>OY977952.1:1200000-1720000 GCA_963854355.1 Epinotia brunnichana | reverse complement strand
GCCAGATAGGGTGGCATATTGTCTTCGCGCAAAAGCAGTTTTCACTGTCGGTATTGAGATGACATATATCCTTTTCCTCCTTTTCAGCTGGTCTATTGGTACGTATTTGGTAGATTTATGTCTCCTCAAGACCGCATTCAGTGCATACAGTTTGCGCACGGACAACAGGTCACACAAAACATACAAGTCAGAAGTCGGGAATCTACGTGGCTTGAAATACATAACTTTAAGCAGAGCCCGCTGAGCCCTTTCTAATTGAATGAAGTTGGTTTTAGTGGCTCCACCCCATATTGGTATGCAATATACCAATACAGACTGGGCAAGAGATGTGTAGATCTGGTTCAATAGTTTTTTAGGAGCCACATGTCTTAAGTTTTTGAAAATCCAGGTCATCTTTCGTACTCTGGACATGACCAATTCTGTGTGTGCGTGCCAGGTGAGTCGTTGATCTACCAAAATCCCAAGATATTTCGTACAGTTAACTTTATCTATGGCTGTACATAAACAGTTGTGCTGCAGAGGGTCATGACATGTATGGATCTTAATCTTAAAGCTATTATCTGGCTGTGTAGTTATATTATTTGTAAAGCAGATGTAGTTTGTCTTACTTATATTTAATGTCAATAAATTAGATTTTAACCAATGGGCAATCTTAATTAGTCCCGTTTCAGCATGTTTACGAACCTCCTCCCAAGTGTCACCAGAGAATACAATGGCTGTATCATCAGCA
Source organism: Epinotia brunnichana (assembly GCA_963854355.1). NCBI lineage: Eukaryota > Metazoa > Arthropoda > Insecta > Lepidoptera > Tortricidae > Epinotia > Epinotia brunnichana. Next base: position 1,719,270 of record OY977952.1, on the reverse strand, counting down.
TACGTAAATATGCTACCCCCCTCTAATTGCATGTTACATAGACTATTAATATATATGAGGAACAGGGTGGGTCCAAGGACACTCTGTAGATTCGTTTAAGAGTTGGACTCGCGCGCCGTGGTCGCGGGTTCAAATCCTTTTCATATTAGTATAAAAAAAACCGGCCAAGTGCGAGTCGGACTCGCGCACGAAGGGTTCCGTACCATTATCTATAAAAACGGCAAAAAAATCACGTTTGTTGTATGGGAGCTCCCTTAAATATATTTTTTCTGTTTTTTAGTATTTGTTGTTATAGCGGCAACTGAAATAAATCATATGTGAAAATTTCAACTGTCTAACTATCACGGTTCATGAGATACAGCCTGGTGACAGACGGACAGCGGAGTCTTAGTAATAGGGTCCCGTTTTACCCTTGGGATACGGAACCCTAAAAAAGAAAACATTTTTATTCAAGGTTATAATTTCGTTAGCAGACGCTTCTGCTTGTTAAAATTTACCGATACGATACGATATCACAGAATTTTTTTTTTGCGGTTTGTAGTTGTTTTACTGGCTCTTTTTGTTGTCTACCCTGAAACTGGAACGAACGAAATACCTACCTATATTTAAGTTAGATTCAATATTAATTTGACTTGACTGCCTACCGACAAATCAAGTGACTGAACACAGTGAGAACCTTCTGAAATTCTTCCCGATCTTAAAAAAATATAAGAGGTTAAATATACCACCGAAAATTCTTCCGCGCGCGTTTGTAACCAACAATCTTGTTCCACCTTGTCTATTATGCTTTCTTAACTTTAAAGGTCGTATGTCACTATCAGCCTCATATAGAGATGAGACTTGTTACTTTAGTTCAGTATTGTGACTGTCCTTTAGACGGACTCGCGACACAGTAAAGGAAAACAAGTAGTGCATATCTGATTTAACCAAATTTGAATAGGCAACGCGTAGGGGGCAACACAAGCAGAGTGGGCATTGTATCTCGTTCCCACTTGCGGGATTGTCTATGCATGCATCCTTGTCACTCATTTGACAAGCAATTGTGCATTTGTGTGCGAGTCCCTATCTTCCTCTACTGGTTAACGGTTTGTGCTAGTGCTGCACTCTGGCGGCAGAACATTACAGTAATGTTCCCTATTGGAATTGTTTGAACTGAATTTATCCGTTTTTAGCACTACACATTGTAATGCAAAGCTAGTACCTGTGTAATGAACTTTGTTTTCCGAGTAATTTCTGTACACATACAGGGTGACTGGTAATTCGACCTATTCCTTGAAAGGGGTTATACTAGAGCTTTTTAATTTTTCGAGTTTTTAGTTTCTTAAAAAAAAATTCGCCTTGCAGCTTTAAAGTGCTGATTGTGACAAAAATGTTTTTTTACCATCCAAATGGAAGTACTTTTGTCACAATCACCAGCTTAAGGCTGCAAGGAGAATTTTTTTCATACAAACTAAAAACTCGAATATCTCGGAAACCAGCGAGTTTCGACCCCTGGTTGACTGGACATAAATTGTTGCAAATTAGCTCTAGTATAACCCATTTCAAGGAATAGGTCGAATTACCAGTCACCCTGTATAATTACTGTATACCATACATAAATAAGCAGCGCCATATGCAAGACTTTGGGTACTAAAAGTCTTTAGCTTTATTAGAAATCGCAAATAATACATTGACGTTTCATTATCACGGGAAACCGTCCATAGCGTGCATTCTTCTAAAACATTAAGGGCAATAGGGAACATTACTGTAATGTTCTGCCGCCAGAGGCAGCACTACCACTAATAGTAAACCAGTATAGGAATATAGTGATTCACACACAGATGCACAATTGTTTGCCAAATGAGTGACAAGGATGCTTGCATAGACCATATCGCAAGTGGGAACGAGATACAATGTCAACGCTGCTAGTGTCGCCACCTACGAAGAGCTTTGCGTAATGTTCCCTATTGACAGGTCACCGATCAGGCGGTCTTTCAGACGGGTACGCTATCTCTACAAGTTACTTGCACAATTTATGATAGGTCGTGAGTCTGGGATACTTTGGGAGATTTAAGTGATAGTGTCATAACGCGGCTGACACGCCGACTGGTCAATTAAACAGTTAATGTGTCCACGGCACCCCGATTCCCCCGACTGGAGCCGACTGAAGCCGCCATACAAACAAAATGTATAATTTCAAGTAGCATACGTCCGGAAATCATAACGAACTATTAAATATCATAATAATAAAATGCATATCAGAAATAAAAACTGAGACAGTTTTTTTAGGCAAGCGTCCGATGTTGCCACCCAATAGCCCAGTCACTAGTCCATCATTTTCACCCAATAACCCGTTTTACTTAGATTCCATCAACCAGCAATAGTTCCTTTACACCCCAGCGGGTGCTGTCTCTGTGTGCGTCCCATGAGCAGCCGAAACGCTTCATACTGATTGGCTTTAAAGTATGACGTCACACCGTGCAATTTGTATTAGTAACAAATTTGTATGACAACTATGGACCTAAACGCAGTATTTCGCACAGCAATTTACTTTATTTTATCGTGGATATTAAATACAATTTGTTTCGGAACAACTGCCATCCGGCCACAAGGAGCCATGGCCCACCTGGAGGGCGCTAAATAGGCTCAGATCGCAGGTTGGCCGCTGTAAGGAAGACATAGCCAAATGGGGACTGCATCGTGGCCAATCAACCCAATGTGTTTGCGGTACAGCACCGCAAACCATGGTGCACCTGATGGCGAGCCCCACATGCCCACACTCCTGCTCGGAACACGACCTGAGGGATGCGACTGCCAGAGCTGTCCACACTGCTGCCCATCTCTTATTTGAGGAACCTCGACACAAAGAAGAAGAATACAATTTGTTAAAAAATAAGTTGTCACCATGTGATGACGTTCGAGCTGTCAGGATTAAGTCTACAGATATAATTTAAAAATATGATTCGAAAGTTTGAAAAAGTTGTATCACATTTGTGGAGAACAGTTATCTTTTTTTTCAGTTCCAGCGAAGATAACCTACTCATTTGACTGTGTCAGTATTCAGTCTGTCCTCGAGGCGGACCGACCTCCAGCAATAATTAGAGCTGCCGCCGACGCGTGCTCAAGGGCCGGAGCCGGCGAGGTTACAGTTCAGGGAATTTCAGTTTTTAGGGTACCGCCGGGCTGTCGTAGGCTTTGTGCTGTCAAACTGTTTTTTTTCACCTATTTAAGAAAAACTTCTGTGTTCCAGTAACTCTTTGATTGCTCAGTTTCTAAATTTATAATAACAATCGTTGCCGCTCAGGGGCCAAGCGATAAACATGACACCACGTCGTTAATAGGGGTGTAGACACTAAATAAAATAATCAATAATGTTGTATTTTCTCAAAAAGGATTAAAAATTTAGTCAAATGGAGAAAAAAGCAACGCTAAAGGTTAAATAATCACAAAGTTATAATATGAGTGTCCAAAGTTTTAAGAAGGGGTATGTTGTCCCTCTTCCGCAAAACGCACCTTCATTCATATTGTCATTTTATTTTTTTATTTTTTATTTATTTTATTTATTAAAAACAAAAAGTTACATATATACGTTGGTACATTGCTCCACAAAACTAAATTTTTCAGTTTGACTGTGGAGTCAAAAATTACAGTCTCATTTCTCTTCAGCTTTAACATATGTTGAAGTGTCTTAAATATTGAGATCTATCTCATGAATGCCCCAGTAATTTATGTTAACTATGACGCTAGAGGATCGTGACGACACGATCCCCTAACGTTTTCTCTCTCTAACAAGCAACATTAAAACGGTTGTAGCTTTGTATTTTTTTGAAATACTTAGATGGGATTTTCGTCACTAGGCATATTTTTTTGCCTTCATTGTTTTGAAGTATTAATACATTTTGAGTCTACACCCCTATTGCCGTCATAGGCATGATTTTTCGATATATTGATATACACACTGTGGTGGTCGAACGGGCAAGGAAAGTTCTTTTAAACTCCCAGAAAATACGGCGTCCGTGTTAATGTTTGTATATTCCTATATGTAAATATTTGCAAATAAAATAATACAGCTGATTTTTTTTTACATTATTGACTACCTATTATTACTATTTATATTTTATTGTGTATGAGTTTAGCTACACACTATGGGTAAAATAGGGGCATAGACACGAAATAAAATAACGAATAATGATGAATTTCCTCGAAAAAGGATTAAAAATATTGTCAAATGGGGAAAAAACGTGAAGCATTAAATAATCACAAAGTTATGAGTGTGCCTAAATTTAAAATATGTTTTGCAATATGAGACGGATCAAGTCTAGTCGCCGTCCTAAACCCAAAACGTAAGTGAGGAAACTGTTTATATTTTTCAAAAATAATTGACGCAGCTGAAAAGTCTGTAACTTTTTTCTGGTGCTAAGGAAAGTTATTCCATTATCACCAAATAAAAACAGGCACTTCTGAAACTTTCATCCATTCCCAATTAGTCAATGAAGAGGTTCTTTTAAAGCGTATTTCAGACAAAGATACGTTCTCTTTCATTAATCTCACCTTAGAAAGTACTGGTTTATCTATGTCATTCCTCGTTAAATAATCACAATATCGAAACTTAAGTCTGTCTGGTCACACGCGACCGGGTTGCCGACATATAACATTCTGGCAGACGCAAGATGAACCCACTAGAATCAATTACGCAGCGACACTGTTACAATGCGTATGAAGTTTAGTGTTGCCGCGTAATTCAATCTAGTGAGTTCAACTTTCGTTTGGTAAACTTTAGGAGTACCTAATACCTAACAAGCCTCAAACAAAACTCAAACAGTATTATATCATGACGTCAACCTGAACACTGAAAATAAATGTAACAATAAAGACATTTGCTTCTGGAATCAGATCAACGCCGACAGAGCAATAAGCTATACTAGAGCACTCGATCTGCATTGTTCACTACGCTTATCGACCGCGTTGCTATAGACCAACCAGTCTAAGCCTGACTTCCACTTACACATCTGTCACGGACTTCGAGGTCAAGTTATATTAGATTATATCACAATGGAGTAGGAATCGTTTTATGAATGCTGTTATTAATATCAAATAGCGACTCGCATTTCAATATCTTCGATTCTTTGAAGTTTCACTTTGCCAAGCGATTCTACGGATTTTCTTGTCCTCGTATTTGTATTTTGCGCTTTTGAAATCTGAACTTTATCCTAAACGGTTAAGGTCGCTTTTTAACATTTGCATGGAGTCCAATAAGTGGTTGAGAAAGTAAGATGAGGATTTATTGTATCGTGTTTGACGTATTTCACGCTTGAACAGTTTAAAATTTAAAACTAAAGGTGGCATGCTGAGTTTTTTTTTATAAACACACAACAGATCTAGCAGTTTTATAGGTCAACAACAGCCTAGCTATATACGAGGGCGACACTGAAAGTCTTTAGAACTGGCCACTTGTAATAAATATAATAAAAAAATAAGTTCAAAATTTGAAAATGGAACTCTTTCTTAATATTTTTGTGTACGAATTCCACTCGATTGTCATTTGTTTTACGATTTGGCGGCAAATTGAAAATTGTGTGTACTACGTGAGCATGAATTTAACGCGAGAAAATTTTCGAGCAATGATTTTTTACGACTTTCGATGTAATTTAAGTCAACAAGAAAGTTATGATAGACTTCGATTGGCCTTTCACGATGAAGCCCCATCTCGTGCTACTATTTACAACTGGTTTAATGAATTTAAACGTGGCCGCACTGATCTCACTGATGATCTGCGTGAGGGCCGGCCTTCTACGGCGACTACTGAAGATAACATCAGTGTTGTGCGGCGTATGATAGAGACTGACAAAAGAGTAACCTATCAGCAGATTCGTACAAGCTTAGCCATTGGTATGAGTCAAGTCCACAAAATCCTCCATGAACATTTAGCGGTGAGGAAGCTTTGTGCCCGGTGGATACCTCATAATTTGACAGAAGCCCAAAAAGTCCGTCGTGTTGATTGGTGCCGTGAAATGGGTCAAAGATTCAACGGAGGTGACTCAAATGCTGTGTTCGACGTAGTTACGGGTGACGAAAGCTGGATTTACTGTTATGATCCTGAAACTAAAAGACAGTCTGCTGAGTGGGTGTTTCCTTCCGAGGAGTTGCCTACTAAAGTGAAGAGAGGTCGAAGTGTGGGAAAAAAGATGGTGGCCTCGTTCTTCGGAAGGACTGGTCATTACGCAACAATTATTTTAGAGGATCAAAAAACAGTTACTGCGAAGTGGTACACTAACAATTGTTTACCACTTGTCTTGGAAAAAGTTCGAGAAAAACGGCCTCGCAGTAGGATCCTGCTTCACCACGACAACGCCTCATCGCACACCGCCAAGCAAACGATCGACTATTTGGCGACGGCAAACGTGGAATTACTGGGTCACCCACCTTATAGCCCCGACCTTGCACCTTGTGATTTTTATTTATTCCCAAAAATTAAAGAAAAACTTCGAGGAAAACGTTTTATGGACGCCGACGAAGCAGTGGCTGCGTTTCAAAAGGCCGTCGAAGAGACCCCTAAGGACGAGTGGGCAAAGTGCTTTTCTCAGTGGTTCTATCGAATGCAGCGATGTATTGATGTGAAGGGAGGCTATTTTGAAAAGATATAATAAAAGTAATAAGTTGCTTGATTGCTCAGTTTTTGATTTTCTAAGAACTTTCAGTTTGACCCTCGTATCCGTCAGCCGGTCACAAGCCTAAGTATTCGTTGCACTTTCAATGATGAACACTAGCAAAAACTTCTTATCTTTGAAAAATTACATAATAGCTATTTGTTTTAATGTTTCATATACAACGAAACACAAAAGATACGTCTAAATTAGCACCTTGAACATTTCAAAAAGAATATAATAAATATATTGTTAATGATATTCCTTCGTTTGCCCGAATTTCATTTGCCATCATATTCACAGGCCATAGTTTTGTTTACCATAATTTCATTTGCCATTAACTGTTATTTACCATAATATTCATAAGACAGAATTATTATTTTCCATAATATCATATGCCATAATACCATTTGCCAGAAACTTTATAATCCATACCATAATATTCATATGCAATAAAATCATTTCATCACAACAAATAATAAAAAATGTTGTGCCATGACATGAATCAATAGAAATATACCCATAATTTTTTTTAATACCCATTTTATTAGTAAACAAACTATGAACGCCTGATGAAATAGTAAGAGCAAGAGAACTTCGTTTGAAGGCATTTGGTAAACAAGAATAGGGGTCTCAATATTCTGACTAATAACGTGATTGTAATGCATATATAGTTTATCAATCTTTTGACTTCCAAACGGATTTGGATTTGGGTTAAAATCCTGTATATTCTCACCGCCTTCGGTCCAACTCAAATCTAAGGCAGGTCGGTTTAGGTACGACGACGAGCGAAGCGAGGAGGAGTGTTAGGTAGAACTGCGACCTTACAGCGCGCGAGCCGAGCGAGCGAAGCGAGCGTGCCGCGGTAGCGTCCGGCGAAGCGCCAGAACCGAACATTCGCAACATTCGAACGGCTCACAAAAATGTAGTTTTTAATGGCAAATGAATATTATCGAAAATGAAACGTTAAGGAATATGAAATTCGGGCAAATAAAGTTTATGGCATATGAATGATTCGGGCATACAACATTATGGAAAATAATAATATGTCAAATGAATATTATGGAAAATGAAACCGCTCCTTGAGAAACATAGTGTCACTATACAAAATTAATTACAATTCAAATAGTGACATTGTTCCATTTTTCAAAAGTTGAATTTTCAAGCACAAAACATTTTGTGTAGTGGCACTATGTTTCTCAAGGAATGAATGATATTCGGGCAAATGAAATTCGGGGAAACGATAGAGAACCATTGTTAATATGTATCGGACAGCTTGTGACTAAATATGATCGAACCGGCATTTATAAGTGAAGTGACACAGAAAAAAATACGTTTTCACACCTTTCATTCAGAAAAGTAAGTTTTGGTCCACGACGAGAGGGAGCAAAATGCTACTTTTCTGTTTAAGCTACTTTGTTTATTTATTCATTGGCTTGTAACGTTTACGCAATGTGCCAATTGAACACAGATCTTTATAAAATAATCGATTGTAATTTTATCGTAATGGATTAAAACGATTTTATTTCCTTTAAAAAATATATACATATATTTTGTTTTTGGCGTATTTTATTCCTCATAGTCGCTGTGAAAAGTTGCATGTCAGGAGCAAAATTGTCTTCGTCTTGGTCGTTAACACTTGAATCCCTCACTACGCTCAGGATCCTACATTATAATCCCTGGCTAAGCTCAGGATTCTATTGTAGGAAATCTCGCTACGTTCAGGATTCAATACACCGCCCTCGCCATAAATATACTATTTCGCTCCCTTGTGACACAAATAACTATTTATCACCCATACTAAACTAGCCAAGATGGTGTCAGTTGCCTTTCGTTTTGTTACACACAGGAGACTATTTAGCAGAGTGTATCTAAGGAAACTATTCTATTCCGACATTTCCGTAGCAAAGGGGTATCCCAGCCCGGAGTCAGGACTAATTCATTTGACATTTATTTATACGCACGTCAGTTGCAAAATCAAATAAGCGTATTCAATTATTAAAACCCTGCAGTTTGGGGCGGGTAATTGGGCCACGTGCCGCCCCCTACCTCCACCACACAACACTACTACCCGGACATTGCAAAATAGCCCTTAAAACAATATCCATAAGGATAAAGTTGAACGTGGAACAAAGGTTGACTTATTTTTGATTGATTTGAATGCAACGCTAAATACGAATTAATTGGAAGTCAGATTTATTATAAGGTTGAAAGGAAATGTTATCGCTATGGTTTTTATAATTTGGCACCAGACATGTCGTGTGCGTAGAGGGAAAAACAATTAAAAAAAAATTACGTCACCCGAGTTGCATTTGATAAGATACGGTCGGGACGTGATGTTATTTTTCGGGCGCAGCATCTCGAGGCGGCCTGAAATGGGATTTCATACAACTTTTCAGGCCTAGGCCTGCAAAGTAACTTTTTAATTTTCATTCCACTATTTGTGGCACAGCATCACGGCATTCAGCCATGAAAATTTGTTTGATTTGAGGATTTTTATTTATTTATTTCATTGCATGTTTGAGAAAAGCACTATACATGCCTCGGCGTGAAAACGGATTCCCGGCCTCGTATCTCTATCATATAGTATAATCCCCCTATGATAGTATCATGTACGATATTGTTATTTTAGAGTATGTGATTCGATTCCTCGTGATACCTAAAGCTTAGTTTTGAGCAATATAATCCATTTAGTTTGCTAAATCAATTATCAAACAAAGAAAGAGGTTTGGGTAAAAATGTTGTAATTTTTTAGGTGAGCGGCCATACGTAAAAGTGGTAGATAGAATTAGATCTATGCAAAACAAGCATAATTTATTACAAATGTAATACTCTAAAATGCATCGGAGCCGAGATATTTGCAATATAAATTTCCACAGGTCATATTGAAAAGTCTCGGCTCCGATATTGTTTATCGCGTTTAATTTTATATATATATGCGTATTAAGAGGTCATTCAAGCGATTATTAAAAAAAGCGGCCAAGTGCGAGTCGGACTCGCACATGAAGGGTTCCGTTAATTAAATTGCTTTCTACGATTTATGACGTATTAAAAAAAAACTACTTACTAGATCTCATTCAAACCAATTTTCGTTGGAAGTTTGCATGGTAATGTACATTATATATATTTTTTAGTTTTATCATTCTCTTATTTTAGAAGCTACAGGGGGGGGGCACACATTTTACCACTTTGGAAGTGTCTCTCGCGCAAACTCTTCAGTTTAGAAAAAAATGATGTTTGAAACCTCAATATAATTTTTGAAGACCTATCCATAGATACCCCACACGTATGGGTTTGATGAAAAAAAAAAAGATTTTGAGTTTCAGTTCTTAGTATGGGGAACCCCAAAATTTATTGTTTTTTTTCTATTTTTGTGTGAAAATCTTAATGCGGTTCACAGAATACATCTACTTACCAAGTTTCAACAGTATAGCTCTTATAGTTTCGGAAAAAAGTGGCTGTGACATACGGACGGACGGACGGACAGACAGACAGACAGACAGACAGACATGACGAATCTATAAGGGTTCCGTTTTTTGCCATTTGGCTACGGAACCCTAAAAACATCCTTGGCCGCTGCAAAAAATAAAAACGACAATTTTTGTCATACAAAGTTGCCCAATGCCCTATCGATTAATTTAATGAAGTCAAACGTGAAACGTGAAGTTCAAATGGTATAACTACATAAAATTATTTTTCATAAAATAGCCATCGACACGACAAACATAGCTAACTAGACTTTCGATTAAAACGCCGCACTCAAATAGCTTTATTCGTTTGGGAGCTACAGACCCACATACAGTTATACTTCATTCATTTCCTTGCCCTTATCCCATTTACTTGGGGTCGGCGCAGCATGTCTTTTTCTTCCATACTTCTCTGTCAGCCGTCATATCATCATTCACTTCTTTTCTCTTCATATCGTCTCTCACACAGTCCATCCACCTTTTTCTTGGCCTACCTCGTCTTTTACATCCATCCACATTCATACCTAATACTCTTTTGGTCACATGACTTTCATCCCTCCGCATTACGTGCCCATACCACGCAAGGCGATAGGCCCTCAATTTATCCGCGATAGGTGCTACTTTTAGGCTTCCCCTTACATACACATTTCTTATTCGGTCCATCCTCGTCACACCACACATCCATCTTAACATCCTCATCTCCGTTACATGCAATCTCTTTTCATCCGTCACCTTTAAGGCCCAACATTCCGATCCATACATGACGACAGGTCTCACAATGGTCTTATAGATTTTGCCCTTTAACCTAGGAGGCATTCTGCCATCGCATATTGTTCCGGAGACCTGTCGCCATTTCATCCACCCAGCGCTAATTCGGTTTTTGACATCACGGTCGATATCACCATCACACTGTACAAGCGAACCGAGGTACTTAAAATCGGAGCAGACTGGGAGCATAACGCCGTCTAGCTTTATGCCTGTAAAACTGGAGAGACCGCCGAAGTCACAAAACATATGCTCTGTTTTGGACCTACTGATCCTCAGGCCAACATTCTCCAGTTTTTGTCGCCACTTCTCCAATCTGCTCTGTACCTCGGATGCGTCTTCACCGACAAGAACAATATCATCCGCGAAGAGCATACACCAGGGTGCTTCTTCCTGTATGTCCGACGACAGAGCGTCCATAATCAGTACAAAGAGGTATGGACTTAAAGCTGATCCCTGGTGCAAGCCTACCGTTACACTGAACCTGTCTGTGGTGCCAGCCGCTGACCGGACGCGTGTACAACATCTGTCATACATAGACCGAATTAGTTCCACATACTTCCCAGGCACACTTTGCTCTTTCAAGGCCCACCACAAAACCTCACGAGGTACTCGATCGTATGCCTTTTCGAGGTCAACAAACACCATATGCAGGTTTTTCTGTGCATTTCTGTATTTTTCGCACAATTGGCGAAGTGAGAAAATGGCGTCTGCTGTACCCCGACCCGGCATAAAACCGAATTGGTTTTGCGTTATAACACTCTCATCTCTCATTCGTCTCTCTATCACTTTCTCCCATACCTTCATACTATGTGACATGAGCTTTATTCCTCTATAATTGTTGCAATCCTGTATATCTCCTTTATTTTTAAAAATGGGCACTAATAAACTGTCGCACCATTCGTCAGGGATAGTCTCTTCACGCAACATTTTATTGAAGAATAAAGTCAGCCACTTACATCCATCCTCACTCAAAACCTTCCAAACTTCTGCTGGTATATCATCCGGTCCTACAGCCTTGCTCCCTTTCATACTTCTCACAGCTTTTCTAACTTCATCCATACCTATTTCTCTTATTACACCTATATTAACCGGCTGGTTTTGCAGCACTTTGCTCCAAGGATTCTCTTCATTCATTAACCTTTCAAAGTAGGCTTTCCAACGTTCTTTTATGACATCATCTTTCACCAACACCTTTCCTGCCTCATCTTTCACGCATTTTATATGAGAAATATCTCTTGCATTCCTTTCTTTCATTCTTGCTAAGCGATACAGCTGTTTCTCGCCTTTTGGGCTATCTAGCGAATCGTACAAGATGTCCTGTGCTGCTGCTCTGGCGATAGCAACTGCTCGCTTAGCTTCTTTCTTACGCTCTTTGTACACATTTCTTTTAGCTTCTTGCACACTTTCAAACTCACTTCCAACATCTTGCCAGTCTTTAAATGCTTGTTTCTTTTGTTTTAGCTTTTCTTGCACATCCTCATCCCACCACCACGTTTCCTTATCTATCATACATTTCCCTTTCGATTCTCCCAAAACATTCTTTGCTACTCCTCGTATACAATTTGCTATTTTATTCCAACATTCATTCACATTCAATCCTTCCAAATCCTTCATTTCTATCATTTTATCTACCACGCACTCTTTGAATTTACTTGCACACTCTCTCTTTTCCAGCATATACCATTTCGTTTTAGGAGGGGGCCGTGGTTTTCTAAAGTTTGACTGGACTCTTATGGTCACTTCTATAACTAAAAGCCTATGTTGTGCTACTAAATTTTCACCGGGGATTATCTTGCAGTCTTTGACGCAGTTGATTTTATTCCTCCTTACGAGAAAGTAGTCAATCTGCGTCATGTGGTGGCCACTTTTATAAGTTATAAGATGTTCCTCACGTTTCTTAAACCAAGTGTTAGTGATTGCCAGGTCAAACGCGGAAGCGGCTTGTAACAAGGTTTCTCCTTCCCTATTACGGTTCCCGAAGCCCAAACCTCCATGTACTCTTTCATATCCCACATTCTGTCTTCCCACATGTCCATTAAAATCTCCACCCACATATACTTCTTCATTTTCTGGAATTTCCATTATTACTGCATCAAAATCCTCCCAAAACTTCTCTTTCACTACGTCATCACATCCACTCTGAGGAGCATACACACTTACAAGATTTAGTATAACGTTCTCCACCATTAACTTCATAGCTATTATTCTATCACTCTTTCTACTGACATTCGTTACCCCTTGTTTCAGCCTGTGGTCTAACACTATGCCAACGCCATTACGTTTGCCATCACTTCCACAATAGTAAAACTTATATCCTTCCCCAATCTCTCTAGCCCTTTCACCCTTCCACTTTGTCTCTTGCAGAAAAGCTACATTTATCCGTCGTCTCTTCAGTACATCAGCTAGCTCTCTTCCCTTTCCAGTCATCGTCCCTACATTCCAACTCGCATACCTCAGTCTCTCATACCTTGGTTCCCGGGCTCGCTTCTTACGTCGCCCCCACCCGGGCTGGTGCGACAACCCTAGTCCATTTCCCACAGGAGCCGGGTGCTGCCCCTGCGCGTCGCCTGTGGGGTACGCCCTAGCCCTGTCACATATCCTATTTCGTTCAATATCCATGCTGCTGAGAAGATTTGGCAATTTTTTTACAACCGGCCGCCTGCCTGACGTTAACCCTCCTTGGGAATTCTAAGTTGACTTAGGTATTTGTCATTTAACTCCTTTAGTCGCCTTTTACGACATCCACGGAGAAGCTCGGAGTGGGCTATTCTCAGGCCGGACACCACACGACAGTTATACTTATAACAGATATAACATCCCTCGTAACAAAACTAAATTTAAAAACAAACAAAGCAAAAACTGACGAACTATGTTAGTTCCTAGCTGCCCGCGCGACTTCGTCCGCCTATTACAAAGAGCGCAGACAAACCCGCGAGATAAAATATAAGAAAGAAAGAAAGAAAGATAACATTTATTCACTAACACAAAGGACACACATATAAAACAAAAAATAATAATAGTCAAAAACATGTAACAATAAGTGTGTCTCGGAAGGCGCGGCGTTGGTAGGCCTCCCACAAGGTGGACTGAGGACCTGGTAAAGGTCGCGGGAGTCCGCTGGATGCGGGTGACGCAGGACCGGTCACTTTGGAACTCTTTGGGGGAGGCCTATGTCCAGCAGTGGACGTCTTTCGGCTGATATAATGATGACGATGACTGTGTCTCTGCGGCAGTGAACCGGACACTGGCTCAGCATTATATCTAAATATAGCCTATAACCATTCAGAAAGTCCATTCTACACGCATTTCAGTTTTTTCTCTTTATAATATTACTATATATTATATTAACCATACCGATACGTTGACTAAATTCTTCAATAGGTACCTGATATTAAAAACGATGAAGGTACCTATTTCTTATTTCAATATAAAATTTCAAATAAGTAGCTACTTTGTAGGGACGATAAAAAAATCGCAAAAAGTGCTTTTTATTTACACAAGATCTCAGAGAAGCTTTCAGATCACGGGCTATCTTTATCGGATTAAAACGTAAATCGGATGAGATACGCATTAAAACACCTCGGAAGCCACCTGGTTAAAGGCAAGGATCGATAAAAAAGCTTCCGACATTGTAGCAGTAATCCTCCGGCATAATAGGAAGCACTTGAGCCGATCGACCCGTTATTCGAAAAAAGTGCCCTATTGTGCTGGCAACCCTCGATAATTATTATTTTCGTAGTTGGCGACACTGCGTTGGACAATGGCGGGCCCGCGCTTCCTGTTTGCGTTCGCGCGCTATTACACGCCAATGCCTCGCGGGACGATAGGCCAATTTGAATTTCGAATTTGGAATAATGGATTCCTTTTAGACGGTTATTGGCTATGATTTTGTTTTCTTAAGCTCGATGGCTCGGAATGTCGCATAATGCCGGTGTTTGGACGATGGAGGCGAAGTCTTTGTTGTCATTGTAACAAATCCTGTTTTAGAATCAGGAACTGCGGACACTGTTCGATAAAGGATAATCAAATAATTATGGGTTCGTGACATCCGTTCTTAACAAATAGTACATTATTTCAAGCCGAGCCGAGCGAGGCCGAGAAGATAGTGATTGTAGGCAAGCAATAAAACCCTGTACCAATTGATGTACAATACTTGAAATAAATAAATACATAACTTACAGTGCTTTAAAAAAAACTATCAAAAACGCACTATACAAGTTTTAAGTCTTGCATTGGCCTTGAATTAGCATCTGTATTTGAAGTAGTTTAAAATGATTCCTCAATAAGTATCGCAGACGTATAGTTTCCCGGTCTATTGCAACGGTAATACTTCCGTATATTTGAGAAAAATATTATTCTATTGCACATGTACGCCATGAAAGTAAAGCCACGGAAAACCAACTATCTACAATCCAAACAGTTTTTACAACAATAAATTAATAAATCGTAAAATTATCGAAAGGTTTGAACACCCTCTGAATCGAACGCAACTAACCGCAAGAACAATAAAAAGCAACGGTAATTAGAGTCTCGCAATAATGTTGAGGGCACTCGGAACACCGCCCGGGGTCATTCGGGAGAGGAGTAAAATTCACAATCTATCGGGGGGATGTGACGTTATGAGAACGCCTAACTAGCTAGTGAACCGCTATTTTAAAATCGCAAGCAGTTTCAAATCACGCGAAAATTTCTGACTATTGTCGGACGGAACAAATCACATTGCATCGTGGAGAATTTAAAGAGGAATTATGTAATGTAGACTTTGTATCATACCATATTTGGCGTATGAAGAAGATTCTTCCGCATTGTTATGAATAATTGACCCCCAATAGCGCTGTTGATGGAAAGTCAAATCAGAAAATTTTCATGACAGGTCAAAAGGCTCTTTTAGTTTGTAGGGAAAGACAAACTAGTCACGTCACAATTTTATATGGTCAAAAAGCGTCTATTTTGTAATCGGAGTATTTAAATATCTTTAAAATAGCAAAAATACGTTGAAGCTTGATTCCGAATATTTTCGTAAGTTTTATTTATTGGTTATTGTTTTATTTTTGTGAAGCTACGGTAGCCTAGTGGTTCAGGCATGCGGCTGTCAAACGGCGGTCGTGGGTTCGAATCCCGGCTCGTACCAATGAGTTTTTCGAAACTTATGTACGGAATATTTACCGTTAGCTTTTCGGTGAAGGAAAACATCGTGAGGAAACCGGTCTAATCCCAATAAGGTCTAGTTTTCCCTCTGGGTTGGAAGGTCAGATGGCAGTCGCTTTCGTAAAACTAGTGCCTATGCTCAATCTTGGGATTAGGTGTCAAAGCGGACCCCGGCTCCTTTAGGGGCGCAACCGGGAATAAACCGGGAATAACGCTAGGAGGATGATGATGTTTTATTTTTGTCAAATACCGTATTGTATCCCAACTGCAGGGAGGACCGCACTCCGTTCCAATTAAACCGAAACAAAGCGTTGATCGCCAGTTATAAACGCACCGAACACTGCACCCCTGCACCTATTGTTCTTATATCCTTGCGGTGCCACTCTGCTGGTTGATTGACAGGGTTCTCATGATCGAAATGTTCATTGCATATGAGACTGATAATTATTTAATTGGAAGCTTGCTGAACTATTTCGACTTTTGAAATACTTTCGAACCATATGGCTAATGTGAAATGAAACTATTCTATGTCAGTCAGATTTGTATTTTCTTTTTTTTCTTTAAGAACAATAAAAACCGGTCAAGTGCGAGTCGGACTCGCGCACGGAGGGTTCCGTACCATTATCTATAAAAAAACAATTTTATTCTGTGTTTTTAGTATTTGTTGTTATAGCGGCAACAGAAATACATAATCTGTGAAAATTTCAGCTGGAACTATCACGGTATCAGTGAGATACAGCCTGGTGACAGACAAACGGACGGACGGACGGACGGACGGACGGACAGCGGAGTCTCAGTAATAGGGTCCCGTTTTACTCTTTGAGTACGGAACCCTAAAAAGCAGCGGTAATTAGAGTCTCGCAATAATGTTGAGGGCATTCGGAACACGGCCCGGGGTCATTCGATCGGGAGGAATTTACATAGAAGGTGAATCATTCGTTAATGAAATCAATACATTAAAAACATACCCGACTCAAGGAACCATCATAACAGAAAGACTTACGATTTAAAAAAAAACCTTCAAGTCGGTTTATCCGCTAGAGACCTACGATGCCAGAGACAGACCCACAGATACACTTGTTAAACTTATAACACCCCTCTTTTTGTCCGGTGGTTAAAATGATACTTACCTCAAAAATATTTCAGTCGTAATGTCATGCCTAGTTAGGGTTCTAACCCTCCAGTATTCAGTGCTAGGGCACATATTAGGCGTATATAGTCCCGTAGCTCAATTAGTCGCCTGCATTCATTTCGCTTGTTTGTTTGCTCATTACGACAGGACGCAGATGTTCCCGGTATGACGGGCATTTGTTCACAAGTCATTCGGTTTAACTTGCCTACATTTTAACGACACTTGTAAGATGGACTCATATTCAATTACGTGAATTATAAGTAAAAAAGGCGTCTTTGTTGTGGTCTATAATTAACATCTTAAATGTTGTTTGTTTGTTGTACGAGAGCAGTAATCTTGGAACTACTAGGCAATCGTAATATTTTTTATACAAAATTGGAGGCAGGCCTAGCCTGTAAATCGACCTTATTTTGTTTTAGTATCAATTCGTGACCCAACAAAGGGGCGTTCAGTCATAAAAATACTTGAAGTTATTATTTTATTTCATTGCATTTTTGAGAAAAGCAGTTTACATACCTCGGCATGAAATTGCCAGCCTCGTATCCCTATCCGGCCTCTCACATCTACTTGGCCGGCAATCCTTATTTTCCCGGCCTCTGCAGTAATAGTAATACTATGTCCATAAATTGGCAATTACCACTCGCTACACGTGGGAAAATCCCACGTCCTGTCCAGTATCCATTTCCTTCACCGTCGATACAGCGCCTTGTTAAGAGCTCCTTATTGCAATAAGCGTTACAACTCGACCAAGCTAAGAATGCACCTCGCTCAGTGTAACTGGTTGGACGCGAGGTGCATTTTTAGCTTGGTCGAGTTGTACATTAAATAAAATAATAAATAAATATTTACGGACAATCTTACACAAATCGACCTAGTCCCAAACTAAGCAAAGCTTGTACTATGTGTACTAGACGAAGATAAACATACTTATATAGAAAAATAAATACTTAAATACATAAAAACATCCATGTTATGTTATGTTATGTTATAGCCTTTGATCGTGACATCCAAATGTTGTAGTTTCTTCTTTGTTATTAGTATGGTTTGTTTATTTATTTTGGGTGTCCGCTTGCCAGTCGGCAAAGGCCTCCTCCAGCCTTCTCCACTGATGTATATCTCTGGCAACCCTGCTCCAGGTGACACCAGCAACAGGCCCGATGTCGTCGTCCCGTCTTTTGGTCTGCCTGCCTCTCTTCCTTTTGCAGCCTCTTGGGTACCACTGGGTTACCATTTTACTCCACTTATCTATACCTCTAATAGTGTGGCCGGACCACTTCCATTTATGCCTCCTAATTTTTGTGACAATGTCCTGCACCTTGGTTTTGCTTCTTAAAACATCCATGACTCAGGATCAAATATTCGTGCTCATCTCACAAATAAATGCCCTTACTGGGACTCGAACCCAGGTACTCTTGCTTCGTAGGCAGGATCACTACCAACTAGGCTAAAGCCCGGTTCACATTTGTCTGTCGTGTTGTGTTGTGACGTATCAGAACGGGTACCGGTTTCATACATTTAATATGGTTGCGTTCACATCTCTCTGATGCGTCACAACACAACACGACAGACAAATGTGAACCGGGCTTTAAGCAGTCGTCACATTACAAGGTGTTCTTTGCTGTACGTCAGTTAAGTCTGATAGTATGTATTATGGGAATCTTTTCAGTTAACTGTCGTCGCTATATTTAACGTTTACCGGTAAAGTGTGGTCGATGAAATCCAACGTTAGACGCGCATCTATACTAATATTTTAAAGATTAAAAATCTGTGAGGTTGCCAGTTAGTAAAGTAATAAGTTCGTATGTAGGAGGTAACCTCCGCACGCATCACCAGTATAGAATGTGCCTTGGACGGACATATAGACACGCTGCGCCGACCCCACGTAAATGGGATTAAGTGCAAGAAAATGATGATGAGTGTATAATGGACCTTGGAGTTAGGCTCCGTTTTTCGTTCCCATAAGTCTGACCAAGCTCACTCTAAAGATTTTTTCTACAAGACCATTCAAGACTGGAGAGCTACCCCAGGACTGAAACATTCCATGGCGCTTATTAGAGCCTTTAGCAAAAAGGCGTCTTCTGATGCCTTGGCGCTAAGCAGGAACCGTCTACGCATGCCGAAGAGTGCTGACAGGGCAGTGTTGCTTAAACCAGCACATGCAAACGTTAGGACTGTGTGACATAAGGCAGTGCAGACTCTGCCTTGAAGCAGAGCCTACACACATCCTAACCGATTGCCCTTACCTGCGCATAAGGCGAGGCGTAACTCCTTTCTGGGCAAACACATCATGTGCCCGGAGGAGATCAAATTTCTTGAGGTCAACAGAATCCTGCAATTCTTCGAGTTTGCAGGACTTGACCAAGAATTGTAGTATGTGACGTTCACAATAGATCAGCGATGGTCGCAGTGATTTAAGTGTTACTACAGCCCGGAAGCCACTACCAGTGTATTTTTTTTCTTTCTTTCCATTTGGCCTGCAGTGCGGCCAGCAACAGATTTGCTTAGGTATAGCCTCTCTTGGGGCCTTAAGTGCCTCCCACAGGGAGAAGGCCACTCATCATCATCATCATGTCATCCGAAAGGCGTCCACTGCTGGACATAGGCCTCCCCCAAAGAGTTCCAAAGTGACCGATCCTGCGCCACCCGCATCCAGCGGACTCCCGCGACCTTGGTTATTGACCCTGTACATCTCTGACAATATTACATTAATGATCCTTTTTTCCTGTTTTAACGCTTAGAGACAGTATACATTTCTACAAGAACATTAGAATAATTATTAATTGTATTTGGATGCTCAGAGACCTTATACATCTCTGGGGTACTAAATTAATATCATAAACTTATTGTTAATTCTGATATAGACCTTATACCGAATGTATTTGATAATATTTTACAATTTCGGATTTTTTTAGTTTTCATTTAGTGACATTTAGTTTGTTAACCGTTTAGGTACTAATTGGTTAAAATCTGCAATTTTAAAATGATAATTGTGTAAGATTATTAATATTATATTGTAGAATACCATTTGACATGTAAAAGTGCCCTTGTGGCCTATTTGCAGAATAAATAATTGATTTTTATTTTTTTTGACTTTACCAGGTCATCAGTCCACCTTGTGGGAGGCCTAGCAACGTCGCGCCTTCCGGTACGTGGTCGCCACTCGAGAACCTTTCCGCCCCAACGGCCATCGGTTCTACGTGCAATGAAATGCGGTGCTGAGAAGGCCACTACCAGAATAAATGATTATTCTGGTAGTGACCTTCTCAGCACTGGCTTAAATAGGCTCCGTTTTATCCCCTGGGTTTTCCGTAGTACATGAGCGAAGCCACGAGGCCTCTAGTATGATAGTAAGGTACTCACCGTGTTGTGGCGGCGGCACGTTCCCGTAGGAGCGGTCCCGCTGGTCGCGCGGCAGGTGGTGGCCCAGCATGCGGCGCCCGGCGGCCTCCAGGTTAGCCACTGTGTTGGACCGCACCATGCCTGCCGAAAACACACAATATTATCATTAAGTCCGAAAATAAAAACGGTAAATGCGAGTATTTACGACCGCTTTAGCCTAGTTGGTAGTGACCCTGCCTACGAAGCAAGAGGTCCTGGGTTCGAATCCCGGTAAGGGCATTTATTTGTATGATGAGCACGAATATTTGTTCCTGAGTCATGGATGTTTTCTATGTATTTAAGTATTTATTTCTCTATATAAGTATCTATATCGTCGTCTAGTACCTACCCATAGTACAAGCTTGCTTAGTTTGGGACTAGGTTGATTTGTGTGAGTTTGTCCGCAAATATCTATATATTTATTTATTATTTAAGACCGTGTTAAGGCGCATTTTGAATACGCGCCTATCAGCTGGTGGCGGACGATGAACTTCAACCCGGCATGCAACGACGACAACGCTCGCCGAGACACGGTGCATCTTCCATGACGTCACGAATCGCATAGCCCAGCGGCCAATCAGGCGTCATATGATCGGCAGCCAATCACATGTTGGATCGTCTTCCCTTCAAGCACCAATGGAGATATGGGACGTGGAAGATGACTCGCACTTCGACTTTCGCTTCATAAGCTGCAACACACAGCTTTTACCTATTTTTACTTGCCATTTTTATATAAAGTTAGATTCATGCAAAAACCATGTAGAAAATACCGAATTAAAAGTATTTAATTCGCTGAACCGCCGCCTTCGTCATTTCATCAACCTGCCATCCACATGATCAAGCCGTCCTGGGCCATGAGCCACCAGCCGTGTCTATACGCCCCGACAGACCGGTTGTTTTAAATTAACGTCCTATGCTTCTTTTTGGTCACATCCTTATACATGAGGATGGTCAATACACGAACTCGTCACTTTGCGCACTATTGCTCTCCAGCCCAACCGGTACTTCTTTTAGCGATTTTTCTGGTCAAATATTACTGGCATATAAGTTGTATGGACTTTGTTTTCTGATCTATACTCCCTTCAATATCCGCAGGGCACAACCCAACTCGACGAAAGTCTTTGACCAGTGTGGGTTGCCAGTATTGACATAGATATGGAACTGAAACGTGATCGCTTACAATGGGCCTCATAAGAAGGCTCAAAGTCACCGAAAGGGCAATGGAGAGGGCTATGTTGAAAATTTCTCAGCGTTATCTCGCATCAGAAGTGAGGCTATCCGCAGCAGAACCAAGGTAACCAATATAGCCCTCCGAATCGCTAAACTTAAGTGGTAGTGGGCGTGGCACATTGCACGTAGAACCGATGGCCGATGGGGCTGAAAGGTTCAGGATTGGCGACCACGTACCGGAAGGCGCGGCGTGGGCCACTGCTGGACATAGGCCTCCCCCAAAAAGTGCCACAATGACCGGTCCTGGGCCACTGGCATCCAACGGACTCCTGCAACCATTACCAGGTCATCAGTCCACCTTGTGGGGGGCCTACCCACGCTGCGCCTTCCGGTACGTGTTTTTATTATAATAAGTTGTAAATTGTTATGCAATAGGCCCCTGGTGAGACAGATCTCCGGACTTAAGCACTCAACCACGTTTTATTGCGTCCTGAAGAAGTATTATATCTACCATGCTATACCGGACGTTACGCCAAAAACGAGGAATCAATACCAACCTATCTGCGGCCTCCAATTCCTGTTCTCCTGGTGCGACAAATCCCCTGGTTTCAGCACCCTGCCGGGTTCTATCGCCCCCTGGAGCCTCCGTGCTGGGAAGATGAAGTCCTCAGGGAACTGCGGGTCCTGGAAGCGGACGCAGACGGCCTGGTTGCCGAGCACGGGCCGCAGACCGATCACGGGCGATGGCAGTTGGCTGGAGATATTATTAGAGGTTAGTATGGCATGCAGTACTACTTATTAATAAGTTGAAAAGTTTTGCTCTGAATAAATTTTTCGCAATATGTTCCACTAGTTCTTTTATGACGTCATCGTGGGGAATCACGCTTGACATTTTTCCTTTTTAACCGACTTCAAAAAAGGAGTTTTTTTTTTATGTATGTTCGCCGATTTCTCCGTCAATTGTGGACCGATTACCAAAATTCTTTTTTTATTCAAAAGAGTATATTTCCGAGGTGGTCCCATTGTCACCAATTTACGATCTGATGATGGGATCCCAGGGAAATTGAGGGCAACCCTCAAATTTTATAGGCACGAGTGTAGTGCTTTCGGTATTTTCTATTATGACTCGTGTATTTACCCCCGGAAATCGCAATTTTGGTGAAGTGGAACTGATGATGAAGACCACAGATGACTTATGGAACTCCTCAAAGATGTAAAGTACGTCAAAGATTCTGACATGATTCCGTTGATTTAGCAACTAATGAAGCGATAATTCTGAGATCCTTGAGGAATCGACGGAACTCAACAAATATTATCAGCCCACATATAGCGACTTGGGTTTTTTCTGCAATAATCAACGCATTTGCTCTCGGAAAGCAGTTCATGTGGTAAATTGGAAAGGAAATGTGGAAATTTTCATGTACCATGTGGCTTGGCGATGTACTGGATTGAAGTCGGTTTAAACTTTGTTTTTAAAGTAAATTATTATTTATCGGATGTATCATGGGTATACTTGTATGACCAATGTGCAACGATTGTCAGTCAACTGGCAATTGTCAAGTTGGTGAAACTCATGAGAGTAATCGTCATTAAAATTAACGCCACCTAGTGTCGGATAGGGGTACTACTAACCCTATGTACCGACTGCTCGCAATGTCAAAATAAAAATAAAAGGACAACGCCATCTGGCGACTAATCGCCGAACTCCTTGTTGCAAGCGTGCAGCTACTACTGCCACCTATCCAAACGCAGTCAGCGTTAATCATCTCGTCGCCTCCCACTTCCGCACACATGAACTGGCATTTATGATCCTTATCGGCGGACTTGTGGACAGGGTTCTAAATTATCAAGATAATTACGCTTTATGATAATTATCGGATGATTATCACCAGTATAAGTGCAAATAAAGTATGACCTATTGGATCTTTCTCAAGCGGCATTGTTCAAATTCAACACAGTAAACAATATTTAACTTAACAAAGTGTCATTACATTCCAGTTCACTCAACTTTGCATACTCCGAACTGATTTTTTCTTGTAAGGGGTATCATCCCCACGGCGCGGCACGTAACGTTCACACTTCGTGCGTTCGGATATATGCAAGTGCGGAAATACATGTTCGAATACTTCGAATACGGTTCACTTTCACGGGCGCAATTTTTTGTTATGATCAATCGATAATTATCCATATGTTATTATCATGATAATTATCGTGATAATTATCAATGATAATTATTGTTTCGAACTCTGCTTGTGGAGTAGATGGGGTGAAAAGAAACATGTAGCTATCTTACTCACCCGCCTATACAAACGCAGTCGGCGCTGAGCATGACGTCGCCTCTCACTCCCTCGCACCGGTACGGGTATCTCTGCTCCTTGTCGATGAGGTGGCGCAGATCCTTGCCGGCGGCCTTGAACAAGCCCAGGAGGAACTCGTAGCTCTTGTTGCCGGTGGACACGTAGAAACGGTCGTGCCCGCGGATGTTGCGTTGTACTGTTGGGTATTCGTGTAGCATTAGAAAATATCTATTGACATTTTATCAAGATGACAATGACAATACTTTGAAAGAAAAGATGATACAAAACGCTCACCAAATTTGTTTATAAGTCTCTACACAATTTCTGCGATTTAATGCTGTAATATCACACGTCAAGGGAACGCACATTTGCAGTTGCTGTATCCTCTTGTGCATAAAATAAATAAGAAACAATAGGGAGTAATACCGGAAGGCGCGGCGTGGGTAGGCCCCCCCCCACAAGGTGGACTGATGACCTGGTAAAGGTTGCGGGAGTCCGCTGGATGCGGGTGGCGCAGGACCGGTCATTGTGGGTACTCTTTGGGGGAGGCCTATGTCCAGCAGTGGACGTCTTTCGGCTGATATGATGAGGGAGTTCTGCCGCCAGAGTGCAGCACTAGCACAAACCATAAACCAGTAGAGGAAGATAGGGACACACACACACATATACAATTGATTGTAAAATGAGTGACAAGGATGCATGCATAGACAATACCGCAAGTGGGAACGAGATACAATGTCAACTCTGCTAGTATCGCGCCCAACGCAGAGTTTTGCGTAATGTTCCCTATTGTTTTTCTATCTTCTTTTGTGGACAAGGTTGGATTCAGAGCTGTGTGCATAACAGACACAATGTGATTATACATATATCACAGTAAGCATGATATGATATTATATGACATTTACTGCCAACAACTTCGGAGCGTAGCCGTTGCCGTAGTTTTCTCTCTAAGTAGAGGAAAGCGCCTGCGATCAGAGCAGTGAAAGTGTTAATCCGCTTTTATGTTTCAAGGTTAATTTACTCTCAGTCTGTGTCAACTCCATGTAATAGGGCTGCAGAGCCTTGAAGAGCCTGGCCTCGTCGACAAAGGGCAGCAGCGCGACGCCCTGCCACGCAAACTTCTTGCCGTTCAGTTACTTACTCTCAGTCTGTGTCAACTCCTTGTAATAGGGCTGCAGAGCCTTGAAGAGCCTGGCCTCGTCGACAAAGGGCAGCAGCGCGACGCCCTGCCACGCAAACTTCTTGCCGTTCAGTTACTTACTCTCAGTCTGTATCGACTCCTTGTAATATGGCTGCAGAGCCTTGAAGAGCCTGGCCTCGTCGACAAAGGGCAGCAGCGCGACGCCCTGCCACGCAAACTTCTTGCCGTTCAGTTACTTACTCTCAGTCTGTATCGACTCCTTGTAATAGGGCTGCAGAGCCTTGAAGAGCCTGGCCTCGTCGACAAAGGGCAGCAGCGCGACGCCCTGCCACGCAAACTTCTTGCCGTTCAGTTACTTACTCTCAGTCTGTATCGACTCCTTGTAATAGGGCTGCAGAGCCTTGAAGAGCCTGGCCTCGTCGACAAAGGGCAGCAGCGCGACGCCCTGCCACGCGAACTTCTTGCCGTTCAGTTACTTACTCTCAGTCTGTATCGACTCCTTGTAATAGGGCTGCAGAGCCTTGAAGAGCCTGGCCTCGTCGACAAAGGGCAGCAGCGCGACGCCCTGCCACGCAAACTTCTTGCCGTTCAGTTACTTACTCTCAGTCTGTATCGACTCCTTGTAATAGGGCTGCAGAGCCTTGAAGAGCCTGGCCTCGTCGACAAAGGGCAGCAGCGCGACGCCCTGCCACGCAAACTTCTTGCCGTTCAGTTACTTACTCTCAGTCTGTATCGACTCCTTGTAATAGGGCTGCAGAGCCTTGAAGAGCCTGGCCTCGTCGACAAAGGGCAGCAGCGCGACGCCCTGCCACGCAAACTTCTTGCCGTTCAGTTACTTACTCTCAGTCTGTATCGACTCCTTGTAATAGGGCTGCAGAGCCTTGAAGAGCCTGGCCTCGTCGACAAAGGGCAGCAGCGCGACGCCCTGCCACGCAAACTTCTTGCCGTTCAGTTACTTACTCTCAGTCTGTGTCAACTCCTTGTAATAGAGCTGCAGAGCCTTGAAGAGCCTGGCCTCGTCGACAAAGGGCAGCAGCGCGACGCCCTGCCACGCAAACTTCTTGCCGTTCAGTTACTTACTCTCAGTCTGTATCGACTCCTTGTAATAGGGCTGCAGAGCCTTGAAGAGCCTGGCCTCGTCGACAAAGGGCAGCAGCGCGACGCCCTGCCACGCAAACTTCTTGCCGTTCAGTTACTTACTCTCAGTCTGTATCGACTCCTTGTAATAGGGCTGCAGAGCCTTGAAGAGCCTGGCCTCGTCGACAAAGGGCAGCAGCGCGACGCCCTGCCACGCAAACTTCTTGCCGTTCAGTTACTTACTCTCAGTCTGTATCGACTCCTTGTAATAGGGCTGCAGAGCCTTGAAGAGCCTGGCCTCGTCGACAAAGGGCAGCAGCGCGACGCCCTGCCACGCGAACTTCTTGCCGTTCAGTTACTTACTCTCAGTCTGTATCGACTCCTTGTAATAGGGCTGCAGAGCCTTGAAGAGCCTGGCCTCGTCGACAAAGGGCAGCAGCGCGACGCCCTGCCACGCAAACTTCTTGCCGTTCAGTTACTTACTCTCAGTCTGTGTCAACTCCTTGTAATAGAGCTGCAGAGCCTTGAAGAGCCTGGCCTCGTCGACAAAGGGCAGCAGCGCGACGCCCTGCCACGCAAACTTCTTGCCGTTCAGTTACTTACTCTCAGTCTGTATCGACTCCTTGTAATAGGGCTGCAGAGCCTTGAAGAGCCTGGCCTCGTCGACAAAGGGCAGCAGCGCGACGCCCTGCCACGCGAACTTCTTGCCGTTCAGTTACTTACTCTCAGTCTGTATCGACTCCTTGTAATAGGGCTGCAGAGCCTTGAAGAGCCTGGCCTCGTCGACAAAGGGCAGCAGCGCGACACCCTGCCACGCGAACTTCTTGCCGTTCAGTTACTTACTCTCAGTCTGTATCGACTCCTTGTAATAGGGCTGCAGAGCCTTAAAGAGCCTGGCCTCGTCGACAAAGGGCAGCAGCGCGACGCCCTGCCACGCGAACTTCTTGCCGTTCAGTTACTTACTCTCAGTCTGTGTCAACTCCTTGTAATAGGGCTCCAGAGCCTTGAAGAGCCTGGCCTCGTCGACAAATGGCAGCAGCGCGACACCCTGCCACGCGAACTTCTTGCCGTTCAGTTACTTACTCTCAGTCTGTATCGACTCCTTGTAATAGGGCTGCAGAGCCTTGAAGAGCCTGGCCTCGTCGACAAAGGGCAGCAGCGCGACGCCCTGCCACGCGAACTTCTTGCCGTTCAGTTACTTACTCTCAGTCTGTGTCAACTCCTTGTAATAGGGCTCCAGAGCCTTGAAGAGCCTGGCCTCGTCGACAAAGGGCAGCAGCGCGACACCCTGCCACGCGAACTTCTTGCCGTTCAGTTACTTACTCTCAGTCTGTGTCAACTCCTTGTAATAGGGCTCCAGAGCCTTGAAGAGCCTGGCCTCGTCGACAAAGGGCAGCAGCGCGACACCCTGCCACGCGAACTTCTTGCCGTTCAGTTACTTACTCTCAGTCTGTGTCAACTCCTTGTAATAGGGCTCCAGAGCCTTGAAGAGCCTGGCCTCGTCGACAAAGGGCAGCAGCGCGACACCCTGCCACGCGAACTTCTTGCCGTTCAGTTACTTACTCTCAGTCTGTGTCAACTCCTTGTAATAGGGCTCCAGAGCCTTGAAGAGCCTGGCCTCGTCGACAAAGGGCAGCAGCGCGACACCCTGCCACGCGAACTTCTTGCCGTTCAGTTACTTACTCTCAGTCTGTGTCAACTCCTTGTAATATGGCTCCAGAGCCTTGAAGAGCCTGGCCTCGTCGACAAAGGGCAGCAGCGCGACGCCCTGCCACGCGAACTTCTTGCCGTTCAGTTACTTACTCTCAGTCTGTGTCAACTCCTTGTAATATGGCTCCAGAGCCTTGAAGAGCCTGGCCTCGTCGACAAAGGGCAGCAGCGCGACGCCCTGCCACGCGAACTTCTTGCCGTTCAGTTACTTACTCTCAGTCTGTATCGACTCCTTGTAATAGGGCTGCAGAGCCTTGAAGAGCCTGGCCTCGTCGACAAAGGGCAGCAGCGCGACGCCCTGCCACGCGAACTTCTTGCCGTTCAGTTACTTACTCTCAGTCTGTGTCAACTCCTTGTAATAGGGCTCCAGAGCCTTGAAGAGCCTGGCCTCGTCGACAAAGGGCAGCAGCGCGACACCCTGCCACGCGAACTTCTTGCCGTTCAGTTACTTACTCTCAGTCTGTGTCAACTCCTTGTAATATGGCTCCAGAGCCTTGAAGAGCCTGGCCTCGTCGACAAAGGGCAGCAGCGCGACGCCCTGCCACGCGAACTTCTTGCCGTTCAGGTCGATCTTGAAGTCCGTCGGGTAGAAGTCGATGATCGGCGAGAACTGGACACAAGATTATCCGTTAAACGTGCGGTAAGCAGATATATATCGATATTAGGTACAGCACAGGCAACAGTAATGTCCTTATTCATACATGTCCAACCTATTTTAGATACAATGCCGTTAAAATTAGTTTCAAACTTCAAATCATTTATTTGTGAACAATAGGTATGCACATAATGTAATTTTTTTATGCTAGATGGTAGGTACGGTCAACCAATTTGATTCCTAGGCACCTTGCCGTTGTAAATGCTATGTCAATACTGGTTACTAGGATTATTGCGTCGCTATGTAGCAGTTAAAATGACAGGGTTCTATGGTGGCCTAGGAATCAAATTAGTTGACTGTACATATAAATTAGTCCAGCTATGTTCTGCCCCAAGGCTTACAAAGATCTTATGACTAAACATGTTCATTATAGCACATTAAACCTATCCTTTAAGTATTCGTTGATTGAGTAATACGCTTTTTTTAACTAGAAATACACTTAAAGCCCGCTTAAAATCTAAAACAGTTTCTTTAATTATGTTTAATTGTGTAGGTGTTGTCTTTAATTATGTTTGCTGCGCGCTGGTGGCCAGGAACACGTATGAACGTGTATGAACGTGTTAGTGTATGTGCTCACCGGATCGCTCATGAGCGTGGCCCAGGGCTGGGGCACGTGCTGCGCGCTGGCGGCCGGGAACATGTATGAACGTGTTAGTGTATGTGCTCACCGGATCGCTCATGAGCGTGGCCCAGGGCTGGGGCACGTGCTGCGCGCTGGCGGCCGGGAACATGTATGAACGTGTTAGTGTATGTGCTCACCGGATCGCTCATGAGCGTGGCCCAGGGCTGGGGCACGTGCTGCGCGCTGGCAGCCGGGAACATGTATGAACGTGTTAGTGTATGTACTCACCGGATCGCTCATGAGCGTGGCCCAGGGCTGGGGCACGTGCTGCGCGCTGGCGGCCGGGAACATGTATGAACGTGTTAGTGTATGTACTCACCGGATCGCTCATGAGCGTGGCCCAGGGCTGGGGCACGTGCTGCGCGCTGGCGGCCGGGAACATGTATGAACGTGTTAGTGTATGTACTCACCGGATCGCTCATGAGCGTGGCCCAGGGCTGGGGCACGTGCTGCGCGCTGGCAGCCGGGAACATGTATGAACGTGTTAGTGTATGTACTCACCGGATCGCTCATGAGCGTGGCCCAGGGCTGGGGCACGTGCTGCGCGCTGGCGGCCGGGAACATGTATGAACGTGTTAGTGTATGTACTCACCGGATCGCTCATGAGCGTGGCCCAGGGCTGGGGCACGTGCTGCGCGCTGGCGGCCGGGAACATGTATGAACGTGTTAGTGTATGTACTCACCGGATCGCTCATGAGCGTGGCCCAGGGCTGGGGCACGTGCTGCGCGCTGGCGGCCGGGAACATGTATGAACGTGTTAGTGTATGTACTCACCGGATCGCTCATGAGCGTGGCCCAGGGCTGGGGCACGTGCTGCGCGCTGGCAGCCGGGAACATGTATGAACGTGTTAGTGTATGTACTCACCGGATCGCTCATGAGCGTGGCCCAGGGCTGGGGCACGTGCTGCGCGCTGGCGGCCGGGAACATGTATGAACGTGTTAGTGTATGTACTCACCGGATCGCTCATGAGCGTGGCCCAGGGCTGGGGCACGTGCTGCGCGCTGGCGGCCGGGAACATGTATGAACGTGTTAGTGTATGTGCTCACCGGATCGCTCATGAGCGTGGCCCACGGCTGGGGCACGTGCTGCGCGCTGGCGGCCGGGAACGTGTATGAACGTGTTAGTGTATGTGCTCACCGGATCGCTCATGAGCGTGGCCCAGGGCTGGGACACGTGCTGCGCGCTGGCGGCCGGGAACATGTATGAACGTGTTAGTGTATGTGCTCACCGGATCGCTCATGAGCGTGGCCCAGGGCTGGGGCACGTGCTGCGCGCTGGCGGCCGGGAACGTGTATGAACGTGTTAGTGTATGTGCTCACCGGATCGCTCATGAGCGTGGCCCAGGGCTGGGGCACGTGCTGCGCGCTGGCGGCCGGGAACATGTATGAACGTGTTAGTGTATGTGCTCACCGGATCGCTCATGAGCGTGGCCCAGGGCTGGGGCACGTGCTGCGCGCTGGCGGCCGGGAACATGTATGAACGTGTTAGTGTATGTGCTCACCGGATCGCTCATGAGCGTGGCCCAGGGCTGGGGCACGTGCTGCGCGCTGGCAGCCGGGAACATGTATGAACGTGTTAGTGTATGTACTCACCGGATCGCTCATGAGCGTGGCCCAGGGCTGGGGCACGTGCTGCGCGCTGGCGGCCGGGAACATGTATGAACGTGTTAGTGTATGTACTCACCGGATCGCTCATGAGCGTGGCCCAGGGCTGGGGCACGTGCTGCGCGCTGGCGGCCGGGAACATGTATGAACGTGTTAGTGTATGTACTCACCGGATCGCTCATGAGCGTGGCCCAGGGCTGGGGCACGTGCTGCGCGCTGGCAGCCGGGAACATGTATGAACGTGTTAGTGTATGTACTCACCGGATCGCTCATGAGCGTGGCCCAGGGCTGGGGCACGTGCTGCGCGCTGGCGGCCGGGAACATGTATGAACGTGTTAGTGTATGTACTCACCGGATCGCTCATGAGCGTGGCCCAGGGCTGGGGCACGTGCTGCGCGCTGGCGGCCGGGAACATGTATGAACGTGTTAGTGTATGTACTCACCGGATCGCTCATGAGCGTGGCCCAGGGCTGGGGCACGTGCTGCGCGCTGGCGGCCGGGAACATGTATGAACGTGTTAGTGTATGTACTCACCGGATCGCTCATGAGCGTGGCCCAGGGCTGGGGCACGTGCTGCGCGCTGGCAGCCGGGAACATGTATGAACGTGTTAGTGTATGTACTCACCGGATCGCTCATGAGCGTGGCCCAGGGCTGGGGCACGTGCTGCGCGCTGGCGGCCGGGAACATGTATGAACGTGTTAGTGTATGTACTCACCGGATCGCTCATGAGCGTGGCCCAGGGCTGGGGCACGTGCTGCGCGCTGGCGGCCGGGAACATGTATGAACGTGTTAGTGTATGTGCTCACCGGATCGCTCATGAGCGTGGCCCACGGCTGGGGCACGTGCTGCGCGCTGGCGGCCGGGAACGTGTATGAACGTGTTAGTGTATGTGCTCACCGGATCGCTCATGAGCGTGGCCCAGGGCTGGGACACGTGCTGCGCGCTGGCGGCCGGGAACATGTATGAACGTGTTAGTGTATGTGCTCACCGGATCGCTCATGAGCGTGGCCCAGGGCTGGGGCACGTGCTGCGCGCTGGCGGCCGGGAACGTGTATGAACGTGTTAGTGTATGTGCTCACCGGATCGCTCATGAGCGTGGCCCAGGGCTGGGGCACGTGCTGCGCGCTGGCGGCCGGGAACATGTATGAACGTGTTAGTGTATGTGCTCACCGGATCGCTCATGAGCGTGGCCCAGGGCTGGGCAGGGTGTCCACTGCAAACCCTGAAAATATTTCCCTGACTTTTCCCTGACTTTCCCTGACCATTCTTTCGAATTTCCCTGACCAAAAATGTTACAAAATAACTCGATTGATTAACCTTTAACGCCATTTCAAAGTACGCATGTCACACTCCAAACTCTTTATGGCTATGAAGCGCAAGGAAAACTTTTTATTTATAAACTTCACTACTATGGTGACAAACAAGCGCACGGCCTGCCTGATGCTGTGTCACCGCAGCCTTTTAGACGTTTGCAAGCCTGTCGGACGCATAATTCGTCTGCAGCTAGTACACCTACTCGTGCTTTGACATTGTAAGCAGTTAACTAATTTGTTATTTCTATTATATGTGAAAGCATAGTTTCATGTTTAAAGATGATAAAATTATTTAATTTTTGTCATAAATCATTTATCTGAAAATCTTGAAGAAAAATTGTTGAGAGGCGGAATTTTTATTTTTCAAAATCTCGTTCTAGTGTTTTTTGCGTCAAAATTTGTAAGCTTCGGATTAAATAGAAGCATCAAATTGATGGAGAGAGTGTTGCATGTTGTAACAATTCGGATTCACCCCATCTACAAGGGAAGATGGGTGTGAATGTGGAAACAGCAGGCGTCACCTGCGATATGACCTCCTTGATAAACTTTTATTACTGGGGGCTTGTGCGGTAAATATAGTTATAGTTATCGGCACGAGGAATTAACTTTTCACGAAACAAAGTATTCTTCTATAGATTTTTTTTTTAAATGCGACGAACAATACAATACACATAATATGACGAAAAGGAAAAATAAAATATTGCACGCATGGCTTTCTTTAAAAAAAAAACCATGCAATTTAATTTTTTTCGTGTTTCTAAGATCAAATTTCCGTATCTCATTGCCCCGTTTGAATAATACACTCTGTCTGTATGGGTCGTTATTGTGACGTGGTATTTATAAAAAAAACTTGGATAATTTTAATTTTACAACATGCATTTTGATAGGTATTAATAAAATGTCTTGAATTTAAGACCTACTTCGAGAGGTTTCTAGGTCCAACTTCGAGAAAGAGGTCAAGAGTCGAATCCGACTCGGCTGAAGAGCGTTCGGGAAGCTACGGCATATCGTCAAATATTCCACAGAGTCTCTAGACAAGATTCTTTGACCAGTGTGTATTGCCATATGATAACATATATGCCTGTAATAAACCTTTTTGTTATCTGAATCGAATGAGTATTATTTTATGGCACAGAGGCTCTAGTATAAGTTTTATCAATGCAATACGTTTTCGAACGCGTTTGCGTTTAGTTTCAATTTGTATGGCAACGCGAACAGCGCCTCTGGTGGTAACTTTTAGGAACTACGCGTTGCCATACAAATTGAAGCTAAACGCAAACGCGTTCGAAAACGTATATGTATCAATAAAACTTATGCTAGAGCCTCTGAATAGTGTTCGTTTACTATGGGCCTCATAAGAAGGCTCAGTCACCCAAAAATGGGGCTATGCCGGGAGATTATCCGCTGTTGTAGCCCTCCGAATCGCTAAACTTAAGTGGCGCTGGGCGGAGCACATTGCAAGTAAAACCGATGGCCGTTGGGGCGGAAAGGTTCTCGAGTGGCGGCTACGTACCGGAAGGCGCAGCGTCGGTCGACCCCCCCATAAACGCGCGAGTCCGCTAGATGCGGGTGGCGCAGGACCGGTCATTGTAGCACTCTTTGGCGGAGGCCTATCCCAGCAGTCAGTCAGCTGATATGATAATGATGATGATTATAAAAATTCTTAATTTAGATATTGAAAGCAATAATTCTGAACATATATTCTGAAGGCATAACGCTACTTTACCTTGATGCGAACAATATTGGATTTTTTCAAGTTTTGTATGGACGTCGCTCAAAAAGTACACATATTTATGAAAACTAAACGACCTTTTAGATAATGTTTTAAAAAATATGTATTAGATATGATCATCTTACCTTCGACAGCAAGTTTTATTTTAAATTTTGTTAGACATTTTTTTTTTCTCTAAAACTATACATTATTTCACCAAAAAATTATTCCCCGTGTCTATTTAGCCGATAACTATCGTTACTATACTTCATAAGCCCTAGCAATAATAGTTTATAGCGCCCAAAAAGCACACATATTTCTGATAAATAAACAGCCTTTTAGATATTGTTTTCAAAAATATGTATTAGACAGGTATACCTCATCTTACTTTCGACAGCAAGTTTTATTTTAATTTATATTTTCAGACATTTTTTTACTATAAAACTACCTTTTTTCACCAAAAAATGAATTCCCCGTGTCTGTTTTAGTCGATAACTATACCCCATAAGCTGTAGCAATAATAGTTTAGAGAAGGCCGTATCGCAGGCAAAGCCTACTTTTTCCACATTTACCTACCTATCTTCCCGCGCTCATGGGATGAATCCGAGTTGTTCCAACTGTGCACGACGCACGTTTTTGGAAGCTTTTTACCTTTTTATATATTTTTGTATTATTTTGTACTTTTCTTTTAGAATATGTCAAGTAGTTAGTTTGGTATTGTCATAGGCGGTGTCTGTTATGTTGTTTGCTCAATTAAAGTCTGTTTCTGAATCAGTGCCTATCCTTTAAAGAAACGCAGCGGCTATACCTACCAACATTCAAAAATAAGTACCCATTATAGAATGCTTTTAATCCGAAGCGTACAATTTTGGCACAAAAAACACTTGAACAAGAGATTTTTTTAAATAAGTACTACTTATTACGCCCCTCACAACTTTTTTCTGTAAGACTTAAATTGTATGTTGTTGTGATATATGACAAAAATCATTTTTATCATCATTAAACTTGGCATTGACACCTTTGTCATAGAAATAACAAATTAAGTGCTATTTCTAAAACACCAAAAAGATTGCCCCTTTGAGAGAGGCAACCACGCCGAACACGCAACGCCAAGTGAAGTGCCATCATCAAATGAAGATGGTGGCTAACCCACACATGCCCGAGGTCGAAAACTTAGTGTATGTGCTCACCGGATCGCTCATGAGCGTGGCCCAGGGCTGGGGCACGTGCTGCGCGCTGGCGGCCGGGAACATGTATGAACGTGTTAGTGTATGTGCTCACCGGATCGCTCATGAGCGTGGCCCAGGGCTGGGGCACGTGCTGCGCGCTGGCGGCCGGGAACATGTATGAACGTGTTAGTGTATGTGCTCACCGGATCGCTCATGAGCGTGGCCCAGGGCTGGGGCACGTGCTGCGCGCTGGCGGCCGGGAACATGTATGAACGTGTTAGTGTATGTGCTCACCGGATCGCTCATGAGCGTGGCCCAGGGCTGGGGCACGTGCTGCGCGCTGGCGGCCGGGAACATGTATGAACGTGTTAGTGTATGTACTCACCGGATCGCTCATGAGCGTGGCCCAGGGCTGGGGCACGTGCTGCGCGCTGGCGGCCGGGAACATGTATGAACGTGTTAGTGTATGTACTCACCGGATCGCTCATGAGCGTGGCCCAGGGCTGGGGCACGTGCTGCGCGCTGGCGGCCGGGAACATGTATGAACGTGTTAGTGTATGTGCTCACCGGATCGCTCATGAGCGTGGCCCAGGGCTGGGGCACGTGCTGCGCGCTGGCGGCCGGGAACATGTATGAACGTGTTAGTGTATGTACTCACCGGATCGCTCATGAGCGTGGCCCAGGGCTGGGGCACGTGCTGCGCGCTGGCGGCCGGGAACATGTATGAACGTGTTAGTGTATGTACTCACCGGATCGCTCATGAGCGTGGCCCAGGGCTGGGGCACGTGCTGCGCGCTGGCGGCCGGGAACATGTATGAACGTGTTAGTGTATGTACTCACCGGATCGCTCATGAGCGTGGCCCAGGGCTGGGGCACGTGCTGCGCGCTGGCGGCCGGGAACATGTATGAACGTGTTAGTGTATGTACTCACCGGATCGCTCATGAGCGTGGCCCAGGGCTGGGGCACGTGCTGCGCGCTGGCGGCCGGGAACATGTATGAACGTGTTAGTGTATGTACTCACCGGATCGCTCATGAGCGTGGCCCAGGGCTGGGGCACGTGCTGCGCGCTGGCGGCCGGGAACATGTATGAACGTGTTAGTGTATGTACTCACCGGATCGCTCATGAGCGTGGCCCAGGGCTGGGGCACGTGCTGCGCGCTGGCAGCCGGGAACATGTATGAACGTGTTAGTGTATGTACTCACCGGATCGCTCATGAGCGTGGCCCAGGGCTGGGGCACGTGCTGCGCGCTGGCGGCCGGGAACATGTATGAACGTGTTAGTGTATGTACTCACCGGATCGCTCATGAGCGTGGCCCAGGGCTGGGGCACGTGCTGCGCGCTGGCGGCCGGGAACATGTATGAACGTGTTAGTGTATGTACTCACCGGATCGCTCATGAGCGTGGCCCAGGGCTGGGGCACGTGCTGCGCGCTGGCGGCCGGGAACATGTATGAACGTGTTAGTGTATGTACTCACCGGATCGCTCATGAGCGTGGCCCAGGGCTGGGGCACGTGCTGCGCGCTGGCGGCCGGGAACACGCCCATCAGCTGCTCCAGCGGACGGAACTGCAAACAAACAAACACCAAGTAAATTCAGGAAGAAAGCACCTAACTTTCTCAATACGAGAACTACTTCAATCTTGTTTGGAAACTCGGGAGTGAAAATGTAATACCCAAATACCCTTGGAATCATTATTCATAGGGTACATATCAGATGTACCCTATGAATAATATAGTTAAGTTATATAGATTAAACTTAGAAATGTGATAGATAATAGCTAAGCTTAGCAAATAATCTCAAAAAATTTAGATTGCGCTAAGCAATTAGTAGACATACTAGTAACAATTAAATTAATGCAATAAACAGTTTAAATTTAAAAAAATATATATTTTTTTAAATGTTGCGTGACGTCTGGAAGTTGGTGGTAGTGCACTCAATTAAAAGTAAATTTCATCGATATCCTAATAGAGTTACTTACGGGTAGTGTGCCCTTTTCGAACTTGGTGGACAACCCGGACACGTTGACGAAGTCCGAAGCGAAGGGCGCGTAGTGATAAGGGAAGTACCACTTCCACGAGGCGCAGCCCTGGTAGTAGTAGCGGAGCACCCAGCAGAGTCCGCGCACGTACTGGAGCGCCACGCGATACCTGTGATATAGAACATACAATGTTTATAATACTAAGCATTTAATTTGCCGGTTCCCTACTTCATCATCAGTCGCTCCCTCAGCGATCGGTACAAGATTCTTTACAGGCAGATAAAGACAGAGATTTTACTCAAAACATAGAATGGTAACTGTACATAATCGTCGAGTCCAGCCGCGTCGGCGGGGTCACTGACCTGAACTCGAGGTTGTCCCTCGCCACCTCGAACTTGCTCTCGTAGTAGCGCTCCTTGAAGCCCTCCTCCCAGAGCCGCACCTCGTCGTGGGCGTCCTCCTCCTCCTCGTCGAGTCCGGCCGCGTCGGCGGGGTCACTGACCTGAACTCGAGGTTGTCCCTCGCCACCTCGAACTTGCTCTCGTAGTAGCGCTCCTTGAAGCCCTCCTCCCAGAGCCGCACCTCGTCGTGGGCGTCCTCCTCCTCCTCGTCGAGTCCGGCCGCGTCGGCGGGGTCACTGACCTGAACTCGAGGTTGTCCCTCGCCACCTCGAACTTGCTCTCGTAGTAGCGCTCCTTGAAGCCCTCCTCCCAGAGCCGCACCTCGTCGTGGGCGTCCTCCTCCTCCTCGTCGAGTCCGGCCGCGTCGGCGGGGTCACTGACCTGAACTCGAGGTTGTCCCTCGCCACCTCGAACTTGCTCTCGTAGTAGCGCTCCTTGAAGCCCTCCTCCCAGAGCCGCACCTCGTCGTGGGCGTCCTCCTCCTCCTCGTCGAGTCCGGCCGCGTCGGCGGGGTCACTGACCTGAACTCGAGGTTGTCCCTCGCCACCTCGAACTTGCTCTCGTAGTAGCGCTCCTTGAAGCCCTCCTCCCAGAGCCGCACCTCGTCGTGGGCGTCCTCCTCCTCCTCGTCGAGTCCGGCCGCGTCGGCGGGGTCACTGACCTGAACTCGAGGTTGTCCCTCGCCACCTCGAACTTGCTCTCGTAGTAGCGCTCCTTGAAGCCCTCCTCCCAGAGCCGCACCTCGTCGTGGGCGTCCTCCTCCTCCTCGTCGAGTCCGGCCGCGTCGGCGGGGTCACTGACCTGAACTCGAGGTTGTCCCTCGCCACCTCGAACTTGCTCTCGTAGTAGCGCTCCTTGAAGCCCTCCTCCCAGAGCCGCACCTCGTCGTGGGCGTCCTCCTCCTCCTCGTCGAGTCCGGCCGCGTCGGCGGGGTCACTGACCTGAACTCGAGGTTGTCCCTCGCCACCTCGAACTTGCTCTCGTAGTAGCGCTCCTTGAAGCCCTCCTCCCAGAGCCGCACCTCGTCGTGGGCGTCCTCCTCCTCCTCGTCGAGTCCGGCCGCGTCGGCGGGGTCACTGACCTGAACTCGAGGTTGTCCCTCGCCACCTCGAACTTGCTCTCGTAGTAGCGCTCCTTGAAGCCCTCCTCCCAGAGCCGCACCTCGTCGTGGGCGTCCTCCTCCTCCTCGTCGAGTCCGGCCGCGTCGGCGGGGTCACTGACCTGAACTCGAGGTTGTCCCTCGCCACCTCGAACTTGCTCTCGTAGTAGCGCTCCTTGAAGCCCTCCTCCCAGAGCCGCACCTCGTCGTGGGCGTCCTCCTCCTCCTCGTCGAGTCCGGCCGCGTCAGCGGTGCGCTTGCGACCGTGGGACCCCCCCTCTTGCTGAGAGAAAAAATGCCGCATTTATATTGTACTATCCTTTCCTTAGCCAAATAAAATGTAGTGTGTTTAGATATAAGTCATGTATTATGATATAATGAGTTAGTATGTGAGAAGTGATTGACTTTGTTAGTATTATACTGCATTTTGAGCGCGGCTACACGCCTGCAATGGAATACAAGATAGCCGGCCTGTGAGTGTTTGCTCACCTGTGCCTCGGCCTGCATGCCGGCGCGGCGCATGCTGGCGGCCTCCTCGCGCGCGTTCCGCACCGGCTGCGCCGACGTGCCGTACCCCACCACTGCCTGTAAATGAGGTTATATTTAGTACTCATCATGCTCCTAGCGTAATTCCCGGTTGTGCCCCAAAAGGAACCCGGGGTCCGCTTTGACACCTAATCCCAAGATTTGGCATAGGGGGCACTAGTTTTACGAAAGCGACTGCCATCTGACCTTCCAACCCAGAGGGAAAACTAGACCTTATTGGGATTAGACTGGTTTCCTCACGATGTTTTCCTTCACCGAGAAGCTAACGGTAAATATATTCCGTACAAAAGTTCCGAAAAACTCATTGGTACGAGCCGGGATTCGAACCCACGACCGCCGCTTGACAGCCGTATGCCTGATCCACTAGGCTACCGTACCGTTCGTTGTTGTTATATTTAGTACACAATGGAAAATATTGCAATGGCTACGAAAAGTCTATGTGGCTATGTGCCATGTGCCATGGGACAAACAAGCGAAAGAATGCCGTCTACCACGTAGATACTATGTGAGTACATTTCAAAAGCAGATTTTCACTACATACAATCCGAAGAGCGTTAAAGATTGCCAATCTCTGTATAATGTCACGTTCCTGTAAAAGGACACTGTTGCTGCTACACTATAGAGGTGGCTCTCTCTACAATTGGCTCATCAACATATATTTAAGAGCCAGGCTCTTGTCGGTGGCGCAATTTCTATTAGTCTCTATTCTCAGCTTTCTTCTTGACATCTTGATACGATACGCTGTCTAATTTTTCCTTGATTTGGTCCGTAAAAGATCTTCTTGGTCTCCCTCTCTTCCTCTTTCCCTCTATCTTCCCTTCTATTATAGTTTTCAT
This sequence comes from Epinotia brunnichana, assembly GCA_963854355.1. Taxonomy (NCBI): domain Eukaryota; kingdom Metazoa; phylum Arthropoda; class Insecta; order Lepidoptera; family Tortricidae; genus Epinotia; species Epinotia brunnichana. The sequence continues at coordinate 1,679,421 of OY977952.1, read as the reverse complement.
GTTTGATACTTTCCTAAAAAAATATAATTAGTCCGTCAGTTAGATTATCACAAACTATTGGACACGTTTTTTTTATTTTGTCGATCAAATAAAAAACTATTAAAATATAACCCATTAAAGTTTCGTATGACGTCACATTATGCGTACGCGCGCAGCATCCCTGGTGCGCAGGGTGCGCCGCAGTCCCAACAGCATTCTGCGCATGATAGCGGACAGGGTTGACTGTCCCTACATGTCGCACTGCGAGGGACTACACTCCCCTGTCAGTGTTGTTTTGTTTTAAATGTAAGTTTAGCTGTAACTACTAACCCCCTAGTTTTGTAAATTCTACTAACAACATGTGTCCATGGTTACACGAAATAAAAATTTCATTTCATTTCATTTCATTTCATTTCATTTCATTATGGTACACTTTACTATAATGTGACGTCATGCGGAACTTTAACGGCCTATATCATCATCATTTTTTGTTTGATTGATAAATGAAAAAAATACGTGTCCAATATTTTTTGATAATCTGACTGAGGGACTAAATATAATTATATGTTTTTTATATCGGCAGAGCAACCCTATTAGTATGGAAAAAAAATCGCGAACCTCACCATCCGCTGTTCATAACTTACTATATTTTTTACAAGCATTCTATTCACTTGCAATGTATGTACGAGTATGTAAAGTCACGGACTTAAATTGTTGAGCCATTTAGGTATACCAAACTATGTATTTATGTAACTATGTTTGTTCGGGTGGAATCTTGCAACTCAATTTTGAAGCTTCAACCGATTGAGCTGAAATTTTGGGTAAAGGTATAGTTTGGATGACAATTCAATATTATGGTACCATCGAACTGATCTGATGATGAAGATAGAAGGTGGCCATGGGCATTTAGTACTTAACCGACGTAACCTCGTTGAGTTTGGGCTCGTTACAATCGTAAGTGATCAAATGGCAACCACGCTACGCCAGCTGGTATCTATAGTTACTATATGTCTACTATAATCCGGAGACAGTGACTCACCATGGGCGCGAACTGCGTGTTGTTGAGCATGTTGAAGTTGGGCCGCTGCTGGGTCCTCTTCTTGGCCTTCGCGCGCGCCTTGAAGTTGAGCTCGTTGGTGTGTCTGCGGAATATCTCGTCAATGATCCAAGAGACAACTCACCATGGGTGCGAACTGCGTGTTGTTGAGCATGTTGAAGTTGGGCCGCTGCTGGGTCCTCTTCTTGGCCTTCGCGCGCGCCTTGAAGTTGAGCTCGTTGGTGTGTCTGCGGAATATCTCGTCAATGATCCAAGAGACAACTCACCATGGGCGCGAACTGCGTGTTGTTGAGCATGTTGAAGTTGGGCCGCTGCTGGGTCCTCTTCTTGGCCTTCGCGCGCGCCTTGAAGTTGAGCTCGTTGGTGTGTCTGCGGAATATCTCGTCAATGATCCAAGAGACAACTCACCATGGGTGCGAACTGCGTGTTGTTGAGCATGTTGAAGTTGGGCCGCTGCTGGGTCCTCTTCTTGGCCTTCGCGCGCGCCTTGAAGTTGAGCTCGTTGGTGTGTCTGCGGAATATCTCGTCAATGATCCAAGAGACAACTCACCATGGTTGCGAACTGCGTGTTGTTGAGCATGTTGAAGTTGGGCCGCTGCTGGGTCCTCTTCTTGGCCTTCGCGCGCGCCTTGAAGTTGAGCTCGTTGGTGTGTCTGCGGAATATCTCGTCAATGATCCAAGAGACAACTCACCATGGGTGCGAACTGCGTGTTGTTGAGCCAGGGTGTCCACTGCAAACCCTGAAAATATTTCCCTGACTTTTCCCTGACTTTCCCTGACCATTCTTTCGAATTTCCCTGACCAGAAATGTTACAAAATATCTCCATTGATTAACCTTTAACGCCATTTCAAAGTACGCATGTCACACTCCAAACTCTTTATAGCTATGAAGCGCAAGGAAAACTTTTTATTTATAAACTTCACTACGATGGTGACAAACAAGAGCACGGCCTGCCTGATGCTGTGTCACCGCAGCCTTTTAGACGTTTGCAAGGCTGTCCGACGCATAATTCGTCTGAAGCTAGTACTCGTGCATTGACATTGTTAGCACTTACTAATTTGTTATTTCTATTATATGACAAAAATGTTTGAAGATGATAAAATTATTTAAATTTTTGACATAAATCATTTATCTGAAAATCTTGAAGAAAAATAGTTGAGGAGCGGAAAAATTGTATTTTTTAAAGTCTCTCGGTCTAGTGTATATTGCGTCAAAATTTGTAAGCTTCGGATTAAAAGCATCACATTGATGGAGAGGTTTTTGCATGTTGTAACAATTCGGATTCACCCCATCAACGTGGGAAGATGGGTGTGAATGTGGAAAAAGCAGGCGTCGCCTGCGATATGACCTCCTTGATAAACTTTTATTACTGGGGCTTGTGCGGTAAATATAGTTATCGACTAAAACAGGCACGAGGAATTAATTTTTCACGAAACAAAGTATTCTTCTATTGAAAAAAAATAAAAATGTGACGAACAAAGCAACACACATAATATGACGAAAATGTAAAATAAAATATTGCATGCATGGCTTTCTTTAAAAAAAAACCATGTAATTTTATTTTTTTCGTATCCCTAAGATCAAATTTCTGTATCTCATTGCCCCGTTTGAATAATACACTCTGTCTGTATGGGTCGTTATTTTGACGTGGTACTTATAAAAAAACATGGGTAATTTTTATTTTACAACTTGCATTTTGATCTTCTTTCACCAAAAATGAATTCCCTGTGTCTGTTTTAGTCGATAACTATAGTTACTATACTTCATATGTCCTAGCAATAATAGTTTATAGCGCCCAAAAAGTAAACATATTTCTGAAAACTAAACGACCTTTTAGATATTGTTTTCAAATATAAACTTATATTACCTTCGACAGCAAGTTTTATTTTTATTTTTTCAGACCTTTTTTTTTCTATAAAACTATATCTTTTTTCACCAAAAAAGAATTCCCCGTATCTGTTTTAGTCGATAACTATACCCCATAAGCCCTAGCAATAATAGTTTATAGAGAAGGCCGTATCGCAGGCAAAGCCTACTTTTTCCACATTTACCTACACCTATTTTTCCGCGCTCATGGGATGAATCCGAGTTGTTCCAACATTTAAAAATAAGTACTCATTATAGAATGCTTTTAATCCGCAGCGTACAATTTTGGCACAAAAAACACTTGAACGAGAGATTTTTTTAAATACTACTTATTCCGCCCTTCACAACTTTTTTCTGTAAGACTTAAAATGTTTATGTTGTTGTGATATATGACAAAAATATAAATCACTTTTATACTTGGCATAGACACCTTTGTCATAGAAATAACAAATTAAGTTCTATTTCTAAAACACCAAGAATATTGCCCCTTTGAGAGAGGCAACCACGCAACGCCAAGTGAAGCACACATGCCCGAGGTCGCAAACTTATGACCTCATACTCAACCAATATCAATCAAAACATCTTCCTCTCCACCTTTTGCAAGGCAATGTATCGAGGTATATCCCCACAAAATGGCCTTATAAGGCCTTATAATCACCTGGTCATAAAATATTTAACACTGAATAACAACAAGAATCAAACTAACTAAGATCTACACTTACCTTTCTAAATTTAGTTACTTAATGGAAAACATAACGATGATGAATCAACATATTTATAGTTCAAGATCCCTTTGATTTTTTTATTTATATTTTTTCCTTCTAGATAGATTTTTTCCCTGACCTGTCTAGAACTTCCCTGACTTTCCCTGACTTTCCCTGACCACCATGAGCTTCCCTGACTTTTCCCTGACTTTCCCTGACTTTCCAGAAAGTGGACACCCTGTGAGCATGTTGAAGTTGGGCCGCTGCTGGGTCCTCTTCTTGGCCTTCGCGCGCGCCTTGAAGTTGAGCTCGTTGGTGTGTCTGCGGAATATCTCGTCAATGATCCAAGAGACAACTCACCATGGGTGCGAACTGCGTGTTGTTGAGCATGTTGAAGTTGGGCCGCTGCTGGGTCCTCTTCTTGGCCTTCGCGCGCGCCTTGAAGTTGAGCTCGTTGGTGTGTCTGCGGAATATCTCGTCAATGATCCAAGAGACAACTCACCATGGGCGCGAACTGCGTGTTTGTTGTGCATGTTGAAGTTGGGCCGCTGCTGGGTCCTCTTCTTGGCCTTCGCGCGCGCCTTGAAGTTGAGCTCGTTGGTGTGTCTGCGGAATATCTCGTCAATGATCCAAGAGACATCTCACCATGGGCGCGAACTGCGTGTTGTTGTGCATGTTGAAGTTGGGCCGCTGCTGGGTCCTCTTCTTGGCCTTCGCGCGCGCCTTGAAGTTGAGCTCGTTGGTGTGTCTGCGGAATATCTCGTCAATGATCCAAGAGACAACTCACCATGGGCGCGAACTGCGTGTTGTTGTGCATGTTGAAGTTGGGCCGCTGCTGGGTCCTCTTCTTGGCCTTCGCGCGCGCCTTGAAGTTGAGCTCGTTGGTGTGTCTGCGGAATATCTCGTCAATGATCCAAGAGACAACTCACCATGGGTGCGAACTGCGTGTTGTTGAGCATGTTGAAGTTGGGCCGCTGCTGGGTCCTCTTCTTGGCCTTCGCGCGCGCCTTGAAGTTGAGCTCGTTGGTGTGTCTGCGGAATATCTCGTCAATGATCCAAGAGACAACTCACCATGGGCGCGAACTGCGTGTTGTTGTGCATGTTGAAGTTGGGCCGCTGCTGGGTCCTCTTCTTGGCCTTCGCGCGCGCCTTGAAGTTGAGCTCGTTGGTGTGTCTGCGGAATATCTCGTCAATGATCCAAGAGACAACTCACCATGGGCGCGAACTGCGTGTTGTTGAGCATGTTGAAGTTGGGCCGCTGCTGGGTCCTCTTCTTGGCCTTCTCGCGCGCCTTGAAGTTGAGCTCGTTGGTGTGTCTGCGGAATATCTCGTCAATGATCCAAGAGACAACTCACCATGGGCGCGAACTGCGTGTTGTTGAGCATGTTGAAGTTGGGCCGCTGCTGGGTCCTCTTCTTGGCCTTCTCGCGCGCCTTGAAGTTGAGCTCGTTGGTGTGTCTGCGGAATATCTCGTCAATGATCCAAGAGACAACTCACCATGGGTGCGAACTGCGTGTTGTTGAGCATGTTGAAGTTGGGCCGCTGCTGGGTCCTCTTCTTGGCCTTCGCGCGCGCCTTGAAGTTGAGCTCGTTGGTGTGTCTGCGGAATATCTCGTCAATGATCCAAGAGACAACTCACCATGGGTGCGAACTGCGTGTTGTTGAGCATGTTGAAGTTGGGCCGCTGCTGGGTCCTCTTCTTGGCCTTCGCGCGCGCCTTGAAGTTGAGCTCGTTGGTGTGTCTGCGGAATATCTCGTCAATGATCCAAGAGACAACTCACCATGGGTGCGAACTGCGTGTTGTTGAGCATGTTGAAGTTGGGCCGCTGCTGGGTCCTCTTCTTGGCCTTCGCGCGCGCCTTGAAGTTGAGCTCGTTGGTGTGTCTGCGGAATATCTCGTCAATGATCCAAGAGACAACTCACCATGGGTGCGAACTGCGTGTTGTTGAGCATGTTGAAGTTGGGCCGCTGCTGGGTCCTCTTCTTGGCCTTCGCGCGCGCCTTGAAGTTGAGCTCGTTGGTGTGTCTGCGGAATATCTCGTCAATGATCCAAGAGACAACTCACCATGGGTGCGAACTGCGTGTTGTTGAGCATGTTGAAGTTGGGCCGCTGCTGGGTCCTCTTCTTGGCCTTCGCGCGCGCCTTGAAGTTGAGCTCGTTGGTGTGTCTGCGGAATATCTCGTCAATGATCCAAGAGACAACTCACCATGGGTGCGAACTGCGTGTTGTTGAGCATGTTGAAGTTGGGCCGCTGCTGGGTCCTCTTCTTGGCCTTCTCGCGCGCCTTGAAGTTGAGCTCGTTGGTGTGTCTGCGGCGGAATATCTCGTCCTCGACGTGCCCCAGCTCGTCCATGATGAGCTGCACGCGGTCGAGGTTCACGTCGCCCGAGTCTGTGATCCAGCCCTGGGGATATTACGTAATATTGCAGTATGCAAATAGGTCTGTCCACACTGCACGCATGCTCAGCCGAGCGCAGCTCGCCCTAGCGTGCGCGCTCAGTGTGGACGTCGCTCGGCGAGCAAATTCTACCGAGCGCATGCGGCCGAGCATGAGTGTGGCCGGCTCGGGGAGCTGCACGGCTGAGCATGCGTCCTGTGTGGACACACCTAATAAGTAAACGCGGTTTGAGAAAACCAACTAATAGGTTTCTTGCGTTCGGTGGTAATGAATTGCTGGGAGATTTTTAGCTCTGATGTTGAAGTGGTGCTGGTAAGAATGCATGATGAGGTCAAGAAAGGACTCTCCATTTGGGCAAAAAAAATATAATTCTATTTAGTCCACCAATTAGATTATCTATACTTTCTTCATACTTTTTTGTATGATTGTCAAAATATTAATTGACTAAATTGTTTTTTTTTAACAAAAGTAGCCAATTCCAGTATATTTTTTAAGTCTGGGAGATTTTTAGCTATATGGACTAATTTGTTCTTATCGCGGTCTGTGGAATTTTGAACATCTTTCTCCAGCACCACATATGAAAGGCTTGGTGTACTTCCTTACTAAATTCAACTTAGATAATATATTGGTCAAACAAACTTAATGTAGCGGCACTATTACGAATGACAACTATATTTTAAATGTATCGATTATGTATTTAAGTCTTGACATCGTGAAATGTTCAGACTATAATATTTAAAATATATTGACTTAGTACAAATTTGCACACCTGCATTCAGGTTGGATATGTTCGGTTATATATTATTTTTAAGATCTTATAACCGTATTCTGGCAAATAAATTATTTCATTTCATTTCATTACAATTAACATGTTGATACTCACCCTAGTTTTAAACACGCACTTCTTATAAAGAGTAACCAATCTATCCACAGCGCCCTCTCTAATCTCCAAACTAGGCAGATGCGGCAAGAAGTCATTCCCCACGAAGAAACACATGAACACCCAGTCATCCAGCGCCCGCTCGAAGTCGTACGGGAACGGCAGGTTGGGCATCTGGAGCTCCTTCTCTAGGTACTCGCGGAGTACTGAGAGGCGGACGAAGATGAAGCTGTCCTGGTTGCCGAAGGCGGGGTCCGAGCGGGCTAGGGCGGCGTCGGGGGTGCTGCCGGTGCACTCTTTCATCTCGTGGCCTGGGGAGAGAAATACATTAATATTAGGGTACAATCTCACACAATATCGGCACAGTAAGTAGTAACGAGAAGACGAGAGTCTTTGACCAGTGTGTGTTGCCAGTGATGACATATGGCACTGAAACGTGGTCGCTTACTATGGGCCTCATAAGAAGGCTCAAAGTCACCCAAAGGGCAATGGAGAGGGCTATGTTGGGAGTTTCTCTGCGTGATCGCATCAGAAATGAGGCTATCCGCAGCAGAACCAAGGTAACCAATATAGCCCTCCAAATCGCTAAACTTAAGTGGCAGTGGGCGGGGCACATTGCACGTAGAACCGATGGCCGTTCGGGCGGAAAGGTTCTCGTGTGGCGACCACGTACCGGAAGGCGAGGCGTGGGTAGGCCTCCCAAAAGGTGGACTGATGACCTGGTAAAGGTCGCGGGAGTCCGCTGGATGCGGGTGACGCAGGACCGGTCATTTTATCACTCTTTGGAGGAGGCCTATGTCCAGCAGTGGACGTCTTTCGGCTGATATGATGATGATGAAGTAGTAACGCCAGTGTGTGTTGGTCAATAGTGTAGGTTGACGCGCTTATGTACATATATGACTAAGGTATGACAGCATGAAGTCAGCTAATCAGCCTTAAAAAGTTGTTGCACAGGCTTGTTGAGCTCAACCTCGCGGATGAGGGTGAAATGGTATTCTTGCGTGACAGTGGTGAGACCACAGAATAATTAATAGTACTCACGTACAGCCTTCCGTATAAAGGACCTTTACTTTATCTCAGAAATCCGATTTTTAACAGTTAGAAAACACCGAATCATACTATCCCGCTCTACCGTATAGCACATGCTCCGTCTCGTAGTTAGGGCAGTTTGTTTCTGCGTCAACACTGTCTTAGTAACGTGTTTCACTGTCCGGTAATGTCAGGGTTCGTATTGGATTAACGTCCTAGTGGTCTGTGAGAGCCTAGTTCAGCCAAAGTTGCTGGAATAACAGGCCTGAAGGTACTGACCGAGTTGTCCACAGATGTCGCACGGGCGCGGCTTGTTGGGCTTGAACTCCTCGCGGATGATGGTGAAGTTGGGCTCGTGCGTGGCCAGCCCCAGCATGATGAGGTCGGCGTCGGCGCCGCACAGCACGTGCTGCGTGTTCGGGTCGTGGTCAGGTTGAGCTGCGGAGTTTCAGTAACATGACAGCAAAATTAAGGGAAACGTACAGGGGAACAACATGTCGAAACACAGACCACTTAACCTATAGACGCCGCTTACCAAGGCGCCCGCGTGAGCCAAGCTTAAGCTCAAAAAACACCAAGCAGCTGCCACGCCCCCAAACATTATTTTAGTACGCGGTCGACCGTTCACGAAGTAACATGTAATATTCGACTGCTTTCTTGGCTATAAAGTGTACAAAATATGCCTTATTGTATGGTTAAACTGTGTGGAAATTGTAGCAAGACATCAAGTCTTCAAAAGGATGGGATTTTATTTCACAGGTAAGCTATTTTTTACTTTTTACAACGCAAAAACAATTATAACCTAGCATTTAAATTTATAAAGTAAAGGTTGCTTAGCGTTGATGTCTTTCAACGGCTGTCTTTTTCTTTCGCTTACATTTTCTTGGCATTCCGTCTTTGTCGCACCATTGCAGTGTCTTAATTAGTGATGTGACTGGTCAATAACTTACGTCACCGATATCCGGAAAACAATATGAACTGTGGTGTAATACAACAAACTTGTATTATTGAAGTAAATACTACTAATACTGTATTTATTTATGAGAGGTGTATTGTATTTGTAAATAATCTTTTATTTTGTTTTACAAACTTTTATTTACTTTCACATTCAATCTTGCAAGTTAAATTTGACCCACTTTCCAGTGACCGATTGAGCTGAAATTTTGGGTATAAGTATAGTTTGGATGACAATTTATTATTATTGTACCATCGAGCTGATCTGATGATGGAGACAGAAGGTGGCCATGGGAATTCAGTACTTAACCGACGTAACCCCGTTGAGTTTGGCCTCGTTAGAATCGTCTCAATGAGTAGTTGATGACGGGATACAGAAAAGTTCAGTCGGCAATAAAAGCTTGTACCAAAAAAATGTTTTGATAAAAACTTATTTAGTAAGTATATATATTGTTTTACAAAACTCTAATAGTTAGTGGAATTTATTTTTGTTTATGCATTGAAGATGTGTAAAAGAAAATAGAAAAGTCACGGCTGCAGACAAAAGCCAATTTTGAACCATCCATTTTATCCATCCATATTTCATACTAATTCCATACTATTCCATACTATTTACGATGACAATTATTATGTAATATTTATACTATTATAAATAAATGACTTATGACTTATTCCATTCCAAACTATACTATACTATAATATATATACTATATTTTACTATATAATATTATAAATGTACGTACTTAGCAAAAAAACACAACCGCACAGCGCTATAAGACGCATATACACGAAACTAATACATTTTAAAAACCAATAAAATATGATATTCGCTTTAATGTTGACGTTGGTTCCAAATAAAAATATTTACACTTATATTCTGTAGTATATTTTTCGAGTGTGTCCCATCACTACCCAAGATGGCGCGCAGCACCGTGCCCTTGAGCCAGCCAATCACAGTGCACTTGTCGCCCCCCGCGCCCCGCCAATTTGGCATAATGAAATACTAGACAAACTTTTATGAAGTGGCGTCTATAGGTTAAGTGGTCTGTGTGTCGAAATAATGCAGCTAAGTCCATCTCAACTAACCAATTGTCCATTTGAATGCCATGTTATCATGCTGGGAGGAAATCAATTTCAGCTCTCAACATGTGTACAATCATGAGTTAGGTAACATATAATGAGAGAGTTTCCGTATTTTTTTAGAATTAAATATGTGGCTGTTAGCCGCAATAACGGTTCTTGTACACATAGTTCTACTGCGAAAAACGCGTTTATATGGTTTTCCCATAGAGCACAGTGGGCACATGTTTACCTCTCTGTCTGCGAATGTAGTCCATAATCTTGTGTTCTCCCTCTCCCGGGACGTTGGCGTCTGAGAGGATCACTTTGATACCTTTCCAGCCAGGATCATTGTTTAATCTGGCAACAAATTAACAATCAATTACTGCAGAAGTAGATATAAAAAACTAATAAAATAACTTAGTTTTGAAAGTGATGGAATTATTGACCATTGTTATTTTGATGGAAATCAAAAGTAAATAAGGAGGAACAAAAATGTCCCCTTGTAAAACTTTGCTCACTTTTAATTCCATATTATTATATCAAACTGGAAGAGATCCCTTACAGGGATAAGTTCGCCTTTGTACCGATTTAACTTATTTTTGTCTGGATTTTTACCTGTCTCTTGTGTACAATAAAGTTATTTACATACATATATAAGCCATTTATTTCCTTAAATAAGTATACAAGTTGGATATTTATTTATAAGTTTTGTACTTTAAATTTATTTGAGTCTATGAGTAAAAGTCTCCTCCATTCTACTCCACATTTCCCTGTTTTGGGCTTTTGATACCCAGTTTTCACCTGCTACCTTTTTTATTTCATCTAGCCATCTCTCAGGAAGTCTGCCTCTTTTTCTTTTTCTGAGAGTGCCATTCCAATATGTTACTCTTTTTGACCATCTATCCTTATGCATCCGTGCAACATGGCCTGACCATTTCCATTTGATTTTTTTGCAGTGAGTAGAGCATCTATTACTTTTGTTTGTTTCCTAATGCTTAAGTTAGTTTGTTTGTCAATGCGTTTTATGTTTAGAACGCTTTGCTCCATCACTCTCTGACATATTTGGAATCCATATTCATTCAATTATAATTTTAAACTATTTTTACAATATTTGGAGAGTATTTATACTTCTCCATGAAGAAAAGAATGGAAATCTTTAAGAATGCAAGACAACAGTGTCAATGTCTAATAACCTATTTAAATAAAAGTTTTGATGTAAAAAGTCATTAAAAAATGCTTTAATTAATAAATACCTCACCTGTCATGAATATAATAATGTAAGCATTTGCTTAATCTGTCCATAAAGGGGGTTCCTGGAGTGATGCAGTTGGAGTCAAAGTGTGCTTCCTTGGGCCTCTCCGGGGGCAAATATGCTCCCTTGGTGAGCAGCTCTGAGCGGATGCGGGCCACCTCGTCAATCTTCTCCTGGGTCTCCTTTGAGGCTCGGAAACGGCGCGATCGCTGCTGGTTCATTTTTGCTCTTGGGGCCTGGAGGGAAAGCAAATAATGGCTACAATACATTTATAATAGAAGAAACATTGTCTGTACACATAATTATAAGAAAGGTACTCTTATTATCAACATTTACTAATCTCAAGAAGATTGAATTTTGACTAAATAAGCCATATCACAGATCTAATCTGTTATCCAGCAGCAGTGATTTATTTAGGCATTCAACGTTTAGTAAGAAACCTAGTCACTTTATCAATTCATATTTATTCTGCAAGTGAGTCACAAAACTCTATCACAAGTAAGTATTGAGTTAACCAATACTATCCAAGACTGTACAGTTAAGAAACCCAATAAACAATTTAATTTCCACAAGATTTTTTAGTTGAACAAGCATTCAAGCTTGAATCCGACTCACCACTCCATCAATGGCCATGTAAAGCACCTTGCGCGGGCGCACGATGCGGAACAGCCGGTCGATGCACTCGAAGATGGCCACCATCATCTCGTCCTCATCCTTTGGCGCCGGCTTGTCCTCCGGATGAGTGCACGGGTGAATAATGCCGTTCATGTCCAAGTACAAGTTATCAAATTCCACCCCATTTGGATTCGGGAGCGAAGAATCTGTGTGCACCAACTCACCGTCTGCATCCGTGGGCTGAAATAACAACGGGTTGTCTTAATATATTTAATTCATAACAAGAATTTCAGACATTTTTAGGTTATAAACACTTTACTCTCTGCTCGATGCACTCCACAATCACGCTTGCATATTTTCGGCTGAGCCACCGAAAGAATGCTGGTACTCCCATGTTTTATGGTAAGTCCAATTCTTCTTCCTCAATTTTATTTCTTCTCCTGTAAATTTAAACTTTGTCACGTATTCAACACAAACAAATCGTCGAAGATGCCATTGTTGGAAAGAGAAGGCAGGCAGAAAAATGAAACAGAAATAGTCAATCAACCTGTCAAGCGTGTTACGGTTACCTAAAAAAACGCTGTAACGATCATAGCCGTTGGCTATATGTGTGGTCTCAAATTTAAAAGTAAAACGATCAGCTGGCTGTGACGCGAATGTCAAAATTTTCAGGATTTCAGCGCAGTGATGACCAAGATGCGAACGTTTTGTTTAGTTAATTATTATAGAAAACTATTAAAAAATGGTCAGCTACGAAGATATTGTACAGCCGAATCTGGCAGTAAAGTTAAAATGGAGAAGATTCGCAACATCGGCATCTTAGCGCACATAGATGCAGGTTAGATTTGGTTTAAAACTCTCGCATAGTATATTAAATGTTCTTCATTGAGATTTCTTAATTTATACTCGTTCTGATCATAATACGTCTTAGTTTAGTGATGTAGAATTGTCTGATTTTAATTTACAGAGCATTAAAGTTTTGTAAGTTTATTATGTAAATATTTTTGTAGGCAAAACAACGACAACAGAGCGTATGCTGTTCTACTCAGGCACGATCCGCACGATGGGGGAGGTGCACCACGGGAACACGGTGACCGACTACATGGAGCAGGAGAGACAGCGGGGCATCACTATCACATGTAAATTATTCATCTATTTAGTTATGTTTCCATCTATCAAGGTGGTATATATATTAGGTGGTCAGCTGTAACTAGTAAATATTTGAAATTAAATACTGCTCCACCACATGTTGAGCTACAGTAAGTATATAGTGACTCTGCAGTTGTTTTATAGACAGAGATATTAACTCTATTTCCGAAAATTGCACTTCTGTTTAGGGTTCCGTACTCAAAGAGTAAAACGGGATCCTATTACTAAGACTTCGCTGTCCGTCCGTCTGTCAGTCACCAGGCTGTATCTCACTGATACCGTGATAGTTTCAGTTGAAATTTTCACAGATGATGTATTTCTGTTGCCGCTATAACAACAAATACTAAAAACAGAATAAAATAAATATTTTTATTGATAGTGGTACGGAACCCTTCGTGCGCGAGTCCAACTCGCACTTGGCCGCTTTTTTTTATTAATTAAGTCATATAATTTTTCCAATGCCTTTAAGTTATATTATTATTAGATAACAAACATTATAACTTCAATGAAATGTGGAGTACAAACAAAATAAAAATAAAATCATACACATTAGTCGCACATCAAAATAATAGTGAAGTATTTAATTAAGTTTTTTTCCACAGCTGCGGCTGTATCATTCCCATGGCGTAGCAGCCAGATCAACTTGATAGACACCCCGGGCCACATTGACTTCACCATGGAAGTAGAACAGAGTCTCGCTGTGCTTGATGGAGCTGTGGTTGTCCTGGATGCTTCAGCAGGTGAGGACACTGCATTAAAAATTCAATTCTGGATCCTGGATCTGATCAAGAAACTGATCAAACACTGTTAAATGAAGTGTGTTAATGATAGGTAGCTGATATTACTAAATAAACTCTTACTTTTGCTACTTACTTAATTTTGTTTCATCTTATGTAAGTGCTTCGAAAGAGAAGACTGAAATCACTGTGGTGTACAAATGTGGGCTCCAATTGAGTAGACTAGAACGAGGGAGTGAACCGAACGAAGTTCTATGCTCTATTAGCTTGGGCCGAAAATCGTTTGTCTGTCCGTCCGGTGTCTGTCCCTCTGTCCTCCTCTTCAGGTCGCATTTCTCAACCGATTCAAGTGAAATTGTGAACTTGTTCGTTAATTATATACAACACACAGAACAGCCTCCTGCAGACGGTGGCGGCGCGCTTGGATGGCCCCTTCCTGTTCCATTGGGATAGGTTGCATAGGCCATCCAACTGCTAATTGTAAGTGTGATAAAATACCTACTAACATAGTGTTAAGATCACTGTTACTAACAAATTATGGAAATAATATTTCTGATGTAAATTATTAAATAAAATAGATTATTATGTCAAGCCAATTTTACGAAAACCTTTTTTTCTTTTTTATAAACCACAGTCTCGAGTGTCACACTCAGAGAGCCACTAGTTTATTCATATCACATTGAACTAAAATTTCAATAGATCAACCAAATGCGGAATGGAAAATAAAATGGCAAACAATATGTATTCAAATTACTAAATGAACATATAACTAATTTATAATGTATCTTTCCTACAGGTGTAGAAGCACAGACGTTAACAGTATGGCGGCAAGCGAGCGCTCACCGCGTGCCGCGTCTCCTGTACCTCAACAAGATGGACCGCGGGGACGCCAGTGCGGCGCTGTGTGTGGACTCCGTGAGGGACAAGCTGCAGGCCGCGCCGCTGCTGCTGCACGAGGCTGTAGTATACGAGGGCAGGCTTGTTGGTAAGACAGAAGCACAGACGTTAACAGTATGGCGGCAAGCGAGCGCTCACCGCGTGCCGCGTCTCCTGTACCTCAACAAGATGGACCGCGGGGACGCCAGTGCGGCCCTGTGTGTGGACTCCGTGAGGGACAAGCTGCAGGCCGCGCCGCTGCTGCTGCACGAGGCTGTAGTATACGAGGGCAGGCTTGTTGGTAAGACAGAAGCACAGACGTTAACAGTATGGCGGCAAGCGAGCGCTCACCGCGTGCCGCGTCTCCTGTACCTCAACAAGATGGACCGCGGGGACGCCAGTGCGGCGCTGTGTGTGGACTCCGTGAGGGACAAGCTGCAGGCCGCGCCGCTGCTGCTGCACGAGGCTGTAGTATACGAGGGCAGGCTTGTTGGTAAGACAGAAGCACAGACGTTAACAGTATGGCGGCAAGCGAGCGCTCACCGCGTGCCGCGTCTCCTGTACCTCAACAAGATGGACCGCGGGGACGCCAGTGCGGCGCTGTGTGTGGACTCCGTGAGGGACAAGCTGCAGGCCGCGCCGCTGCTGCTGCACGAGGCTGTAGTATACGAGGGCAGGCTTGTTGGTAAGACAAACACAGACGTTAACAGTATGGCGGCAAGCGAGCGCTCACCGTGTGCCGCGTCTCCTGTACCTCAACAAGATGGACCGCGGGGACGCCAGTGCGGCGCTGTGTGTGGACTCCGTGAGGGACAAGCTGCAGGCCGCGCCGCTGCTGCTGCACGAGGCTGTAGTATACGAGGGCAGGCTTGTTGGTAAGACAGAAACACAGACGTTAACAGTATGGCGGCAAGCGAGCGCTCACCGCGTGCCGCGTCTCCTGTACCTCAACAAGATGGACCGCGGGGACGCCAGTGCGGCGCTGTGTGTGGACTCCGTGAGGGACAAGCTGCAGGCCGCGCCGCTGCTGCTGCACGAGGCTGTAGTATACGAGGGCAGGCTTGTTGGTAAGACAGAAACACAGACGTTAACAGTATGGCGGCAAGCGAGCGCTCACCGCGTGCCGCGTCTCCTGTACCTCAACAAGATGGACCGCGGGGACGCCAGTGCGGCGCTGTGTGTGGACTCCGTGAGGGACAAGCTGCAGGCCGCGCCGCTGCTGCTGCACGAGGCTGTAGTATACGAGGGCAGGCTTGTTGGTAAGACAGAAACACAGACGTTAACAGTATGGCGGCAAGCGAGCGCTCACCGCGTGCCGCGTCTCCTGTACCTCAACAAGATGGACCGCGGGGACGCCAGTGCGGCGCTGTGTGTGGACTCCGTGAGGGACAAGCTGCAGGCCGCGCCGCTGCTGCTGCACGAGGCTGTAGTATACGAGGGCAGGCTTGTTGGTAAGACAGAAACACAGACGTTAACAGTATGGCGGCAAGCGAGCGCTCACCGCGTGCCGCGTCTCCTGTACCTCAACAAGATGGCCCGCGGGGACGCCTGTGCGGCGCTGTGTGTGGACTCCGTGAGGGACAAGCTGCAGGCCGCGCCGCTGCTGCTGCACGAGGCTGTAGTATACGAGGGCAGGCTTGTTGGTAAGACAGAAACACAGACGTTAACAGTATGGCGGCAAGCGAGCGCTCACCGCGTGCCGCGTCTCCTGTACCTCAACAAGATGGACCGCGGGGACGCCAGTGCGGCGCTGTGTGTGGACTCCGTGAGGGACAAGCTGCAGGCCGCGCCGCTGCTGCTGCACGAGGCTGTAGTATACGAGGGCAGGCTTGTTGGTAAGACAGAAACACAGACGTTAACAGTATGGCGGCAAGCGAGCGCTCACCGCGTGCCGCGTCTCCTGTACCTCAACAAGATGGACCGCGGGGACGCCAGTGCGGCGCTGTGTGTGGACTCCGTGAGGGACAAGCTGCAGGCCGCGCCGCTGCTGCTGCACGAGGCTGTAGTATACGAGGGCAGGCTTGTTGGTAAGACAGAAACACAGACGTTAACAGTATGGCGGCAAGCGAGCGCTCACCGCGTGCCGCGTCTCCTGTACCTCAACAAGATGGACCGCGGGGACGCCAGTGCGGCGCTGTGTGTGGACTCCGTGAGGGACAAGCTGCAGGCCGCGCCGCTGCTGCTGCACGAGGCTGTAGTATACGAGGGCAGGCTTGTTGGTAAGACAGAAACACAGACGTTAACAGTATGGCGGCAAGCGAGCGCTCACCGCGTGCCGCGTCTCCTGTACCTCAACAAGATGGACCGCGGGGACGCCAGTGCGGCGCTGTGTGTGGACTCCGTGAGGGACAAGCTGCAGGCCGCGCCGCTGCTGCTGCACGAGGCTGTAGTATACGAGGGCAGGCTTGTTGGTAAGACAGAAGCACAGACGTTAACAGTATGGCGGCAAGCGAGCGCTCACCGCGTGCCGCGTCTCCTGTACCTCAACAAGATGGACCGCGGGGACGCCAGTGCGGCGCTGTGTGTGGACTCCGTGAGGGACAAGCTGCAGGCCGCGCCGCTGCTGCTGCACGAGGCTGTAGTATACGAGGGCAGGCTTGTTGGTAAGACAGAAGCACAGACGTTAACAGTATGGCGGCAAGCGAGCGCTCACCGCGTGCCGCGTCTCCTGTACCTCAACAAGATGGACCGCGGGACAAGCTGCCAGTAGTACCTATATGCATTTCATACCTACCGATAATGTTGACGGTCACTTAGGCTTAGCTGCCTGAGGATCTGCCTAAGGCCATAGTACAAACTTTGCTTGGTTTGGGACTAGGTCAATTCGAGTAATATTGTCTCCCAGTAATTGTTCAATGTATTAAACGATCAAATAACGAACTGATTAAGACAAATTATTTCGTAAAATGTAATTAGCTGACTATACTATGTTTAATCATTAATTACATTGGGTTCCAAATCAACATTTCCCTGTCAATTTCAGGCCTTATAGACCTAATAACAAAAGAAGAAATCATCTGGACGCAAGGGCGCGGTCAGAACTTAATGCGGCGCACACTGACAGAAAAAGAAGATGGCGTCCGATGGGAAAACACTCTCACCAACCACACCGCACTCATCGACCAGCTATCATCGTTAGACGACACTTTAGCCGACACCATTATACAGCAAGAGTCTTTAGACAATTTAAAGGCAGAAGAAATAAATGCTGCTATAAGACGATGTACGCTAAAAATGTCAGCGTTCCCAGTGCTCTGTGGTAGTTCGTATAAGAACATAGGTGTCCAAACGTTGATGGATGGCGTTATAGAGTATTTGCCGTCTCCGTTGGAGTGTAACCGTCAGTATGGCTGCTTCGGGAGTGATTTGGCGGCGAGAGCGTTTAAAGTGCAGCACGATGACCAGAGAGGAGTGCTTACGTTCTTGAGGCTGTATAGCGGAGAGATCGCTAAGGGGCAGAAGATTTATAATTTAGGGCAGGATAAGAGTGAACAGGTTTGTACACATATTTTTATTTCATTTATTTCTATATTATTGTGAGTAAATATTATTTATTCGTACCACAGTGAATAAAAACAACAATATAAAACTTAAACTAATGGTAAAAAATTTGGCCTAAATCGCCGTCAATAGGCAAGGTGCTTAGAAGGCTGGCCGTATTTCCTCGCTCCCATAGGTAAATTGCATGTCAATTCTGCCATGTTTCCTTAGTTGTTGTGATTTTTTTTTGACATAACCGCATAATTCCTTTGAGTATTAAGCCCACTGGAGATGTCATAACGTAAACTCTACGAACAAATTTTTTCGCCACTTTTAGCGGGGGGTGAGGTAAACACGTACAGCACACCACCAAAAGATGAATAAATCAACAGACACAAATTTAGCTTTTAAAAAAATAAACACATCAAAAATTACACGCACACAGACAGAGTTTTCAAGTAACCGTGCAGCATACATACGAACAAGTTAGTGATGGGACACAAAGGACAGATCTGAAGAATGAGTCAAATCAGTTTGATGAATGAACTGAATTATCTTATACTATTTATTATAAAATTGTAAAAGAGAAAATTCTGTACATTGAAGATATTACCCAAAAAAAATGTTTATTTGTATGTATTTCTGTATGTATTTATGTGCCCTTGTGTCCTTAGCCCTCTCGCACAAATAAACTGTGGAATGAACTGTCGCCCGCGGTTTTTCCGGGCTGATACCGAGGTAAAGATAAAAATATAGATTTGAGAGGTATTTGCAAGAACCTATTTAAGTATGTATATGAAATTATATTATAATAAGGCTCATCTTTCAATGGGCCTCATAAGAAGGCTCAAAGTCACCCAAAGGGCAATGGAGAGGGCTATGTTGGGAGTTTCTCTGCGTGACCGCATCAGAAATGAGGCTATCCGCCGCAGAACCAAGGTAACCGATATAGCCCTCCGAATCGCTAAACTTAAGTGGCAGTGGGCGGGGCACATTGCACGTAGAACTGATGGCCGTTGGGGCGGAAAGGTTCTCGAGTGGCGACCACGTACCGGAAGGCGCGGCGTTGGTAGGCCTCCCACAAGGTGGACTGATGACCTGGTAAAGGTCGCGGGAGTCCGCTGGATGCGGGTGGCGCAGGACCGGTCACATTGGAACTATTTTGTGGAGGCCTATGTCCAGCAGTGGACGTCTTTCGGCTGCTATGATGATGATGATTATGAATACCAAACATTATTAAATACTTCTAGGAGTGGTTTTTATTGTTTTTTAGACGGTCATCATTTGACGTTGGTAGACGTCAGTGGCGTCCGTGGTATGGCGTGGTATGGATCACTTCGCCAGCTGGCGTTCAATAGGTTATCCTGATAGCGTTGATGAGTGAGAATTAAGAGCCTAAAAATTTAGTTACTGAGAAACCTCCATAAGCAATTCAATTATCCAGCAGATGGTTGCGTTTATCGCGCAATAAATAAGCAAGTACAAGGCATATATCATAACACATACGGCTCGGTCGTACATAATTATGAGTAGGAAAGTGTCAGATGCTTTTGCACCAAACAAGGACATAGTCGCAAAGAAGGTATTGCACCTTCAATCAATGTCTTTCTGTTAGTATCATTTTTGTAGCTTTCCGGAGTAAAGTGCTCCGAACAGATAACACTTGTACGTGTAGGTTTCCAAGAATAATTTTCGTTATTACAAAATTTTCTCTATTTCGCCTTTATATAGGGATCTTTTGGAAATCTAAAAGGACATATAATTATATTAAATAAAGTATATAAATAATAGTATATGAATAACACATACATTCATAGTCCCGCACTAAATGTATTCCTTTTACCTAGATATTTTTTTTGCCAACAATTCTTTTCTTTTTAAGACTAAATTTCAACATCGTATGTCCAGAGAAAATCAATTTATCTAATTCACCTTACAATATTTAAATGTAATACATCTATACCTACTCTTTAATTCAATATGTAATAAAATAAAAAAACTGACTATTAAACAAACTGCAGTGATTGAATGAATGAATGATACATTCAAATGTTGAGTCGCTTTTCTTACCTTTATCGCATCCCTGAAGACAGATTCGACCCCGTACCACTGTATCATGTTTACATTTTCTGTCGTTTACGTATCACAAACGGTATTTTCTTTAAATGGAGATTGTACTTCAATACACATTGAATAGTTAGTAAAAATACTTACTTATGATAGGAAACGCGAACTTGTTGCGAATTTGAGCTGTCAGATCGCCTTTTACATGATAATACTGCACAATTTACCATTTTTCGAGAGAAACATCACGCGACACGGATCGATACAAAATGGCGATGAAGCGACTTTAAGTAGTTTTATATAACGTGGTTGACCAGTTGACCAATGTACTTTGCCGGAGGGGGTCCTGTGTATGATATGACATCTCCAGTGGGCTTAATACTCAAAGCATAATTCTGATTTATTGTTTTTGTTATTATTAAATTGTGGTTATTATGTAATGACGATCCTTCTAGGTGAATTCTGATATCTGGGTTGTTTTCAAATAAACTGTACCCTAGTTAAGGTCAAATTATGAAACGTTAACTTTGTCACGTGAGTAACGAAAATTTGCCATACATTTATTACGGCTAATTTTCGTTACTCACATGACAAAGTTAACGTTTCTTAATTTTACCTTAACTAGGGTACAGTTTATTTGAAAACAACCTATCTATGACATTATAAATTTAAATTAAGTTGGTTATATTTAAATTGTTATTATTCTTCAATTTTTATTTTATTGAATGTTCTTGACGAATCCCAATAGGGATTCTTGTAAATTGACATGTAATTTATAATGTAATCTTTTATTGTGAATAAATGAATCTGAATCTGTTGGTTTTATAAACAAACCCCAGACTAACTTGCTAAGCGTAACATTCTCGAGCTAGGGATTTCTCTATGTTCATTTAATTTACTGCCAAGTATAACAGAAACTTAAAATAGTATTTTTCACAATCGTGTTATAATAGAGAGCTTTTTAGTCGAGTACCGTGTTTAGGCCACGAAGCTTGCTGAGTGGCCTAAGTAAGGTACGAGATTAAAAAGCTTGATTATAACACTATTGTGAACAATACTTTTTGTACGAGTTCATTAAAATTAATTTTCTACGAGTCAACTGAACTAATTAAACAAACTCGATACTGTTGAAACGAAGTGCAGCTCATCGCTCGTACGCTTGTTGATATCTTAAAAGACATCAACGAGCGTACGACATCAAAGCGATTCTATTGGTCCAATTCATTACAGTTCAGTAAAGCAGCCACGTGATTGGTCGAATTTATTTTAGTTGTCTGGAGCGTATCGAAAAGTAGTTATTTCGATTGTTTCGACAGTAACATGGACTATAACTATGAAAAGAGTGACGTTGCAGTATTCTCTATGAAATCTTAATACACATATTTTAATCGTCGAGTACAAAAACAAGGTTTAATATTTTTTTCAACACACCTGCTCGTAAAGTAGGTCTTATTACAGCGTATTTACACTGATAATGCAGAATATTACCCATGCCGTGCCTTTTACATTACATTATCGCACTAGTGCCTTTTCATTACATATATTTTTAAATATTAGCAAAATAATGCAGAAAATTACCCATGCCGTGACTTTTACATTACATTATCGCACTAGTGCCTTTTCATTACATATCTTTTAACATTTTCATTTTTTTTTTTCCTCGCAAATGTGTTGAAAAACGTCGTATGAAACACGTGAGCATTGGTCATTACACTTCTCGTCTCCATTAAGCCTTCGCCTTCGGCTCAGGCTTAAAAACCGACTCGAGTGTAATGACCAACTTAGCACACTTGTATCATAATGTACTATTTACTGGGTTTTGAATCTTGTAGCTTGCACGGTAAAGGCGCTTTTTGGATCGATTACTTTGAATAATATTATAACTTGTGTGTCAGACAGGGTCGCTGTACATGGCGTTGGCGGACGAGTATAAGCCGGTGGAGCGCGTCACCGCGGGCAACATTGCCGTCGTCAGCTCGCTGAAGGTAACATTCACATTCATAAAACTAAACGAACCTTGGTGAAAACGCAAAATGGCGGTTTTCAAGCGCTAAGTGAAACCACATCGTAAATTTAAATGCAATCGCTGGCAATAGATTTCGCGTTCACTGCATCTTTTAATACTTATAAATTATATAATAGTTACCTTATTAATAGACCTACAATAGGTCCTTATTAAGACAGCAATTTTATGGTATTATGATAAAAATCTCTCCTTGTCATCTTCAAACATTTTTATGCGTCATCTTCTAAGCATATTAGAAGTTCATGTTGTAACATTTTTTTTCTAAGAAACAGTCACATTTTCTCCTGGCTTAGGGTGATTGAATCATCGTCCTAGCGTGTTCCCACTTGTTCTAAAGGAATTTGAAGTCCACTGTGGTATAGTACGTCCGAAAGTGTAAGTGTAAATCGTGCCATAAAAACGCAAGCAAAAAACTACTTTATAGTCCGAGCATAAAGTCTTTCTTGGTTGCATTCGTTTGACAGAATTAACTCTTACACTTCCGAATAGACTATACCTGCATGTCTCTATCTGCCAACACAGCGAATCCTCAAGTGAATAAAGGGTCGGCAACGGTACCAGCTTAACATCAGGTAGGCCGTAAGCTTGTTTGCCACCCCGTCGTTGTATAAAAAAAACCTAATCTCATTGATTTGGCTTAGGCACTAGGTTGACTAAAAGGACAGGACAACAACAAGAAAATCTGTAGACTCTAGTAGGTCCATATTTTTTCCCATTGCAGGCAACCATGACTGGAGACCTCGTCACCTCCACTCAGGCCGCGGCCAGCCGCGCCAAGTCTCGGCTGACCGCGTCTCTGAAGGACCCCGCGTATGCGCAGCGGGTGACGCCGCCTAGCGCTAGACAGAGGATCGCTGCCTTGGATAGTGAGCCTAGCCCTGAGGAGACGGCGGATGTTCTGTTGGGCATTGGTAAGTAGTAGTTTAGGCTGTGTCCTACGTAGGCGAATCAAAGCTAATTGCGACGCGACGCGATCCGATGCGACGCGGCGGCCTTGTCCTGCGCGCGCGAGTCGCCGCCGCGCCGCAGGACTTGCACCGCCGCCGCGTCAGGTTCGCGCGAAAATGTCGAACCAACTGATCGCGTCGCGCCGCGTCGCCCGCGCGTCGCGCCCGAATTGACAACATTTCATAATTCTAAGTCCACGATTTGACTAGCTCCTTGTATTCTACTCGAAAATAGGAACACGCTGGTAGTTTTATATTTCCGGTATTATTTATGTTAAATTTTTAACGAATTTTTAAAAATGCACCTATATTAAATCCAATTCTACTGCAGAATGGGCACCTTGCTTTAGTCCTGTTTACATATACCAAATTAAAAACAAAGATTGTCAAGATGGCGTCAATCAATGTAACCCACTCGAAAATGACATTTAAACGTTTTCGTCGAAACGGGACTAAAGCAAGGTGCCTATTCTGCAGTAGAATTAGATTTGCTATGAATACATTTTTTTTAAATCGTAAAAAATTTAAGATAAATAATACTGGAAATATAAAACTACCAGCGTGTTTCTCTTTTCGAGTAGAATACAATGAGCCAATCGACCTAAAGACTAAAATTTATGAAATGTTGTCAATTGGTCACGTAGGCCACTTCAATAGCTTTCGACTTCGACTGTTGGTTTCTTTCGCGCCGCGCCGCTTCGCTTCGCGTTCGCGAATATTTCGCCCACGTAGGACGCCGCGTAACACTTTGTTGACGATCATGGTAAGAATTCTTATAATGCCAAAGCGGACCGGGAAAAACGATGATGTAAGAATTCACCTAATTTTGACATTTGTGCACATTTATATTGTAATTTTTTATCTTGAAATAAATAAATCGAAATCACTTCACTAGTAACATATTTGCTCAATTGACAACATTACAAAATATGTAATCATGACCGAATTTAAACTTTCGTGAGACACCATACTAGAAATTACACGGTTATAAACCCACGTATTAAATGTCACTACAAGCGACATGTTTCGAACTCGTCGGGAGTTCTTCTTCAGGACTCGTGTTTTTGCGGCGTTTGTCGCTTGAATCACTGCCCGCGCTCGCTCCGACCGCCGCGCGGCCCGCGACGCACGTGCCGACGGGGCCAGGGGAGAGAAATCTAAAACGATTTCTGTACATGGGTCATTGTCAGTCACAAAAACAAAAATCATCTTTCCGGTGGTCAATAGTTAAGGGCTTACGTTTACATATAATATGTTTTTATCACATATAATTATAGAAGGGGCAACGCCGTTTATGCGGATTCAGAGTACAACCAAAAATTAGGCATTATAGCCCTTAACTTTGGCAATGTCCACCGAAGAGACGCGAACCTAAATCTGACAATGACCCACATGCATGAAATAAAGTAGTTTATAAAAATAACAGTTGGCAATAAAAGCTTGTGACAGAAAATTGTTATTGTTCCTAGGCACGACAATCCCCGAACCTGTGTTCCTGTGCTCCATCGAGCCGCCGAGCGCCGCCTTCCAGAGCGCGCTTGAGACCGCTCTCAGCGAACTGGCCCGAGAGGACCCCAGCCTGAGAGTCGTTACTGATGACGAGGCCGGACAGCTCGTGCTAGCAGGTACGAACACTTTTTATCGCCATATCAGTCGAAGGGAGTCCACATAGACGTCCCCACACATTAGGAGGCCTACCTACGCTAATCATCATCATAAATTTAAGTAAGAGTTAGACTCTTGTCGGTGTAGCTCACTTCATCTGACTCTATCTAGGGCCGCCTCCTTATACGACGTGACTGCTACTTTTTCTTTTATTCGTTTCATGTAACTTATCCTTGGTCTTCCCCTTCTTCGCTTGCCTTCTACCTTTCCTTCCATGGTGTTATTAACTAAAGATTCATGTCGTATAAGGTGACCAATCATTTGCCCTCTCCTATTCTCTATCGTTTTTATCAGTTTCCTTTTCTCCCCGACTCTTCTCAGCACTTCTTCATTTGTGTCCAAGTTGTCCAGTTAATTTTCTCAGTAATCATAAGTTTACTTTATATTTAAAAAGATTACTTTACACAGGTCTAACGCGACATTATTTACCTTATTTTTGTAGCAAGTGGAACCCCGTGATCTCTGCCTACCCGGCGTGATTAGATGTGTGGATGTATGTATTTTCTGACGTTTTGACACGGGTTCCAGGTTATCATTCAGAGGTTAACAGTTCAGCCGTATGTGAAAGTGGTGACCGACGTTGTGTGAACAGTACCCCCAACGAGCTTATCCCTTAAATCTATTGAACTTGATTGCCTCGCGCATATACATTTAATTGCATTTTATTTAATATAATTTAATGTATAATACCAATTCTAATTTAATAATTCATACTAACATAGTTTTATGATAAGTAATTGTACTGTACTAACAACTTTATGGGCTCCTGGCCTGAAATAAAAAAAAAATATATATTTGCGGACAATCTTACACAAATCAACCTAGTCCCAAACTAAGCAAAGCTTGTACCACAGTATAAAGAACTACAACCAGTAGGCAAGCTTCATTCATCTACGAATTTACGCACGCGCTTAGCGTAACCGCTCAAGAGTCAGTGTTGTCAAAAATATGTTTGGAGAGATATTAATTTTTTCTACTCCTGTACCGTTATCTGTCATTTATATAGGCTGTAGCTCAAATACAATGACACCACTAATAAGACGTCGAAAAACTCTATGCTCTATGGCCCAAAAACGAACTGTTTAGCGTACTTTTTTGGTTCATACATTTTTCATAAAAGCACTGTTTAACTTTTTTTTAAATCGGCCGCTATATTGCAGTGGTGCCAACTTCATAAACAAATATTTCGAAATAAAAGTATTTATTTACGATTTAACATTTGTATATTATAAATTATTTACTACAATAAAAATAAATCATCATCTATTGTGTGCTAAATTACATGTTTTATGAATTCTTGGTATTATTTATAAAAATAAACAGTTCGAATTCGGTCCGGGTCCGGATTTGGTTTGGTTCGGATGGCAAGTGCAAACAAATTAAAAACAAAACAAACCATAAGCTAGAGCTTAGAGAAATATTCCGGCTTCTCACTGGTTTTTTAAATTCAAATTTAAAAAAAGAGTAACGAGTTGCATCATACGCCTCAGGCTGGGACATTTGTGCTCCCCTGAATTTTTATTTAAAATCAAAGTCATAAATAGTGCGGAATGTCTGTGCGGGCATGATGTAGGTTCAATTGATCACATTTTTCTCGAGTGTCCTTCAACTCTTTTCTCTCTTTATGTCCTACTAACAAAACTTAAAGTCCAACTCCCTACTAATGTTAAAACTCTCTTGGCTAGTTTTGAGCCCAAAGTCGCCAAGGCTTTGGCTTATTTTATAGATAAAAATAATATCAAATTATAACTATTTATGAATATATATAAGCACTCTTTTATCCACTTATTACCAATATTCAAATATGGTCGTTACGTACAATTAGTCCCTGGGGCAAAATTATTAGGTGCACTTGACATTGGCAAAGTGCCTAAGCAGCAAAAAGCCACAACACGGAAAAAAAAATAAAAAAAAGCTAGAGCTGTCACATTTCCGATTTCCCACCAAAATACAGTTCAAAATGAAAAGACTAAAAATGATAAACTATTAGTCCAAAACTATTAAGATTTTATTCGTGTTTGTGAAGACAAAAGTGTACGTTCCTTTTAAAATGGTCGAAAAAATTAATAACTGCACTCTTGAAGAAATTGCGTGAGTAGCAAAAGTGCGAATAGAAAACTTGCTGCCTGAAAAGCTTAACTATTCTGTAGTCTGCTATTTATTTAAAATTTTTCGTAGAAAAAGTATTGTATGCAACGGTGTATAACTAGTCTAAAAACGCTCGTGGCGTCTTTAATTGCGATACGCGCTTATATTGCGCAACCCACGCCTCTCGCCTTTTAAGACCCTTCTTATACAACAGTTGCATAAAATACTATATTTTCTCAAAAATGGCCCGCAAAGTGAACATAACTCTCTACATATTGGAAGGTAAAGTGTATAGTTTAAGGCCAGATCAAAATTAAAAAATAAAAAACATTGCAGGCCGCCTGGAATGTTACATATGAATTCCTTTATTTGTCGAGTACCAAACTTTTTAAAAAGTAGAAACTGGCATATAAAAGACGGCACAGGTCGTATTCAGCCAAATCAAGTCGTATTTTTCTGTTGCAAACGCGACATTTTTGTATGTGTCATAAAAAGATTGCGTTTTTCGGTGGAAAAATACACTTGCAATTCTGTTTAAAAAAATATATATGACGTTTAATTTTATGTAATTTGCAGTATCCACAATTTGTATTTAATAATAACGCTTGATTTCAATTTAGTCTTTTTTATTCCCCCATTTTTGAGAAAAGCACTATATTAGCCTCAGCCGGAATGGCAATTGCAGGCTTCGTATTATAATTAAACGGACTCGCAAGCTCGTCCGTTTAAACAAAATACTCAGCCTGCAATTGCCTCCTTCCCGGCCACGGCAATAATGTACTATTTCTCAAAAATGGCCCGCAAAGTGAACATAACTCGCTACATATTGGAAGGTAAAGTGTATAGTTTAAGGCCAGATCAAAATTAAAAAATAAAAAACATTGCAGGCCGCCTGGAATGTTACATATGAATTCCTTTATTTGTCGAGTACCAAACTTTTTTTTTTTTTTCTCTTTATTTAAGGAGCTTGTCACACAGGTGAACATGTCGCTCCGTTATAGTCAACATAACATATTATTCTAATGACGAGTAATTCTATTACTAACACACTTTCGAGCTAACTGCAATAGTGCTGTGGCCGCGTCTGACAACGGGGTGGCCAGGGCAACATTGCAGGTCCCGACATCATAACTGGTGTTAAAAGGCAGACTTCTCCTGAGAGCTTCGTTTCGGACACATTCCATCATAACATGGTATACATCTTCTGGTACTTCACATTCATCACAATTTGGAGATGCCACTTTTCCCATCAAATATCCAAACTTGTTTAATGGTATATGTCCGGATCGCAATCTCATCATCAATACCAAGTCGCGTCTACTTAACGAACACTCTATTATCCATGAAGTTATCTGAGGACGAGGTTGGATCGTCTTATACCAAATGCCTTTTTCTTTTGATCTCTTATCAAAGTATTCTTTCCACAAAGAATATGTTTGCCGTTTTACTAAAGCGATACAGTCAGAGTAAAAAGGTAACATGTTACATTCAACACCCTCACAACAAGCTTGTCTGGCTAAGGTGTCCACGGCTTCATTTCCGCGTATACCCACATGAGAGGGAATCCATTGCAGTACCATGTTCTTACCCTCCGATTGTGATTTGCTGATAAGTTTTAAAATGATGTAGGCAATCGGGAGACCTCGAAAATTCGAGGTGCACCGAGCCAAGTGTTGGAGCGCACTCATGGAGTCCGATAATATAACAAACTTATCGCAGCCTATTGATTGAATGTAGGATAGGGCCTCGGCGATTGCAATTAACTCTGCATGCATGATAGAAATGTCACTATTTATGTGTAACTTAAGTGATATGTTCGACTGTGGATCATAAAACGCAGCACCTAAGGCGCTTTTTTCTTTAGAACCATCTGTGTATATACAATAAAGACCGGAATACTGTGATTGCAAAAACTCATCTACTGTAGTTTTTAGAACGATTTTATTATACGCACGCTTCGATTTATTAATTGACGTAATGTTGAGCTTAATAACTTTAGACATATCCAACTTATTTATCCATCGATCCAAAGTAAACATCTCGAGTAACTTGCTAGAATGCAGAGGCGTTAATTTGTACCTATTATGTATAGTAAGGAGAAGCGGTTTTTTCTTTCGCAGCGTATCACGTATCTGCATGCGATTGTTTAATCCATCTATGATTTTCCTAGTAATATTATTTTCGAATGATCTACATTTAAACCAAAACTTGGACGCCAAATAAATGCGACGAATATGCAACGGGTGTAAACAGAGCTCGCATTCCATAACGTGTATAGGTGTCGACTTAATAAATCCGCCAATGGTTCTCATTGATTGATTTTGAATTTTATCGAGTTTAAACAAATGAGACTCGCTGCTATCGTCATAAAGGAATGACCCGTAATCTATTCTGCTACGAATTATTGCAATATATAGTCTCCTTAGATGTTTTGGGTGGACACCCCAGCCCGGACCCGATAAAACTTTAAAGATATTAAGATGTTTTTGGATTTTTTGTGTTAACTCGTTAACATGTTTCCCCCACCTAAGAGATCGATCCAACCAGATGCCCAAATACTTCACACAATCGACTAACTCTAAATTGTTATCATTAATTTTAATATTTACAGGACATCTGTTAATACCTTTTTTAAACACACATATTTTTGTTTTAGTTGTAGATATTTCAAGGCCAAGCTTGTTTAAATATTCACAAAATATGTTAATAGAATTTTGAATCACACATTCAGCCTCCGCAATGGTTTTCTTTGACACATATAAAATGAAATCATCTGCATATTGTGAAATGAACACGTCTGTGACTAATGTCTGGATATGCATAGTATAGACATTAAATAACAGTGGAGATATGGGATCTCCCTGAGCCAGTCCCTGACCAGTAGACCTTCTCAAAATGGAGTCATGAGTCTGTATTTTAAGAAACCTTTCCCTTAGGAAATTCCACAAATAAAGACAGATGTTACGACCCACTCTTAATTTATAAAGTATATCAATTAAAATGGGTACATTTACATTATTATAAGCATTGTCAATATCTATAAAACACCCCAAAGTAATCATATTTTTTGAAAATCCGGTCTGAATTCTACTCACTAAACTACATAAATTATCCAGAGATGAACGACATTTCCGAAAACCGACGGTCTCTTCGGCAAACATTTCATTTTTTTCGACATACCATTCCAATCTTTTATTTATTACAGAATGAAATATTTTACACAAACATGAAATTAAAGATATAGGTCGGAGAGAAGAGTTAGAGAACGGATCTCTTCCAGGTTTCGGTATCGGGACTACACTAATCTCTCTCCATTGAGTGGGTACAAATCCTAAGGAATAGAATGAATTGTACAATGCCAACAGTATTAATTTGCCGCATACAGGAAGGTTTTTAATCATTGAAAACGATATATCGTCACTACCAGGTGCGGTATCTTTTAGTTTAATGCACGACTCTAATTCGTGAATAGAAATCGGTTCATCCATGACCGTGGTTTCGGATTCGATAGTTGGAGCCTGTGGGGGCGCGTAGGCCGGTGTCAGAGAACATAAAAGTTTGTGAGCTTTCTCCTCGCTAACATGTGTCCGCGGAGACCTATAGCCTTTGAGCCACCTCATCCGAGACCACACGTCAGCGGCTGATGACGCTTCGCTTATGGAGTCACAAAATGTATGCCATCCCTCACTTCTACGGGTTCTAATAAGTTTCTGAGCGTCTCTTATTTTAACTTGAAGGTCCTCAAGATTTTGTGGCGTAGGATTTCGTCTAAACAAGGCGAGCGCTAGTCGTCTCTCAGCTACAGCTTTAGATAATGACTGATTCCAGTAGGATTTTGGTTGAAATTTTTTATCGGGGTCATTGTTAAGTTTTATGTATGGAATATAAAGATTAGCAGCTTCATTTATACCGTCCAAAAAAAAATTATACGCATCTTGAGGAGATTCAGGTAAATGCAAATCACTAAACTTATTTTCTAAACAGGATCTATAGTCATCCCACTGCGCTCGATTAAAATTCCTTCTTCGAGTATGGCTAGCACTAGAATTAAAACATGTAGAAATCTTTATAATAAGATGATCGCTACCAAGTGACTCCTTCATAACACTCCAGTTAAGAGCCAAATACAAATCAGCTGATACAATGGATATATCTGGAGAGGATTCCTGTAATACTCGATTCACGAGGCGCACCCTTGTATGGCTGTGGTCATTAATAGTAACTAGATTAAAGTCCATAAGAGAGTCAAATATTTGGTTACCTCTTGCATCCGTTTTGTATGACCAGCTAGTGTGATGTCCATTGAAGTCTCCCATGACAATTGCCTTATTTTGCACTATTGAAAAAATAAAGTCCCAATCGCGCTGATGAGTCGCTACCGACGAAGGACAGTACACAGAAATAATGTTTTGAATTTGATCACAGTTGAACAGTTTTACATGGACAACTTGTATACCTGGGTTGGGGCTTTGTAGATGACACTGCTCTGATTTGATCGATTTGTGTGTGAGGATCGCGACTCCACCGTATCCATCCGACCTATCAACCCTATATACTTTGTAGTTACTAATTCTAAAATCATCGTCCGTATCTAACCATGTTTCACTTAACGCTGCTATGTGAATTTTCTCCTGAATAAGTAAATTTTCGAACGACACTAATTTTGGTTTAATACTCTGTGAGTTCCACTGCAACAAGTTAAGTCGGCACTTTCTGACGTTACTAGCCATCTGGGGCGGTAACAAAAGCTTTTAAAATCGACATATCAAATATATTTTGCATAAAAAAGGATAAAAGCCATTCCAATCCTGTTTGTACACCTCGTTTTATTTTTTCGGCAATCGTTAAGTTCTTCAAGAATATGATGTCTTTTAATTTCTTAATTAATGTATTAAATTTAAGTTCATCCTTATAATCAATTCCGTTGGCCTCGTCCGCTTTTGGTGAGGTGTCAGCGTCCTCAGTCTCCATGTTTAATAAACTGTTGTCTGGTAAATTTTCAGTTCTGTTCACTTCTATGTGATTCGTTGGAGGCTTTCTGATTTTATGGTGTATTTGCCTATTTGGGGGCACTATTGGTACATCCTTTTCAGTTGGTGTGTCGCAATGCACTATTGCTTTAGTTGTCACCTTAGCAAATGAAGGCTGGTTGATTGGAGATGCCACTGACTGAGGTTCAGTAGATGTCGTATTCTCAACTGTCCTCAGGGTCAGAGGGAAGTCGGTCTGATTAATGGATGGTGGCGGCACGGTAAGGATAGGTAAGTACTTCGTTAACACTTGTTTATATGTACAGTTCGATTCGGCCATAATTTTCCTTATTTTTCTTTCCTTAATGTAATTTGGGCAAGTTTTGTCCAGAGCCATATGATTTCCCGAGCAATTGCGACACGTGTATACAGTCGTTTCACAGTTCAAGTGGTTTTGTCCACACTTAGGACAAGTTGGTTTTTTAGAACATGTCTTCTTTGAATGACCAAATCTCCAACAGTTTGAACATTGAGACACAGGGAACAAATACGGTTCAACCTTGACTCGCAATTCATGTATGTAGACGTGAGGTGGTAGTGAGGGACCCTTAAATGCGACTCGTATTGTCTCACTGTCTCTCCATCCTGACTCTTCCTCTGTACTCCTTTTACTTAACCTTTTCACTGAAACTATTTCTAATTCACTAACCATATTTTCCATCATTTCCTTTTCTTGTAAACCCAAGTCCGCCTCCCTAATAATGCCATATGACAACCCAACCTCGTATGTTTTTTGGCATCGCCATCCCAACTCAGGCTGCTTAATAGCCATAGATATAAGTCGCTCAGCACTAGACTCTTTCTCAAACTGGACAAGTACTTTATACGAGTTAATGTACTTCACACGAATTATACCCGAAATGTCGTGACTTTTTAATAGCTTTGCCAGCGCAAATTGTTTCGGCAGCATATTTTTACAAGTAATGCTTATCTCCGTCAGCTCCGTGCCTACTGGCAAGTCTGAATTATACTTGGCACGCCTTTTTGGTTCTTTGATGGTCCACTATCCTTAGATTGTGTTAGGTCTTCTAATAAATTCGGCTCACCGCTCTCGTTCACCATTATGTCAGCCTCGCATTCCGTATTATTTTGTATTGCGTCCACTGACTCGTTAAGTTCATTTATAAATTCATCTGCGTCTCCATTCTGATCTAAACCTTGTGACATTGTCAATAAGGTTCATATCCGCCCCACGGCATAACAAGCCGGCTCGCAATATGTCTAACCGAATGATTTAACTGCTAAGCGCGCTCGATGCAAGTAAACAAAGTGATTAGCAACAATGCGCACGTCTTAACCGAACAATAATCCCGGCAGAACTGTACCAAACTTTAAAAAGTAGAAACTGGCATATAAAAGACGGCACAGGTCGTATTCAGCCAAGTCGAGTCGTATTTTTCTGTTGCAAACGCGACATTTTTCTATGTGTCATAAAAATATTAGTTTTTCGGTAGAAAAATACACTTGCGATTCTGTTTAAAAAAAATATTATGACGTTTAATTTTATGTAATTTGTAGTATCCTCAATTTGTATTTAATAATAACGCTTGATTTCAATTTAGTCTTTTTTATTCCCCCATTTTTGAGAAAAGTACTATATTAGCCTCAGCCGGAATGGCAATTGCAGGCTTCGTATTATAATTAAACGGACTCGCAAGCTCGTCCGTTTAAACAAAATACTCAGCCTGCAATTGCCTCCTTCCCGGCCACGGCAATAATGTACTATTATAATTACTTGATTCATTTTCAATCATTTCAAAAGTACAGTCGCCATCACATACATAGGTACACTATAGATGTTCAAAAATATCGGCACATGCACCCTAATGCCTTGAAAATGAATGAATGAATGAATGAATGAATGGTTTATTCACAATGAATATATGGTACATAAGATCTTAAATATTGGTATACATGTTTCTTCCCATAATATATTCAGCCCGGTCAGGCATATGAAAATTTAGTCAGTGACTTGATCACTGTCTATAACTAGATAGGATAAAATTACATTTAAATTAATTCATTCAGTAAATAAATATTAAACATTGTGTCATCGCATGCATGATCGGTTATACTAAATTACATTGATTATTGATAAAATTGTAATAAAATAATAATAACAGTCAAATATCATACTATGTCACATAATCGTCAAATCTATAATTTAAAACTCCTTAATTACTAAAATTAATTTTAAAATAAAATCCTAAATACTAAAATAAAAATAAAATAGAGGTGTGTTCCGATGTTTGTGACGTGCTTGTTTGCTCCGATGTATGTGATGGCGACTGTACGTACCTATTCACTTCAGATCTTTAAATAGAAATATAGAAGTTTCGAAAAAGCGGCCATTTTTTTTCTTTTTCAAAATCGTTATTGCTTCCGAGGGGCTTTTTAATAAGCATCCAATATTGGATTTTCAAAAAGTGGCCGCCATCTTGAAATTCTTGAAAAACAGTCCAATTGGTTCAAAATCGATATCTGATGGTCCGCGGGGCCTCTTAATATGAATCCGAGCTTGGATTGTAAAAAAGTGGCCGCCATCTTGAAATTCTTGAAAAACAGTCCGATTTGGTTCAAAATCGATATCTGAGGGTCCGCGGGTCCTCTTAATATGAATCCGAACTTGGATTGTAAAAAAGTGGCCGCCATCTTGAAATTCTTGAAAAACAGTCCGATTTGGTTCAAAATCGATATCTGATGTTCCACGGGGCCTCTTAATATGAATCCGAGCTTGGATCGTAAAAAAGTGGCCGCCATCTTGAA
Source organism: Epinotia brunnichana (assembly GCA_963854355.1). Classification (NCBI taxonomy): domain Eukaryota; kingdom Metazoa; phylum Arthropoda; class Insecta; order Lepidoptera; family Tortricidae; genus Epinotia; species Epinotia brunnichana. Next base: position 1,644,795 of record OY977952.1, on the reverse strand, counting down.
ATTCTTGAAAAACACTCCGATTTGGTTCAACATCGATATCTGAGGGTCCGCGGGGCCCTCTTAAAATGAATCCGAGCTTGGATTGTAAAAAAGTGGCCGCCATCTTGAAATTCTTGAAAAACAGTCCGATTTGGTTCAAAATCGATATCTGAGGGTCCGCGGGGCCTCTTAATATGAATCCGAGCTTGGATCGTAAAAAGTTGCCGCCATCTTGAAATTCTTGAAAAACAGTCCGATTTGGTTCAAAATCGATATCTGAGGGTCGCGGGGCCTCTTAATAGGAATCCGAGCTTGGATTGTAAAAAAGTGGCCGCCATCTTGAAATTCTTAAAAAACACTCCGATTTGGTTCAAAATCGATATCTGAGGGTCCGCGGGGCCTCTTAATATGAATCCGAGCTTGGATTGTAAAAAAGTTGCCAGCATCTTGAAATTCTTGAAAAACAGTCCGATTTGGTTCAAAATCGATATCTGAGGGTCCGCGGGGCCTCTTAATATGAATCCGAGCTTGGATCGTAAAAAAGTTGCCGCCATCTTGAAATTCTTGAAAAACAGTCCGATTTGGTTCAAAATCGATATCTGAGGGTCCGCGGGGCCTCACAATATGAATCCGAGCTTAGATTGTAATATAATTGCCGTCATCTTTAAATTGTTTAAAAAAAATCCAATTTGGTTCAAAATCGATATCTGATGGTCCGCGGGGCCTCTTAATATGAATCCGAGCTCAGATTGTAAAAAAGTGGCCACCATCTTGGAATTTTTTAAATTCTGCTTGATTCCGCCCGATCCTGTCCGCATCAGGACCGGCTCTCGAAACCTATTCCGCTGCAGCGGGGAGTAATGCAAGGAGCTGTTATTTCTCCAAAACTGTTCACCGTTGCACTGGAGGATGTTTTCAAGACTATGGACTGGAGAAGGCTAGGCATCAACATCAACGGCGAGTACATCACTCACCTTTGGTTTGCGGACGATATAGTAGTCTTAGCTGAGACCATGGGGGACTTAAGTACGATGCTCGATGACCTCAGTAAAGCTTCCGAGTGAGGTGCTCTAAGAATGAACATGGATAAGACGAAGATCATGTCAAATGCCCATGTAGTACCAACTCCCATTACGATCGGACAATTTATACTCAAAGTTGTAGATGATTAGGTATACCTAGGACAGACTGTCCAGTTAGGTAGTTCCAACGTAGAAAAAGAGGTCAATCGTCGAATCTGACTCGGCTGTGCAGCGTTCTGGAAGCTACGGCACATCTTTTCGTCCAATATTCCGCAGAGTCTCAAGACGAAAGTCTTTGACCAGTGTGTGTTGCCAGTGATGACATATGGCACTGAAACGTGGCCGCTTACAATGGGCCTCATAAGAAGGGTCAAAGTCACCCAACGGGCTATTATGTTGGGAGTTTCTCTGCGTGATCGCATCAGAAATGAGGCTATCCTCAGCTGAACCAAGGTAACCGATATAACCCTCCGAATCGCTAAACTAAAGTGGCAGTGGGCGGGGGCACATTGCACGTAGAACTGATGGCCGTTAGGACGGAAAGGTTCTCGAGTGGTGACCACGTACTGAAAGGCGCGGCGTGGGTAGCCCCCTCCCCCCCCCCCCCCCCCCCCAAGGTGGACTGATGACTAGGAACGGTCATTGTAGCACTCTTTGGGGGAGGCCTATGTCCAGCAGTGGACGTCTTTCGGCTGATATGATGATGGTATATACTTATATGTAATCGAGTTCTCGAAAACGGGTGTAACGATTTCTATGAGACTTGGTACATACACACAAGAGAGGTCGATAAATCGATCTAGGTCTAATATCGGGGAAAAATAATTTTAAAATTTCAAGTTTTATCGCCTTCGGGCCCGTCGGACCCTTTGTTAGTTCTATTTCGTGAAAAGTAACGCGTTCATTAGCGACAGTTGGGTAGGGTAGCTGTCTAGTTTTTTTGACATAAGTAAAACGCGAGTTGAGGGTATATCGTTTGATGGCTGACCACGGCTCCTCGCGCCACACAAGCCTATATCATCGCGCCCAAAATCGCAATATGGTGAAATAAGTCCAAAACCTTCGCATCAACCAGTGCTTCATCAGCTCGTGACTTCGGAAGTGTGCAGACAGTCGGTATCGACTCATCTTTTCGCCGGGCACGCCGGGGTGAGTTGGCCTTCATTTTCGATGTACTTTCACTGGCTTTTTTGTAGAACATTAAATAAATAAATAATAAATAAATAAATAAATATTACGGGACAATCTTACACAAATCAACCTAGGCCCACGGTAAGCTCATTAAGGCTTGTGTTGTGGGTACTAGGCGATGATATATATAATAAATATATACATATAGATACTTATATACATATATAACATCCATAACTCAGGAACAAATATTCGTGATAAATACACAAATAATACCCTGACCGGGATTCGAACCCGGGACCTCCAGCTTCGTAGGCAGAGTCACTACCCACTGGGCTACGGAGGCCGTTGTAAACATTGTAGCTTTGTTTTCGCAAAATACGCAATTTCCCTGCTCGAGGGAGATTGTACACTCTCTGATATCGATTTTGAACCAAATCAAACTGTATTTAAAGAATATCAAGATGGTGGCAACTGATATACAATCCAAGCTTGGATTCACATTGAGAGGCCCCGTGGATCCTCAGATATCGATTTTGAACCAAATCGGACTTTATTAAAATAATTTCAAGATGGCGGCAACTTTTTTACAATCCAAGCCCGTATTCATATTAAGAGGCCCCGCGGATCCTCAGATATCGATTTTGAACCAAATCGGACTGTTTTTCAAGAATTTCAAGATGGCGGCAACTTTTTTCGATCCAAGCTCGGATTCATATTAAGAGGCCCCGCGGACCCTCAGATATCGATTTTGAACCAAATCGGACTGTTTTTCAAGAATTTCAAGATGGCGGCAATTTTTTTACGATCCAAGCTCGGATTCATATTAAGAGGCCCCGCGGAGCCTCAGATATCGATTTTGAACCAAATCGGACTGTTTTTCAAGAATTTCAAGATGGCGGCCATTTTTTTACAATCCAAGCTCGGATTCATATTAAGAGGCCCCGCGGACCCTCAGATATCGATTTTGAACCAAATCGGACTGTTTTTCAAGAATTTCAAGATGGCGGCCACTTTTTTACAATCCAAGCTCGGATTCATATTAAGAGGCCCCGCGGACCCTCAGATATCGATTTTGAACCAAATCGGACAGTATTTCAAGAATTTCAAGATGGCGGCATTTCAATTTGAACGAAATGAGACTGTATTTAAAGAACTTCGACTTATATTAAAAGACCTCGGGCCCTCAGATATCAATTTGGAACACAATTTAAGTGACATCATAAAAAAAACACCTAAACCTTACCGATATTTAAAGTAGGTTTTATAAAAAGTCAAACTTGACACCCCTTCAGAATAGTTAGCGCAAACTCAATGAGTTTGCGCTAAACTTCCTCGTCTCCCGCTTCCTCGCGTTCCTCCCCTCTCGTAAACCCGCGTGGCCCTGAGCTTGCAGACTGTATGTAGTTAGACTGTGCTTGTACTATGGGTACTAGACGACGATATAGATACGTAAATAAACAATAATATACACAGTGTGCACAACAGCGGCCGTCTTTATTATCAAAAATCTCTCTCCAGGTATGGGCGAGCTCCACCTCGAGATAATAAAGGAGCGGATCATCCGCGAATACAAGATTGACGTCGAACTCGGTCCCATGCAGATAGCGTACCGAGAGGCTCTGGTCGGGAGCGGCAGACAGACGCTAGCTGTCGACCGCAAGATGGCCGGCGCGAGGCAGCAGGTCAAGGTCACGATGTCTGCGAAGAGCGTGAAGGGTGTCGCGGCTGATAAAGTGTTAAGGTCAGACAATGGGATAGAATACAGGATGACGTATAGGGTTCCATGTACTGTGAGGCTCTGGGAGCGGCAAGCAGACGCTGGCTGTCGACCGCAAGATGGCCGGCGCGAGGCAGCAGGTCAAGGTCACGATGTCTGCGAAGAGCGTGAAGGGTGTCGCGTCGCGGCTGATAAAGTGTTAAGGTCAGACAATCGGATAGAATACAGGATGCAGACGCTGGCTGTCGACCGCAAGATGGCCGGCGCGAGGCAGCAGGCCAAGGTCACGATGTCCGCGGCTGGTAAAGTGGCAAGAAATGGGTGGGTAGAGTACCGCGTGGCTTTAGTTGGGAGTGGCAAGTAGACGATAGCCGTGGACATCGTCAAAAATGCTCTGACCGACGATGTTATTTATGAATACATACATATATGGCATACTGGCCCCCCCACAAGGTGGACTGATGACCTGGTAAAGGTCGCGGGAGTCCGCTGTATGCGGGTGGCGCAAGACCGGTCATTGTGGCACTCTTTGGGGGAGGCCTATGTCCAGCAGTGGATGTCTTTCGGCTGATATGATGGTGTTGACGATGATATATAGCATTTTTACCAACAGCATTGTGTATTCGATTGTCTAATGAAGTGCCGTTCTCTCAGGATGGACAAGTCAGCAGAAAGCGCAGCGAACCTAGCCCACCTGCACCCTCGCTCGCTCGCCTCCCTCCGCCAGGGCGTCGACACCGCGCTGCTGCACGGACCCAAGCTGGGCTGCCCGGTACGTTGCCCTCTAGTTGTGTGTTCAGAATGGACACGTCAGCAGACAGCGCAGCGAACCTAGCCCACCTGCACCCTCGCTCGCTCGCCTCCCTCCGCCAGGGCGTCGACACCGCGCTGCTGCACGGACCCAAGCTGGGCTGCCCGGTACGTTGCCCTCTAGTTGTGTGTTCAGGATGGACACGTCAGCAGACAGCGCAGCGAACCTAGCCCACCTGCACCCTCGCTCGCTCGCCTCCCTCCGCCAGGGCGTCGACACCGCGCTGCTGCACGGACCCAAGCTGGGCTGCCCGGTACGTTGCCCTCTAGTTGTGTGTTCAGAATGGACACGTCAGCAGACAGCGCAGCGAACCTAGCCCACCTGCACCCTCGCTCGCTCGCCTCCCTCCGCCAGGGCGTCGACACCGCGCTGCTGCACGGACCCAAGCTGGGCTGCCCGGTACGTTGCCCTCTAGTTGTGTGTTCAGGATGGACACGTCAGCAGACAGCGCAGCGAACCTAGCCCACCTGCACCCTCGCTCGCTCGCCTCCCTCCGCCAGGGCGTCGACACCGCGCTGCTGCACGGACCCAAGCTGGGCTGCCCGGTACGTTGCCCTCTAGTTGTGTGTTCAGAATGGACACGTCAGCAGACAGCGCAGCGAACCTAGCCCACCTGCACCCTCGCTCGCTCGCCTCCCTCCGCCAGGGCGTCGACACCGCGCTGCTGCACGGACCCAAGCTGGGCTGCCCGGTACGTTGCCCTCTAGTTGTGTGTTCAGGATGGACACGTCAGCAGACAGCGCAGCGAACCTAGCCCACCTGCACCCTCGCTCGCTCGCCTCCCTCCGCCAGGGCGTCGACACCGCGCTGCTGCACGGACCCAAGCTGGGCTGCCCGGTACGTTGCCTTCTAGTTGTGTGTTCAGGATGGACACGTCAGCAGACAGCGCAGCGAACCTAGCCCACCTCATCATATCAGCCGAAAGACGTCCGCTGCTGGACATAGGTCTCCCCCAAAGAGCGCCACAATGGCCGGTCCTGCGCCACCCGCGACCTTTACCAGGTCATCAGTGCACCTTGTGGGGGGCCTACCCACGCCGCGCCTTCCGGTACGTGGTCGCCACTCGAGAACCTTTCCGCCCCAACGGCCATCGGTTCTACGTGCAATGTGCCCCGCCCACCGCACCCTACTAAATCGCGGCACCTTTACCTGAAAAGACATGGTGGATGGTGGTCTACAAACGGTGGCTGAAGGTTACATTGACAACTCCATAAACAGTAGAAAAAGGTCTCCAATCTACTCATGGCATTAATAGAAAAAACAACAACATTTATACCAGAAACGGAAGATATTTCACCAACTTTCACGCCTCAAACTGAACCACAATGCAATATCCCTCCAACTACTGTACCAGAAACGCAGCCAATTTAAAGTCCAACTTTATTACGAAATAATCCAGCAAAACTCCGACATTGATGTCGGCGGCCGATCGTAAAACCCGGCAAATCACGAAATTCCTAGGCATATCGTGAAACGTCGCCATTTCATGATTTGACTAAATGACATCCGCCATATCGTTCAAAACTTAACGTTTAACGATTTGTCTAATGACGTTTAGGCAGATCATGAAATTCCTAGGCACATCATGAAAGGCCGCCATCTCATGATGTGGCTAAGTAACACCCACTAGTGACGTTTAGGCAGATCATGAAATTACTAGGCATATCATGAAACGCCGACATATCGTTTAATACTCGCCGTTATACTCGTACGTAAGTACAGTTTGCAAACAAGTTATTCGGCTCTTTTATTTCTAAAAATAACCTCGAAGACGAAGCTCCCGCTTTCGTCTATAACCTATCCGCGATCTGAGTCGGTTTTGCCACTAAGTCCCTGTTGTGAAAAACTTTTACTTTATACACTTTATACCTAGGAGTTTCGTGATCTGCCTGAGATACATCGACGAATGCGTTGCTCTAATCGATCTGCCATATTTTTTATCAGGCACATCATGATATGCCTGGTCAACTTTTAGCCAAATCATGAAATGGCGGCGTTTCACGATATGCCTAGGAATTTAGTGATCGGCCGCCGACATTGATATTAATACAATACGATTAAAATCAGTTAACGATTCTGATGTTAGCTACTAGTAGCGCCGCAAAGGTGTCAAAGGGGTCGGACGGGTATGCGGGAGGCGACTCGAGGCTAACTTCAGACGCAAACTTTTGTGCCGCACACTGTTCCGCAGCATCGACCAGCATATTCCAACCATAAGTAACAATGTCTCACAATAGTATCCAAAATTGACATCTACAATTTCATAAATAAATATTTTCATTGTTTAATTTTGCATTTTATTTCATAGCTAGTCGTAGAAAAAGTATTGTATGCAACGTTGTATAACTAAGTCAAAAACTCGTGTCGTCTTTCTTTACGATGTTCGCCTTCGGCTCACATCTTAACCCACGCCACTCGCCTTTTTTGACCTCTTAAGAGAGAGAGTTGTATAAGTACAACTGTTGCATAAAATACTATATCGCATTTTTATGTCCTGCATTTCTGACTTTTTAAGGCGTTGGAGCGTTTTTGACCATGTAACCGGAAATACCATAAAAGTTTACAGATTCTTCGAAAAAATGCGTCTGAAGCCTTTGGCTAAAGAGCTCTGATATTGTTTTATTCCACGTCGGTGGAAAACAAACGCACTTTCAGCTTGATTTCACCGTTGCCTATGGGCGCTTGCAACTCCAGTAGTGTCACAGGGGGTCGCTCTGGTTTTTACCCAAATACATGTTTTCTAGATGATGGACGTGCAAGTGACGCTGCACTGGTTCGAATCATCGCGCGGGACCTCGGACTCTGTGGTCGCCTCCACCGTGGTGCAGTGCTTGAGGAAGGTATTATAAACCGTTTGATATTATATACCTAGTACCTACTAAGTGACCTCCTATTCGGTTGTTTTGATCCGCTTTTATTTCAATCTGAATATAGACAGTAGTAAAGCTGCACAAAATATATATATAAATAATTAACAAAAAGATAAGTAATGAACAAAGGCGAACTCATCCCTTTGAGGGATCTCTTCCAGTATAATCATAGCTAAACCACTCAATTTGGCTCGCCACTTTCAAGCTGAATTCCACGACCGAATTTGGGCTGCTTCCGACCGCAGGTACTCCATACAAAATACATGGCCCTACCACAATCAGGTGGACGAATAATTATCCGCCTGCCTGTGGTATGGCCATAGATTTTGTATGGAGCTGCTCTGGGTTTAAGCACAAGTTGGTGCCAAATCAGGGCTCGCGCGATTCAGCGTCTCCTGTCTCACTCGGACTGAGTAAACAAGAATGAGGAAAGTAGATTATTTTCGTCTGGTATTGCGTTGCGTCTTGCCCTCTGTCCAGTAGGACCCACCATCTCGATCCACTAGTGGATTTAATAGCACGCTAAAGTTCACCATTCAACATTGATCCACCATGGTGTGATCCACCATTTCTCTGGGTGGATCCTGTGATACTTGCATCTCTTAATATGCTTCACCAGTTATCTGAATAGAGGACAAGTGGCGCCACTGGCCATATTTGACTTCTTCCAACACTAGGTAGGGTAGGTAGGTTAGGTGTGTCTCCGTCAAAACTGTCGAAATACCAGGAGACCATACATAGGATGTTATGTCGCCTCAGTAATTAGTTTTTAATTTTATAATTGTTTTGTATGTATGTTAGTCTTTAAGGTATTTGTTACTATGGGCCTTAGATGCCTGAAATAAATAGTTTTATTTATTTATTATTTATAGGAGAACCTTGACTTTTTTCCATTTTCATAACCAGAATCTCCTATTAATGTTTGGTATCCTGGTATTTTGACAACTTTGACGGAGCCCCGCTCTGCGGGGCTCCTGTTTCTAGTCTGTTTGCGCTTCGGGCATCTGAAGATACCTAACGAACCTAACCAACCTATTTATCAGTGGTGGATCTTACCAAACTCCCTGAATTCTGTTCGATCCACTGGTGGAGCATATTAAGAGATGCACAGGATCCACCCAGACTAATGGTGGATGACAGTGAACATTAGCGTGCTATTAAATCAACTGGTGGATCGAGATGACAGATCCTACTGGATAGAGGGAGTTGTGCTAACGCCGCAGAAGGCGGAATCAGTCCAGTGGAATACGGTCGCGTGTTCAGCTGCTACAGTTGCCATCACATACATCGGAGCAAACAAGCACGTCACAAACATCGGAACACACCTCTATTTTCAAGGCATTAGGGTGCATGTGCCGATATTTTTGAACACTTTTAGTGTATGTATGTGATGGCGACTGTACGTGGCGAGCTGTACCTTACGCGGTCAACGACTTTATGCATGTGTGTCAGCAATATAGTGATACAAGGATCTGTTACTGCCCCAGGTATTTGAGGAGGCAGAGGCGATGCTGCTGGAGCCAGTGATGTTGCTACAAGTGGTGTGCCCGGAGAGCCACTCGGCGCGCGTCATGGCGGACCTGGCGCGCCGCCGCGCCGAGATACTACACGTCCACATCAGGCACCAGAACAAGGTGGATAACAATCTATTCTTAAAGAGGCAGAGGCGATGCTGCTGGAGCCAGTGATGTTGCTACAAGTGGTGTGCCCGGAGAGCCACTCGGCGCGCGTCATGGCGGACCTGGCGCGCCGCCGCGCCGAGATACTACACGTCCACATCAGGCACCAGAACAAGGTGGATAACAATCTATTCTTAAAGAGGCAGAGGCGATGCTGCTGGAGCCAGTGATGTTGCTACAAGTGGTGTGCCCGGAGAGCCACTCGGCGCGCGTCATGGCGGACCTGGCGCGCCGCCGCGCCGAGATACTACACGTCCACATCAGGCACCAGAACAAGGTGGATAACAATCTATTCTTAAAGAGGCAGAGGCGATGCTGCTGGAGCCAGTGATGTTGCTACAAGTGGTGTGCCCGGAGAGCCACTCGGCGCGCGTCATGGCGGACCTGGCGCGCCGCCGCGCCGAGATACTACACGTCCACATCAGGCACCAGAACAAGGTGGATAACAATCTATTCTTAAAGAGGCAGAGGCGATGCTGCTGGAGCCAGTGATGTTGCTACAAGTGGTGTGCCCGGAGAGCCACTCGGCGCGCGTCATGGCGGACCTGGCGCGCCGCCGCGCCGAGATACTACACGTCCACATCAGGCACCAGAACAAGGTGGATAACAATCTATTCTTAAAGAGGCAGAGGCGATGCTGCTGGAGCCAGTGATGTTGCTACAAGTGGTGTGCCCGGAGAGCCACTCGGCGCGCGTCATGGCGGACCTGGCGCGCCGCCGCGCCGAGATACTACACGTCCACATCAGGCACCAGAACAAGGTGGATAACAATCTATTCTTAAAGAGGCAGAGGCGATGCTGCTGGAGCCAGTGATGTTGCTACAAGTGGTGTGCCCGGAGAGCCACTCGGCGCGCGTCATGGCGGACCTGGCGCGCCGCCGCGCCGAGATACTACACGTCCACATCAGGCACCAGAACAAGGTGGATAACAATCTATTCTTAAAGAGGCAGAGGCGATGCTGCTGGAGCCAGTGATGTTGCTACAAGTGGTGTGCCCGGAGAGCCACTCGGCGCGCGTCATGGCGGACCTGGCGCGCCGCCGCGCCGAGATACTACACGTCCACATCAGGCACCAGAACAAGGTGGATAACAATATATTCTTAAAGAGGCAGAGGCGATGCTGCTGGAGCCAGTGATGTTGCTACAAGTGGTGTGCCCGGAGAGCCACTCGGCGCGCGTCATGGCGGACCTGGCGCGCCGCCGCGCCGAGATACTACACGTCCACATCAGGCACCAGAACAAGGTGGATAACAATCTATTCTTAAAGAGGCAGAGGCGATGCTGCTGGAGCCAGTGATGTTGCTACAAGTGGTGTGCCCGGAGAGCCACTCGGCGCGCGTCATAGCGGACCTGGCGCGCCGCCGCGCCGAGATACTACACGTCCACATCAGGCACCAGAACAAGGTGGATAACAATCTATTCTTAAAGAGGCAGAGGCGATGCTGCTGGAGCCAGTGATGTTGCTACAAGTGGTGTGCCCGGAGAGCCACTCGGCGCGCGTCATGGCGGACCTGGCGCGCCGCCGCGCCGAGATACTACACGTCCACATCAGGCACCAGAACAAGGTGGATAACAATCTATTCTTAAAGAGGCAGAGGCGATGCTGCTGGAGCCAGTGATGTTGCTACAAGTGGTGTGCCCGGAGAGCCACTCGGCGCGCGTCATAGCGGACCTGGCGCGCCGCCGCGCCGAGATACTACACGTCCACATCAGGCACCAGAACAAGGTGGATAACAATCTATTCTTAAAGAGGCAGAGGCGATGCTGCTGGAGCCAGTGATGTTGCTACAAGTGGTGTGCCCGGAGAGCCACTCGGCGCGCGTCATAGCGGACCTGGCGCGCCGCCGCGCCGAGATACTACACGTCCACATCAGGCACCAGAACAAGGTGGATAACAATCTATTCTTAAAGAGGCAGAGGCGATGCTGCTGGAGCCAGTGATGTTGCTACAAGTGGTGTGCCCGGAGAGCCACTCGGCGCGCGTCATAGCGGACCTGGCGCGCCGCCGCGCCGAGATACTACACGTCCACATCAGGCACCAGAACAAGGTGGATAACAATCTATTCTTAAAGAGGCAGAGGCGATGCTGCTGGAGCCAGTGATGTTGCTACAAGTGGTGTGCCCGGAGAGCCACTCGGCGCGCGTCATGGCGGACCTGGCGCGCCGCCGCGCCGAGATACTACACGTCCACATCAGGCACCAGAACAAGGTGGATAACAATCTATTCTTAAAGAGGCAGAGGCGATGCTGCTGGAGCCAGTGATGTTGCTACAAGTGGTGTGCCCGGAGAGCCACTCGGCGCGCGTCATGGCGGACCTGGCGCGCCGCCGCGCCGAGATACTACACGTCCACATCAGGCACCAGAACAAGGTGGATAACAATCTATTCTTAAAGAGGCAGAGGCGATGCTGCTGGAGCCAGTGATGTTGCTACAAGTGGTGTGCCCGGAGAGCCACTCGGCGCGCGTCATGGCGGACCTGGCGCGCCGCCGCGCCGAGATACTACACGTCCACATCAGGCACCAGAACAAGGTGGATAACAATCTATTCTTAAAGAGGCAGAGGCGATGCTGCTGGAGCCAGTGATGTTGCTACAAGTGGTGTGCCCGGAGAGCCACTCGGCGCGCGTCATAGCGGACCTGGCAGTTTTATCGATACATATACGTTTTCGAACGCATTTGCGTTTAGTTTCAATTTGTTTGGCAACGGTAGTTCCTAATAGTTGACACCAGAGGCGCTGTTCGCGATAAAACTAATACTAGAGCCTCTGGTCATCAGTCCACCTTGTGGGACAAACCTTGTGTGAAATACTCGGAAACATAAAATTTAAAAGATAATCTACTTACTTATTTTTGCTAAGATTTTTGAAAACATAAAGCTCAAAAAATGGACCATAGACAATTGTGACGGCATTTGCTAGTATCTCCCTACAAACTTTATTCATACTAGCAAAGCGTTTTTGACGTCTCATAAAAAGTAGCTGACTTGACTCTCAGTCAACATTTCTATTGCTACTAACTACTAAGTACAAATATTATCTGTCCACAGGTAATAGACAGCGTCACCCCTCTATCAGAGCTGCTCGGCTACTCCTCAACTCTCCGCTCCCTCAGTTCCGGACTCGCTTCCTTCACCATGGAGTTCCATTCGCACCGACAGATGACGCCATTCGACGAGGAGAAGGCTATACGCAGTGTCACGGGATTCTAGACCATACGCTTGGGGCACAGGGTTGGGATTCTTATACTGGGCTCAGACATTACCAGCCTTGCTTTCTTCATGAAGTTGTAGCGCCAGCAAATGGCACAGCGACAGCCGTAGACGTCATTCGAAACGCCACGGATTACTCATAGGGCCCTATGATGTAAGCTACAAGAGCTAGATTCGCGTACCATGAACAGATGGCGCCAGGGCGCCACACGGTGAGCAAGCGGAATTTTAGCCTCTATCCCTAAGAGATACGGTTGGGATTCGTATGATGCTACTGAATAGCCGAAATTCGTGCTGATAAAGAGCTTCAACAGTGTCATTCGATTTTGAACTATTTAACTAGACAGTGAGGATAATAAATAAAGTTGCGTGTTAGTTGTAAGATTTTTTGGTGTCTGTAGCGCCATGGGATGCTTTATCATTAAGAAAATATATACAAAATATATAATAGCTAAATAAAAAAAATATCATGTTATTTGTTATTTATTTATTATAATTTTGTGATCAGTTTTCATTACATGTATTATTTATATATTTAATAATAATAAATTACATGTAGATTGTAGGCTTTTAGCACTTGACCCTCGTTGCGTATCAGAAGATAATTGTATAAGGTGCACGGGGATAATTCCTGAAGTATAAAATTCAGATATATCATAAGTACAGTCGCCATCACATACATCGGAGCAAACAAGCACGTCACAAACATCGGAACACACCTCTATTTTCAAGGCAATAGGGTGCATGTGCCGGTATTTTTGAACACCTATAGTGTACCTATGTATGTGATGGCGACTGTACATAAGATATTGAAATCGTGATTCATGATTTTAAGAAAATACACACTTTGTGTTCTTTCGGTATAATCCGATTGCCCCAATTGCCATTGTCAAGGCACATAATATTTACCTATGTAAAAGAGGATTGCATCTCTTGTCGTATCTGTAAACAAAGAATAAATACATATTTAGTGTGCAGTTATACATTTATAATAATTGAAAAAAAATACTATAGAAATAGTAGAGTTGATGAAAAACTAAAATAAAATGCAAAAAGTATCTCTCCGGCGGGGAATCGAACCCCGGTCTCCCGCGTGACAGGCGGGGATACTTACCACTATACTACCGAAGATGTTGATAGGGTGAGCGAAATTACTAATCATAAAATATATTCAGCAAACTGCAGATCACTGACAGTGATAAGAGATAGGTTTTAGTAAATAAATGAATGTGAATATATACATTTTTACACGACTGCCCAACGAAAAGGAGCGTAATGTTTTTTTGAGAGTTCGCTTTTGTCAAGATAAGCTTAATTGAATCTCGAATGAAATTCTTATCGTAAGATTCATATTCATATATATTTGTTGCAAAACCATGGTTACATAAGGTGGTAGAAATCTTAAATGCTAAGTACAGTCGCCATCACATACATAGGTACACTATAGGTGTTCAAAAATATCGGCACATGCAACTTGAAAATAGAGGTGTGTTCCGATGTTTGTGACGTGCTTGTTTGCTCCGATGTATGTGATGGCGACTGTACATACACATACACATTGGTTGATTTACATTTTATTGTACAGTCGGCCTCATAAGTTGCTAAACAGTTACGTACCTTGTCGTTTTCACTCGTTTGACAACTTCATATGGCAGTTTAACATGACGATTAATGCGACAGAGGGTACAAAGGTGCCCCTTTAAGCTCCTTGTGAGGCTGACCGTACATACTTACCTCATCATGTGCCTTTATACCTACTTAATTACAATTTATTTTATTGTAATTTATGGTACATTACAAAAAACTCTCCTCAAGTCATCAATTTCATTCGGTAGTTTTTATCTTTGTTTTGGGATGCATATCTAATTTTAGTGGGATTTACGCCACGCCACCTACGTAGATAGGCATATAATATGCATCCAATCAGGACTGTTTCTCCTCATGTGGGAATTCCGACATCATGGTTACTGGGTACCGTAGGTGTAGGACAAAAACTTACCGTCAACCTGCACTAATTATACTCGTAGAATGATGTCCATCTCCGTCCGCAGCGCCTCCCTCCGATACGTGAGCCGGACATTCGGCACATTTGGGCTTCCTGATATCATTCCGCGCCCCGCAGGCTTCTCCTATAGACACTTCCGACTACTGCTACTAGCCCAAACATCTGAACATACCCGTAGAATGATGTCCAGCTCGCCCGCAGCGCCTCTCTACGATACGTGAGCCGGACATTCGGCACATTGGTCTTCCTGATATAATTCCGCGCCCCGCAGGCTTCTCCTATAGACACTTCCGACTACTGCTACTAGCCCAAACATCTGAACATACCCGTAGAATGATGTCCAGCACGCCCGCAGCGCCTCTCTACGATACGTGAGCCGGACATTCGGCACATTGGTCTTCCTGATATAATTCCGCACCCCGCAGGCTTCTCCTATAGACACTTCCGACTACTGCTACTAGCCCAAACATCTGAACATACCCGTAGAATGATGTCCAGCACGCCCGCAGCGCCTCTCTACGATACGTGAGCCGGACATTCGGCACATTGGTCTTCCTGATATAATTCCGCACCCCGCAGGCTTCTCCTATAGACACTTCCGACTACTGCTACTAGCCCAAACATCTGAACATACCCGTAGAATTATGTCCAGCTCGCCCGCAGCGCCTCTCTACGATACGTGAGCCGGACATTCGGCACATTGGTCTTCCTGATATAATTCTGCGCCCCGCAGGCTTCTCCTATAGACACTTCCGACTACTGCTACTAGCCCAAACATCTGAACATACCCGTAGAATGATGTCCAGCACGCCCGCAGCGCCTCTCTACGATACGTGAGCCGGACATTCGGCACATTGGTCTTCCTGATATAATTCCGCACCCCGCAGGCTTCTCCTATAGACACTTCCGACTACTGCTACTAGCCCAAACATCTGAACATACCCGTAGAATTATGTCCAGCTCGCCCGCAGCGCCTCTCTACGATACGTGAGCCGGACATTCGGCACATTGGTCTTCCTGATATAATTCTGCGCCCCGCAGGCTTCTCCTATAGACACTTCCGACTACTGCTACTAGCCCAAACATCTGAACATACCCGTAGAATGATGTCCAGCACGCCCGCAGCGCCTCTCTACGATACGTGAGCCGGACATTCGGCACATTGGTCTTCCTGATATAATTCTGCGCCCCGCAGGCTTCTCCTATAGACACTTCCGACTACTGCTACTAGGCCAAAAATCTGAACATACCCGTAGAATTATGTCCAGCTCGCCCGCAGCGCCTCTCTACGATACGTGAGCCGGACATTCGGCACATTGGTCTTCCTGATATCATTTCGCGCCCCGCAGGCTTCTCCTATAGACACTTCCGACTACTGCTACTAGCCCAAACATCTGAACATACCCGTAGAATGATGTCCAGCTCGCCCGCTGCGCCTCTACGATACGTGAGCCGGACATTAGGCACATTGGTCTTCCTGATATCATTCCGCGCCCCGCAGGCTTCTCCTATAGACACTTCCGACTACTGCTAATAGCCCAAACATCTGAACATACCCGTAGAATGATGTCCAGCTCGCCCGCAGCGCCTCTCTACGATACGTGAGCCGGACATTCGGCACATTGGTCTTCCTGATATAATTCCGCGCCCCGCATGCTTGTCCTATAGACACTTCCGACTACTGCAACTAGCCCAAACATCTGAACATACCCGTAGAATCATGTCCAGCTCGCCCGCTGCGCCTCTACGATACGTGAGCCGGACATTGGGCACATTGGTCCTGGTGATGTCATTCCCCGCAGACCTATCCTGCATGTAGTCGTCGCCGAGCCAGCACTGCGTCTGCTCGTGCGGGAAGCCCGACCTCATCGTTACTTTGTTACCGTACTATCCTGTAGTTCTAGCCTCAACAGCCTACACTGAACATACCCGTATAATCATGTCCAGCTCCGCCCGCAGCGCCTCTCTCCGATACGAAAGCCGCACATTGGGCACATTGGTCCTGGTGATATCATTCCCCGCAGGCCCATCCTGCAGGTAGTCGTCGCCGAGCCAGCACTGCTTGTGTTCGTGCGGGAAGCCCGACATCATGACGGAGTTGCGTGCCAGTTCGCACATGTCACAGGAGCTAAGTTTCCACGCTTGCGTTGCGATGCTGTATTCTTCCATTAGAGGTTCCTTTGAGGAGTAAACAGTTTTTCATGTTAGGCACTTGGAGAGTTTCCGAATAAGCTGATTAAAATTAAACTAAAACGAGAGTTAAATGTTGTTACGTGAGCATATTGGGTAACAGAAAGAAAGAAAGAAAGAAAATACATTTATTTAACGTCACAAAATTACACAATAAAAAGAACAAGCAAAATAAAAGACATAAATACTAGGACGTTAAATAGGATCCCCACTCAGCATGAAGCCACAGCAAGGCACAACAGCAAGCTGAGGCGCTGATTTTCAGTGGGGACCTAACTTAAAAACTAACATAAGTGCCGACACAAACGCCGACAACCGGTATCAACTATGAAAGTAATAGATTAGGTGGAACTGGGTTGGCACGAATAACAGTAGTGCCAAAACCCCTACGCAAAATAGGCGCATTTATGACGTCGAGTTGCGGAAACCCAGCCCGCGTACAACCTATAGAGTAGGCTCACCTTGGTGTAGTGGAACTGAAGCGGATCATCAGTGGAGAGCGTGACGCGTAGACCACGAGCGAAGTACTCCGGCAGCGGGTTGTGGTGGTAGTTGAGGAACAGCGAGTTGTTGCTGAGCGGGGACATGGCGATGAATATCTGGGCCAGGTAGTACAGGTACTGGAGCACCGGCGCCTGCCGAACAAAACGTTGATTTATATCAAAATACTCTACCGTCTTATGACGGTAGAGTATTTTGCTGCTTTAACCTCCTTATCCTTACTTCCTCTCGTCTTGTCAATTGCTCTCTACCGTGCCCTACTAAGATATTGAGTATGAAACAAGAACTAAAGTTGAGTTGTTCCATCTTATACAATCCTTCAGGTCCTTCAATCCAGCACGAGCAAGCGCTAGTCCATAGGAGCGAACCTTGGACTATAGTTTGTATTTATCTGCAGAGGGGAAGAAGTGTTGTGAAGCTTCTTCATGGATTGAACGATCTTTAGTAAGTACGCATAGACAAACGAATGAGTATTCTCGCCTTAAGATTATATTTTTGTGAGTATTATTGTGACTAAGTTACCACAAAGCCGCTAGACTACATGCCAACAAACAGAGAGAGAAAAGTTTCTAGAGCTAACCTTCTTCAGTACAAGCCCGTGGGAAATGTTCTCCGAAAGCAAGAATCCTGCGGCGAGGTGTGTGGCGGGGCCAGATTCGCCGCAATGAGGGCGTAGCACAAACGTGTTCAGGCCTTGCGCCCTAAAAAATGCAAAGGTTGTGAATCAGTGGTCCAATGAATACAGATGAAGCAAGGTCGCTTGAAGGTGGTGAATCAGTGGTCTAATTCTTACAGTGATTAGGTAAGATTAGGAAAGTAAGATCCGCTTTGGGTGGCGAATCAGGTAAGCTTCAGGATTATCCATACTTAATATTATAAATGCGAAAGTGTGTCTGTCTGTCTGTCTGTCTGTCTGTCTGTCTGTTACCTCTTCACGCCTAAACCGCTGAACCGATTTAGATGAAATTTAGTATAGAGATAGTTTGAGTCCCGGGAAAGGACATAGGGTAGTTTTTATCCCGGAAATCAACCCCAAAGGGGATGAAATGGGGGTGAAAATTTGTATGGAGCTACTAAAACCGCTGCACCGATTTGGATGAAATTTGGTATATAAATACTTTTAGTCCTGTGGAACGACATTAAATAGGTTTAATCCCGTAAATCATCCCCTAAGGGGGTGAAAATTTGGAGGTAACCAATTTTGATGAAATTTGGTTTGGAGATAGTTTCAATCCTAGAAAAGGATATAGGATAGTTTTTATCCCGGAAATCATCCCCTAAGGGGGTGAAATAAGGGGTGAAAATTCGGATGGAACCCATTTGAATACAATTTGGTTTAGAGATAGTTTGAGTCCCGGGAAAGGACATAGGGTAGTTTTTATCCCGGAAATCGACCCCTTAGGGGATGAAATGGGGGGTGAAAATTTGTATGGAGCTACTAAAACCGCTGCACCGATTTAGATGAAATTTGGCATTTAAATAGGTTGAGTCCCGGGGAAGGACAAAGGATAGGTTTGATCCCGTAAATCATCCCCTAAGGGGGTGAAATGAGGGGGTGAAAATTTGGAGGTAACCAATTTTGATGAAATTTGGTTTGGAGATAGTTTAAATCCTAGGAAAGGACATATGATAGTATTTATTTCGGAAGCCATCCCCTAAGGGGGTGAAATAAGGGGTGAAAATTCGGATGGAACCCATTTGAATACAATTTGGTTTAGATATAGTTTGAGTCCTGGGAAAGGACATATAGGGTAGTTTTTATCCTGGAAATCCACCCCTAAGGGGATGAAACTGGGGTTGAAAATTTGTATGGTGCTACTTAACCGCTGCACCGATTTGGATGAAACATAGGACTATTTTAATTCCGGAAATCACCCCTAAGGAGGTGAAACGGGGGGTTGAACTTTGGATGGAACCCGTTTAGATTAAATTTGGTATAGAGATAGTTTGATTCCCGGAGAATGACATTAGATAGTTTTAAAAATTTGGATAAATCCTATGGAGATGAAATTTGGTATAGTAGGAGTCCCAGGGAAGCACAATGCATAGTTTTTATCCCGAAAATCAGCTCCTGAGGGGGTGACATTAGGCGTGAAAATGTTGATGGAACCCATTTAGATGAAATTTGGTATATATATATATAGATAGTTAGAGTCCTAGGGAAGGAAATAGAATATTTTTTATTTCGGAAATCATCCTCTAAGCGGGTGAAATGGGGGTGAAAATTTGGATGAACTCATTTAGATGAAATTTAGTTTAGAGATAGTTTAAGTCCTGGGAAAGGGCATAGGATAGTTTCAATTCCGGAAATCACCCCCTAAGGGAGTGAAATGGAGGATGAAACTTTTGATGGAACCCCTTTAAATGAAATTTGGTATAGAGATAGTTTAAGTCTCGGAGAATGAAAGCGGATAGTTTTTATCCCGAAAATAGTTCCCAAGGTAATGAAATAGGGGGTGAAAATTTGGATTAAACCCATTTAGATGAAATTTGATATAGAGATAGTAAGAGTCCCAGGGAAGA
The DNA here is from genome assembly GCA_963854355.1 of Epinotia brunnichana. Lineage (NCBI taxonomy): Eukaryota > Metazoa > Arthropoda > Insecta > Lepidoptera > Tortricidae > Epinotia > Epinotia brunnichana. The sequence goes on along the minus strand of OY977952.1, from coordinate 1,625,155 downwards.
TGCATAGTTTTTATCCCGAAAATCATCTCCTGAGGGGGTTCTTAAAACTTTGTAGAAACATTACTTATTTGAGTACAAACAAAGTGCTTTCAGCGTTTTGGAAAATTCCACCCCTAAGAGGGTTAAAAAGGGCTGCAAAGTTTATATACGATTAGTTATTGAAATACAAAAAAAAAGGATATTCAGCGTTTTAGTAAATTCCACTCCTAAGGGGGTTAAAAGTGGGTGCAACATTTGTGTGGAGGAAACATTTTTTTAGCCGATTTACAATTTTGTAGAATGCTTACTAATTAAAAATAAAATTAAATACTTTCAGCATTTTAGAAACTTCGATCTTTAGGGGTTTATAAGAACGTTTGAATGAAGAAAATATTTTTTTAGCGAGGGACTTAAAACTTTGTTGAAAGATTACTTATTACAATAAAAATCAAGTACTTTTAGCGTTTTTGGAAAATTCGACCCCTAATGAGAATAAAAAGGGGTGCAAGGTTCGTATGGGAAACCCATTTTTTGAGCTAGAGACTTGATATTTTGTAGAAAAAATACTTATTACAATAAAAAACTTAGTGTTTTCTTTTCAATTTTTCCCCGAAAAGCGTTAATTCAAAGGTTCAAAGTTTGTATGCAGACTATCAGAGCAAGAAAATTTTTAAGTATGAGAATTGTAACTTCGATCTTAGTATGTTTGTTAAAAGACTACAAAACTCATTTCAGCGTTTTTTGAAATTCATCCCCTAAAAGGTATTATAAGGGTGTTCAAAGTTTGTATGGAGAGCAAAACATTTTTAAAGTAAGGGATTTGTAACTTCAGTTTTAGACTGTTTACTACAAGACTACAAAACTAATTTCAATGATTTTAAAAATTAATTCCTTAAACAAACATTTAGACGATAACATGTTCTACGCGGACGAAGTCGCGGGCAACAGCTAGTATATATATAATTGCGACTTCTATTATTGTGGCTAGCCTAAGCAAAACCACAAAAATTACTGCTGCTCTTTTTGACGCATTGGTTCTGCTATGTCTGTTTGAATTGCTGTGCACCAGCTATATAATGATTGGTCAACGTACTTCCGCAACTGGTTGAGCACGGTGATGTTGGCGTACATATAGTAGAGGTAGTACGCATACGACGGGTTCTCCTCGTTCGTCCACTCGTGGGGGCGCCGCATGTCACCCGACAGCAGCGAATTCTCCGGCTTCGACTCGTCGTCCACGCTGTCGAACGCGATCACGTACTGGCAACAAATGATAGGTACTGATATGTTTTTTTTGTTTAGTTGTGTACCATTTTTTTTTTTTTTTTCGTGAAGGAAACCTGTGTACCAGGTACCCAGTCATCGGGGGATAACTGGGTTATGTGCTATTTCTATCCACTAAAAACTCCACGGCGGCCGGCATCTGCGCTCTCATGCGGAGGACTCCAGGATCTCATACTGAACGCACTGGAGCCTTTCTCGCGCCTCGCCACATTTGGCTCGTCTTAGGATGATGATGGTCGCCTTCCCTGGGGTTTTTAGGTGAGTGCCCCGGCGCCCCGCCAGAAACACTGCGACCCCGATGACCCCCTTTAGTCGCCTTCTACGACAGTTAGTTGTGTACCTACCTATGCATCTATCTGCGCGGTCTTCAAGTTATAAACTGTCGGCAAATGGTACAAGATCGAAACAAGCGGCAAGAACTCGTGTCGGAGGCCAACGCTTTGGGTTGGCGAGCCATTTAAGTTGGTTAGTAGCTTGGGTGTCAAATATATGGAAATACAGCTTACTCAGCCTAAAGCATGAGTCTCTGTAAAGCATACATATATACCTACCTGCTTGCATTATATCGAGAGACGGAAAATACTATTTCTACTTATAGTTGTTGATACCTATGCCTATAGTTGTGTGTCAGCTAAATGCTACGAGATGAGCGATGTGTAACTATGAGGGTACCTTGAGGAACTTATGCAGATCGGTGTTGGAGCTGGGGTCGATGGACACCTCGAACAGTGGGTTGAATAGGTTGTCCAGGAACTCCTGGAAACTCTTCAGCAACTTGTTTGCTCGATAGATATCGCTGAAGGCAATACAATATTACTCGCAGGCATGTGGCAAACATATAAATAAGTATGTATGTATGTCAATACTTTATTGTACAAAAGACATTGGGAAAAATACAAACAAAATAGGTTAAGTTGGTACAAAGGCGAACTTATCCCAGTAAGGTCCTCTTTCAATTAAAATTATTTGTCTGTTCATAAATTATAAAAACAAAACATCATCAAGGATTCATTGCAATCATCACTATGTATTACAGAGGTATTAGGTGGTATTCAATAAGGGGGCGACCTCACCGTTGCTCAAAATATGACGCAGATGAAAACGTGACGCATTACACGTATACGCAGCGTCAAGCTTCGGTGTAGCCGGTCCTTGATAATGCTCGCCGTATTACCTAGTCCCTCGATCACAATCGATTAGTACGTACTAGAGTCTCGGCACCTGCACGACCCACCGCACATGCTCGGAGTACACGTTGTTCTTGACGGCCCACATGGCGAGCTTGGTCCACTCCTTTTTGTTCTTGCAGTAGATGGAGATGCGCGGCTCGATGTACGTGTACTTGCTCTCTTCTAGGTCGGCTATCACTTCCTGATGAATAGATAGAAGCTTATTCACAGGAGCCAGGGTTTGGGTACTTAGTCCCTTTTTTGTTAGAACACTGGAACTGCTCTAAAGAATGTGATTTTTGACACATTGTGTTCTTCTTCTTCTTTTTTCGTGTCCAGTCTCCTCGATTAATTTAAGAGATGCCCATTGGGCAGTGGTGTGGACAGCTCTGGCAGTCGCGTCTCTCAGGCAGGGATCAAGAGTGTGGGAGTTTGGGGCATGCCATCAGGTGTTCATAAAATTACATAGAAGTATTGTTAGGGAGTGGTATACTTACTGCAATTCGCAACACGTTCTCGATGTTGAATAAAGAGAGACGTGTACAATGTTTGTCCAAACTCGAACGATTTTTTGCATCTCATGGGACTGGCAATCCCTTTGCGCTATAGCAAGCTACATGAAGATCTGGGGGCCCAAGGCTTTGCATTTCTATAATCAACCCTATATACAAATACTCTTACTTATCTACCTACCTTCATAATCTTGGAGAAGTAGTATCCGTTCTGGTAGTTGTCGGTCTTGAGGAATACCTCGCGCAGCCGCGACTCTCCCACCGGGTTGTATTTAGCATTGAACTTGTCGAATCTATGGAACGTGTTCCGGTCCTGGAACATTAAAAACAAGTCACAAGCAACCCTTTGAACTCTCCGCATCCAGTACAGAGTGAACAGGCCCACGAAGCTACAAGTTACAATTTTACAAGCCCAAACAGACATCACAGGTTAAAATGGCCAGTCGTTATTGGTCAAATTGGCGCCCCTGTTTGCCTGATTAAACCTGTAAAATTGAAAATTGTAATTTCGAGAAATGGGCCACTGCGTAGCGAAAGTTAAGAAGCCCTAATTTCTGTAATGGGTTACTTATAGGAATTTAATGCTCCGTTAATTAATCTGTGCAAGTCTGACTTGTACAGCCGATTTCCACCGGCTTGCCTAAAATATATTATATGACTAGTAGTTATATGCTCTGAACTCTTTCATAACTTTTTTAGTTCCGGGTTACCACGAACATTTTCATGCGCGTCCAGTGCTAGCTATACCCTTACCGCGTGCATGTCCAGAATGTCCACATTAAGGTCGTACGTATCCAGTTGCATGGTCTCGAAGACGGCCTTCAACGTCATCGGCTGTCCCTTGTCCACGGTCACCACCTTGTCTGGTTGCTCACGTAGCGTCCGCTTAATGAACCGGAGTAAGTGCTTCTGGTTCATTGACGATGCGGCGTGGATGTGGCAATCCACTTTCCTGAGAAGAGGAACTTTTAGGTAGATATGATTTTGTTCGTGGAAGCCAAAGTGAAGCGTTTTTTCGGGAATCCCTATACACTATATTATATAGGGTATATTTAAATGAGTCTTTACAATGCCTTATAAATAAATAATAAATAAATAAATATTACGGGACAATCTTACACAAATCAACCCAGGCCCACGGTAAGCTCAATAAGCCTTATTGCTGTCCGTTTTCTAAGATTTCTTGTTATATTTACTAACAACTTATACCTATACTAGCTGTTGCCCGCGACTTTGTCCGCGTAGAACTTATACTTAGAAAATATAATGCAAACAAACTTCTACTTACCATCTTAAGGGATGATTTCCGAGGCAAAAACTATTCTATATCCTACGAAGGGTCTCAAATTATCTCTATACCAAATTTCATCTAGGTACATGGATTTTATCCAAACTTTCACCACCTATTTCATACCCTTAGGGAATGATTTTCGGGATAAAAACTATCTAATGTCATTCTTCGGGACTCAAACGACCTTTAGGTATACCAAATTTCATCTAAACGGGATTCATCCAAATTTTTTTTTTCACCCCCTTAGGGAGTGATTTCCGAAATTAAAACTATCCTATGTCCTTTCCCAGGACTCAAGCTATCTCTATACCAAATTGTATTAAAATGGGTTCCATCCGAATTTTTACCCCTAATTTCACCTCCTTAGGGGATGATTTCTGGGGTAAAAACTATTCCATGTCCTTTCCCAGGACTTAACCTATATCTACACCAAATTTCATCAAAATAGATTACATCTAAATTTTCACCCCCCCCCTTTTCACCCCCTTAGGGGATGATTTCCGGGATAAAACCTATTATATGTCCTTCCCCGGGACTCAAACTATTTATATACCAAATTTCATCTAAATCGGTGCAGCGGTTTAAGTAGCTCCATACAAATTTCCACCCCCAATTTCAGCCCCTCAGATATAAAAACTACCCTTTATCCTTCCCCGGGGCTCAAACTATGTGTATACTAAATTTCATCTAAATCGGTTCAGTGGTTTAGGCGTGAAGAGGTAACAGACAGACAGACACACTTTCGCATTTATAATATTAATATGGAAGTATGGATTATTAGTATGGATAGTATGGGTTCTTTCCGCTTGTCTTCCAAATAGAGGTGTAGCTGTAGACTCACTTCAAAAGAAAGAAGAAACGAAAAACTCATTCAAATATCTCAAAAAATTACGAAGCTACAACCGTTTTAATGTCGCTTGTTAGAGTGAGAAAACGATCAGGGACCGTGACGTCACGATCCTCGCGCGTCATAGTAAAAAACAATCGTTTCATTATAAAGGTGCGTTTTGCGGAAAAGAGACGCAACAAACCCCCTCTTAAAACTATATACACTTATAACTTAGTGATTACCTATACGAGTATAGCCTCTTGCGTTGTTTTTTTTCGAGATAATACAACATTATGATTATTTTGTTTAGTGTCTACATCCCTATTTTCGATAAGATAAGATAAAATAAGATTTCTTTATTGTCAGAACTGTGTACATTTAGTTGTTTTGGGTAAAATAAAGTCCAACAGCTTGCCCATTTCGGACGTACAATATTAAACTTAAAGCTAGTCAAATATACTAAAACAATAACAACAATAGTATTTCCAAATAATTTTAACCATATTCACACATAAAATTTTAATTTAGATCTATCCGACATCCGTATTTTCTTTTAAACCACGAACTTCGGAATTCGAAAATATTCGGGTATCTCTATCTCTATCGCACTAAAAAATGACAGGAATGCAGATATACGAACTTCGAGTTTCGGTTTTCGTGGTTTGGCTGAATACGCAAAGAGCGCGCGTGCGTGCTATTCAAAAAAACCAAGTTTATATTGTTCGAATTTGTTGTAACATTTGTAGAAATTACGCCTTAATTCGACATTTGCGCATATAAGTTCGCATATCAAAATCGATTAATTTTATATTTGCTTTTAGTACCTATGTGTCTCGTCAATGTATATCGTAGACGGGATTAAAATTATTAATAGGCGAAAGAAAGGCAAAGAAATTCCGCCATTTTGTCCGTAGTATTTCTTTTTTTTTTTTTTTTTTTTTTTTTTTAATGGCATCGCGCTCTTGGCGCATTCAGCCAAAAAACGAGGAAACGGGTATAATTCAGGAAAATATGGATCGGAAATTTTGATAGAAAGGAAAGATCAGGAAAGGGTTATTATAATATATATTATAGTTTAATATTATTTACAGATAAAAATGAATACAAGGCTTTAAATATATACAAGGATGAGTCATTTATACATAGGAGTGAAGAAATGGATACAGGAAAAGGAACGTTAAGGGTTGACAGCTGATTTAATAATATTGAGCGATCGTATTGTTCACATTCGAAAAATATGTGGTTTAGGTCACAGGGATCAGCACCACAAATGCATGCAGAACTGGCCACAATGCCTAGTCTTGCAAGATGCTCCGGTGTACACAAGTGACCCAATCTCATGCGGATTACCATACTGGTTGCTGGTTTGGAAATTGTTATTTTAGAAAACCATGGTTTGGCAGGAATTACAGGTTGTATGCCCCGGTACCGTAAACCCGTCCTTGCATCAGGTGATGTCCAAAGTTTCATCCAATCGTCTCGTAGGTATACTTTGGGCAAAGCTAAAAGATCTTCAGGTATATTTTCATAAGGAAACATATCACCACAGTCAATGGCATCCCGAGCCAGTGCATCCACCTTTTCGTTCCCTTTTATGCCTCTATGCCCGGGGATCCAGGCAAAGGAAACAGAACAGTCATTAAGAAAACATTTCAACAAAAGGCTACGTATTTTATAAATTATTGGATTATTAGATTTTGAACTGAAAGGAAATTTTGCAATTGATTGTAAAGAACTTAATGAATCCGAAAATATTATGGACTTTTTAAGACGCATAATAATGATCATCTCTATTGCTTTCAGGATGCCAAAGCACTCGCCACTATACACGGATGACTCTGGGGGCAACTTGACTTTTTGATATACATTTGATTGAATGTGTAGAACTCCAATTCCAACACAACCATCAACTGATATCTTAGAAGCATCCGTGTAAATATGATGAGCACCCAGGCCCTCAGTTCCAATGAAACTCAGAAACTGCTTATTGTGTTCCACATCATTCTTTGAGATGCCGATATTTAAGAAAACTGAAGGAACAAGCGTGAGAGATTCATATTCATGCTGGAAGATCGGCAGTGTAGAAGCGCTAACAGTGGGGGCAGGTATAGATTTAACTTTTTCAAAACTTTTAATTAAGCAAGGGGGGCTCTTATGTTTCCAATATTTAGATGAGGTTATTTCAAAAGAGAGGTTTATTAAGATAGGCCAAAGTTGGTGATTTGAAAATTGAGAGCAACGGAAGAGATACCTATCTGAAAGAAATTGTCGCCGTAAATGAAGAGGTGGTTCACAACACTCAACCTGCATTGCATTAATGGGACTAGATTTCATAGCACCACAGATAATTCTAAGAGCTTTAGACTGTATACTAGATAGTTTCTTGAAACCTGCAACACTTCCTGGTTCTAGCAGAAATGTCCCATAGTCTAGAACACTCCTTATCAGGGCATTATACATCAGTTTAAGGCAAAAAGGATGTGCTCCCCACCAAACTCCAGATACACACCTAAGTATATTAATATTTTTTTCACATTTAGAAACTACATAGTCACAATGGGGAAGACCTGTTAATTTTCTGTCCAAAATGACACCTAAAAATTTTGTTTGACTTTTTACAGAGACGGGACTGTTACCATATTCTACAGTGACCGGAGGAGGAAATAGTTTTCTTGTGAATAAAACAACTACACTTTTAGGAATAGAGAGTTCTAAACCATTAGAGTCTAACCACAATTTCAATAGACTCAATGAGTAAGAAATGGTTCTACTGGCCTGTTGAACAGAAACATTTGGTGAGTATAATAGCAAGTCATCAGCATACTGCAAAACTCTAACAGTGCCATTTAGAGATGATTCTAAGTCAAATGTATAAATATTGTAAAGCAGAGGGCTTCAAACAGACCCTTGTGGAAGTCCTCTCCACACTAAGCGAGTAATCCTGTTGGTATCATCTATGAGAAGACTAATGGACCTTTGAGACAAAATATTAATTATAAAGTTGCTTAACATTATTGGTACTCCTAATTTGAACAGCTTTTCTGTTAACACTGAAACTAAGACATTATCATATGCAGCACTAATGTCCAGAAAGGCAGCTACCACTGATTCATCTCTGGAAAATGCCAACCGGATATCTGATGTTAATATAGCTAAACTATCATAAGTAGATCTACCTTTACGAAATCCAAACTGACTATCAGCCAGTAATTTATTGCTTTCAATAAAAAATTCTAATCTGTTTTTAATCAAGTGTTCTGTAATTTTAGCAAATACTGAAGATAAAGCAATAGGCCTGTAAGAAGTAACATCTGACGCTGGTTTATTGGGTTTTAAAATAGGAATGACTATTTGAGATCTCCATGAATCTGGGACTATTCCAGACTGTGTAACAGAATTAATAATGTGAAGATAATAAATAAGAATGCAATCACCGGCATTGGCCAGAAATGAATATGGGACTCCATCATGACCAGGTGCAGTATCTTTCAAGTTACTTAATACACCTTTTAACTCTTCAATTTTAAAGGGAGCATTAAAATTAGGACTGCATGTGGGATCGTATAAAAAGGAAGAAGGGTAAAATAGGTATTCTTCTGGAACTGAAGCTGGTGCTAATCTGTCCATAAATTGCTGAGCTAAACTTGAAGGAAGAATCTGTGTAGAAGGCTCATTAAAAGCGTGTCGGAACCTCTTAATATTGTTCCACACTATGGAAGGTTTAACATTAGGATTAAGAGAAGCACAGAATCTTCTCCATCCTTCAAATTTTTTCTTTCGCAATAACTTTTTAGTGTCACGCGCTACCTGCATGTATAGCTCAAAGTTTTCGTTTGTCATAAAGTGACGGTACTGTCTTTCAGCCTCCTTACGCCTACGAATTGCCTGAGTACACTCATTGTCCCACCAGGGAGGAGATGGAATTTTACCTGATGCTCTATTTTTTACAGGGAAAGTTTCATCAGCCGCTTCTATGATGACTTGGGCTAATGCAACTGAACAACTCACTATGTCACTGTCAGCTACACTAGGCAACTGCAACAATTTATCTTCAATACGACTTTGAAAAACTTTCCAATCCGCATTGCATAAATTGTACTTTAGCCTTGGACTAGGCTTAGGGGATGATGGAACAGGATTGGAATATGTAACTATGATTGGGAAATGATCACTACCAAATGTAGATTCCAGTCTATGCCAAGTTAAAGAAGATGAAATTTGAGCTGAACAAATAGATAAGTCAACAACACTTGTTAATTCAAAAGGTGCTGTTCGTCAGGTAGGAAGGCCAGTATTTAATACACAAAGGTTTTGATTATCAAGAATTTCTATTATACGCTCCCCATGGTAACTAGAGATCGAACTACCCCATAGCTGATGTTGGGAATTAAAATCACCTAAAATCAGCATGGGCTTTGGAAGAGTACATATTAATTGTTCAAATTCGTGTAAAATAGATGAAGATGGATGAGGAATATATACAGATATGATACACATGTTATTTACAATGGCAGCAACAATTGAGACATTGTTACTATGAGATGGGAGATGAACTGGTGTAAATGAAATGGAATTCCTGATAAGTAAGGCTACTCCACCATACCCATCAGGACGGTCTTCTCTGAGACATGAATATCCAGTAACTCTAAGAAGAGCTCTGGGTTTGAGCCATGTCTCAGAAAGGGCAAAAACATAAGGGTCATATTTGTTTAATAAATAACTTAAATCATGCTTTTTATTTATTACACTTCTGCAATTCCATTGAATTATTTTGTCCATTATTTTGTATGGCTACTAAAAGTATCTCAGCAAGAGGGGCAACGTGGGACGGTAAGCTAATATTCGGATTCGACAACAGATTAATTAAGGCTTGGATATCATCAGATGTAGACTGCCTCTCTTCTTTATTGGTATTGCTCTGCAGCGCACAGCCGTTTTGTGGCGATGGCATGGAATGCCCGCTAACCAAGGCATTATGTGCGGCAACATCATAACCCTTGGTGGTTTGTCTCAGAGCCGTACGTGGTTTAAGGAAAATTGTTTTTCTATAACTATTGTGGCTATTAGACTGAGCGGTTGTTTTTGGGGATAGAGTAGGGATATTATGGGGTGGACTAGAGTAGATCAGTTGTGGCTGGGGTTGAGTCTGAAGAACATCAGCAAATGACTTGGAGGCTGCTGGGTGGATTTTGACTGCTTCTCCATAAGAGATGCAGTTGTTAGCCATGGTTACTTTTATGTCCTTTTGACGCTTGTGTTCTGGGCAAGATCTATTAGTTGCGAAATGAAAACCATTGCATAAGCAGCAACTAGCACAATCTTCCTCTACTGTACAAGTGTGTCCAGCATGCATCTGCCCACACTTGAAACACTTAGGCTTCGATCTGCAGTTTGTTTTTGTGTGTCCAAATTTACAGCAATTGAAACATTGAATTGTTGGGAATATATATAAATCTACCGGAAGGGAATTATAGCAAGAGAATACTTTTTTTGGGAGGATTTGGCCATCGAAAGTGATTACTATGGTTTCGGAAGGTTGCCATGTAATCGACCCATTAACCGGAACTCTATGATTCAGGCGTCTTACCTTGAGTACCTTTCCACACCCAGCGGGTACAGAAATGTTCTCAATAATATCTTGTTCTGTCCACTCTGCCGGGATGCCACGGACTAAGCCCATGCGGGTCACAGAAAATGATGGAATGAAGGCGGTCAAATTCTCAGCTTCAAGGCGAGAATCACTCAAAAATACGTTGGCGTCATTATACTTCGAGAAGGCCATGGATATACGAGTCCTACCAATACGTTTCACGCTACCATTTATGATATTATTAAATTTGTTCCTCATTAAAAACTTCCCAAAGGATACCGGATGCAAGGACGAGTTTCGTTCGGTCTGCTTAAGTTGGACATGAATTGTAAATGGTGCTGCATCTGTGGTTGAGAATAAATCTCTGCCAACTTTTGTAAATTTATCTTTGGTTATATTCAAGTCAGAAACTACAGGAGATTTAGTCACTTGGTCATTAGTATGATTCGGAAGGGTTTCTTGGATCATTTTTATCTCAGAAGACTGACAAGCACAAACAATAAAGTTAATGCCATCCTGACTCTTTCGAACTTTTTTATCGCAATTTTTGCATCTCTTACTGTGTTTACGTTTTAAAGTATTTCTGCCACTAGCAGAAACAACAGATGCATCTGTGTCCACACTGGACTCGTTGTTATCAACTATAACATTGTAACCAACCTGAAGACCTCCCCCTCCAGGGTCAGGAGGTTCCTTTTCCGTCTCCATATTACATACAGTAAAGAAAACTTACCTAATCCAATGTAGATATTTACACTAACTACAAAAAAATAATATTTACACAAAATACAAAGAAACTACATACAAAATAACACTTTTCTGATCTATAATTTACACTAAATTTATAAATAAAAGTATGAGAAACGAAAACCTAAACCGCCGCGTTCCACGTTTCCCGCGCTTTTCGTAGTATTTCTTATTAGTCTGTGATTTTGACGTTTCTTTTAGCTGACAGATGTGGCGGCGATATACTTTAAGAATAATAAATGAAAAATTAAATGAAGTCGTATATTACGGAAAATAAATTAATTGTCGCAGTCGGATAAAAACTATCCTAAGTTGCAGCTGGAATAATAATGTACCTATATAAAATGTTTCATATTTTTCCGTCCATGGGATGCTGAGAACATTCGTACCACAGAAAGCTTAGTTTCAAACTGGCTGATTCTTTTTTTAATTTAGAGATTTATTATAAGTGGAGATAACTAGTGATCCAAAAAGGGTCCTGGTCTCCAAAAACAGCGCGCACATCCGCCACGTTTCACGATGTTGCGCCGTTTCCTGCCTTTCTTGGCCTGGAGCTGACTTAGGCCCGCCTCCACACTGTCTTCCCAGTACCTACCTGGGTTACCCAGGCGGACAAGGTGTTCGACCCAAGCACGCTATCTCGACGGTCCCACCCTCTCCCATTCCCAGGTGCCCTACGTGCCAAAGAATCCATCTCACTTGATGTTGTAGAAGTCCCGGTGCGGCACGGCCTTCTGCAGCGCCAGCTCGTGCAGCTCGTTCAACAGCACGTGCAGCTGGAACTTGGCCGACAGGAACTGCAGCCGCCGGAAGCAGAACGACTTCCTACAACAAGCTTACTAATAATGGGGGAAATCAAATTCTGATAGCTATTACAGATGCGCATTTACGAAAAGTTTCCAAATTTATGAGCCAATAATCGAACATTTCAGGTAAATTTCACATGAATTTAACGAAGTATCCATTGTGGAAAATTTGTTATACGTAGATGTTTAAGGCGACGTGAGCTCCGAAAACGGATTTTTAAAAAGTCGTAGCTCTTGTTTGGATTATAATACGGCTGCTTTAAATTTAATTAGCTATCTTGAGGCCTTTCTCGAGGGAAATCAGCTATTCGAATCCTGAGTTTTTGGCTTTCGCTCGATAGAAAAAAATCACGAACATACAATTGGTTCTTAAAATCGGCAATGTCATGTTTGAGGGCAATCTGCTATTACTTTTTTATTTATTAAAACGCACAAAGAAATACAATTAAAAAACATGATATCCGCGCTTCCAAACACGCACTTCCATCTCGCTCACGCTTATGCTCAGTGAGAGGGAGAGAAGACCACGAACCTACGTCCCCTTAAGAAATGATCAAAAGATCATTTCTCTGGGTAATTTTCCGTCAGCACATCAGTAATTACGAGTATGGTGTGTTCGAGCGATGTCAGAGCTAGTTAGTTAGCGTTTTGGTAAATACATCTAACGTATAATCGCATCAGAAATGAGGCTATCCACAGCAGAACCAAGGTAACCGATATAGCCCTCCGAATCGCTAAACTTAAGTGGCAGTGGGCGGGGCACATTGCACGTAAAACTGATGGCCGTTGGGGCGGAAAGGTTCTCGAGTGGCGACCATGTACCGGAAGGCGCGGCGTTGGTAGGCCTCCCACAAGGTGGACTGGTCGCGGGAGTCCGCTGGATTCGGGTGGCGCAGGACCGGTCACTTTGGAACTCTTTGGGGGAGGCCTATGTCCAGCAGTGGACGTCTTTCGGCTGATATGATGATGATGATATTGATGATGATGACGATCTAACGTACAACGGGCCGTGTCCGATCATATCCGTAAGTGACAGAAGGTCGTCGTGGAACTGCTGGAAGGCCACGTAGTTGTAGGGCAGCGCGCGGTCGGCGGCGGCGTCGGAGTCGGAGCGGTACAGGCGCACTTGCCCATCCACCCAGCGGTAAACGTAGTGCCGGCTTGGGGGGATCGCGCACTCCCATGGGTCTACTGCGCTGCCTGAGAAAAACAAGTGGATTCGTTCAATGTCCGCTATCTACACGTAGCGAGACATATACGAGAGAGCGCATTTAAAAAGATAAAGCGACTGACTGTCTCTGTCAACCGCCTGTCTTATTTAGGCTGAGCTCTTCAGATACCTTCTTCTTCAGTGTTGAAGTTCCTCAGGTAAAAGATGACCAATGGGCAACGGTTCCATTCCTAGTTGACTGTTTTGCCCCTGTACTTGTCACGTATAAACAAAGTTTTACGGGCTCGGAGGAAACTTGACGGTAATGTACTGTCCTATTTCAAGCCTCTTTATTAAAGTTTATACTTATAGTGTTATGCTACAACAGGATGGATCAAGAAATCAAGCAGCGACCATTTCATTCAGAGTAGGTAGATAATTTGCACATGAATACTCACCGGGCACCACGGACTGCAAGTCTTCCTGACTGTCGAAAGACGCCTTTCGAGATTCCTTATGGGGCCTGCTTACTACCTGATCATCTGGAAGATTCAACATGTTTATAAAGGGCACACTGCCTTGGGAGCAGTGCTTTTTCAAATTCAAATTCAAATTCAAAATTTTATTTATTCAGATAACATGATCCATTTTGTTAGTAAAACATTACAATTACAGCTATGTGTTAGTATTGGATTAGATACATTAAAACACATTAAGATACATTCAAAACTTAAATTCTAAATTCGATTTGACAGTTTTAATCAAACCGAATTGTATTGGGCACTCAAAACAGCCGGCTATCATTTTAAGGGAGGCATTGTTGCTGCCTCGCAGTCTGCTTAAGAGTGATGCTGCTTTCTTTCGCAGGATGGCGTGAAAACCATCCGTGCGGGCTTCCGCAAACATCGCTGACGCGCTGCAGAAGCGTGGCAACCCCAATAGCGCTCTAAACCCATTGTTATATTGGACCCGCAGAGCATTGTACGATTTTTGGCTATATTTGACCCAAAGGCTGCCCGCGTACATAGAAGTACAGTACGCTTTGAAAAGTGTTATTTTGACAGCGTCCGAGCACTTGGCAAACCTACGAGTCGACATATTAGCTTTAACGGACAATGCTCTGCGTTCCCTCTCTATGTCCAAATCGTCCTTAAGGTACTCTGTAACATAGTGCCCCAGGTACTTGAATTGTTTCACCCTATTTAGCACTGTCCCGTTAAAGGTTACTGGTAGAACATTTTGAGGACACTTGTTACCGGCCTTAAAGACCATAAGTTCACTTTTCTTGCTATTGTATAGCAAGCCGTGCGCCTTAGAATAGGATTCACATATGCGGAGAAGCTGCCTTAGCGCACCCACAGAGGGAGCCAGCAGCACCATGTCATCCGCATAGCTGATATTGTTGACACTAATACCTCCAACGTGACAACCAGCATGCGTGCTACTTAGCTCCCCTATGAGCGCGTCAACATATAGGTTAAAGAGACTAGCTTTAATTTACAGAATTAAATTGAGTACAATTTTTTAAGAGCATTTGCTTTTTAAACTTACACCCAGTTTTCCGGATTTTATGAGTTTTGTTTGTTGCAAATCAATTTATTTATTTATTAAATACATATCACCTTCCTAAAAAGTCTTCATTTTATTGCTCGTTTAGATTGCGTCAAGATACAATAACCAAATAATGCAACAGGCATGAAAAGTAGAAAAAACTTTATCCCGACTACTGAAAAGTAACTATGAATAATATTATATACTTATTTTATATATTTGAAC
The DNA here is from genome assembly GCA_963854355.1 of Epinotia brunnichana. Classification (NCBI taxonomy): domain Eukaryota; kingdom Metazoa; phylum Arthropoda; class Insecta; order Lepidoptera; family Tortricidae; genus Epinotia; species Epinotia brunnichana. The sequence goes on along the minus strand of OY977952.1, from coordinate 1,610,022 downwards.
TCGAATTATTTTTCATAGTCAGTCACTAATTTTTAACCCCCGACGGAATAAGGGGTGTTATAAGTTTGACGTGTCTATGTCTGCCTGTTTGTGTGTCTGTCTGTCTGCATCGTAGCTCCCACAGGTAGCTCCTAAACGAATTTGAATGCGGTTTTTTGTCCGAAAGCTGACGCGATCGAGATGGTTCTCAACTACGTTTCATCAAAATCGGTTCAGCCGTTTTTGAGATATTGAAGTTTGAAATGAAAATGTCGGCGGTTTTTCAACTTTTCAAAAAGTTGTAGTTAATTATTTATACAAAATGTAGCCTTTGTCAACCTCGGCTGGGCAGCGTTCGGGAAGCTACGGCACATATCTTCGTCCAATATTCCGCAGTGTCTCAAGACGAGAGTCTTTTACCAGTGTGTGTTGCCAGTGATGACATATGGCACGGAAACGTGGTCGCTTACTATGGGCCTCATAAGAAGGCTCAAAGTCACTCAAACGGCAATGGAGAGGGCTATGCTGGGAGTTTCTCTGCGCGATCGCATCAAAAATGAGGCTATCCGCAGCAGAACCAAGGTATCCGATATAGCCCTCCGAATTGCTAAACTTAAGTGGCAGTGGGCGGGGCACATTGCATGTAGAACCGATGGCCGCTGGGGAGGAAAGGTTCTTGAGTGGCGACCACGTACCGGAAGGCGCGGCGTGGGTAATAGGCCTCCCACAAGGTGGACTGATGACCTGTTAAAGGTCGCGGGAGTCCGCTGGATGCGGGTGGCGCAGGACCGGCCACTGTGGCACTCTTTGGGGGAGGCCTATGTCCAGCAGATTTATCAAAATCGGTTCAGTATTTTAAACGCTACAGTTGAACATACGTAAATACCTCGTAGTCGGGCAAAAACACAAGATCACGTAAACGAAGGCTTACGGTGTAAATTACTCTTGAAGAGGTTAGATGCTGATGGATGGTAGCCGGGGTGTTGTATTTTAGGGTACGCCTTGTCGAGCGCCTCCGATGAGGAGGGCACGTGGAGCTTGATGTACCGCTGCACCACCGACTCAGCTGGAAATTAACGGATTCAGTGAGTTTAGTATATCTAACATAATATTGTACCTACACATAAAAGAGGACGTCGTTAGCTGCGGTGAATTGAATTAAGCTGTGAATGCTGAATAGAGTGACCTGACGAGGTCTAGACTTCATACGAAAGAAATTATACGTAAGTAACTATAGTGTCATCCAGCGCTGAAGTGTTACACACTTGGCAATTTGTTAAATCAACGTAGATGCAATGAAACAGCAATAGTACATCCCTGAAATCTAACTACAACCATTTTTCGTGAGCTATGACAAATTGCTACGTGTGTAGGTAATGGCCTTTACTTATGCAGTGGTTGCGTTGCGTAGTGCATCGAAATCCTTGATTCGGGTGATTCTACGAGCGTTCCAACCGCCGTCAGTCCGCTGCTCGCATTATTGTCAAAGTTCTTGCAGATTTGAATCCCCTTTCCCAATAAATTGGTAGTAGTCCTGGACTTGTTTCAAATACCTGAAGATGCCATGCCAGTTTGCCGGTACATTGACAATAATGCGAGCAGCGGACTGACGGCGGTTGGAACGCTCGTAGAATCACCCATTCAATACTGTTGCTAGATGCGGGTGCAGCAATCTTCTGAGGACTGACAAATCTGAACCATAAACTTACTGAGAATTTGCGGCAATAGGTACAGTATTTGGCGAATGGTGTGATGGGCTGAGGCGAAATTTGTAAAATGGACGCCGCCAGACATATACATTGTCATTTTTAAAAATGACGATGTACCTATGTCTGGCGGCATATTTTAAAAACGGACCCTATTACTAAGACTCCGCTGTCCGTCTGTCTTTCTTTAGTTTAATTTTTTTTTTTGCTGCTATAACAACAAATACTAAAAACAGAATAAAATAAATATTTAAGACTCCCATACAACAAACGTGATTCTTTTGCCGTTTTTATTATAGATACTTAATGGTACGGAATCCTTCGTGCGCGAGTCCAACTCGCACAAGGTGGCCGGTTTTTTTTTATTTAATTGGTAACGTAAAGTGCATTTACCTGCTCGAGCATCTTCGCAGCGAGTCTTCCGAGAACAGCCCAGTCAGAACTGACTAGCTAGATACTGATCTAGCCTCTTCTTGCGAGCAGGTCTGACTGGGCAGCACCGTAGTAACACTATACGAAGAGTCTGGTGGCACAATACAGTGCCTTCTAGTGTCGACGAATGGCTGTTGACCTTGTTGCACTTACTCGAGGATCTTATCATTGAGCTGTCAAACTGGGTGGACGATTGACGTGATGACGCGTAGCCTTCGGCTAGCATCTCGGCCACTTCTTGCGGGAAGGACTGGCTGCTTACCGCCATGTACCGCTGGCGCATCTCTAGCGCCATTATTAGCGAGAATGACGCTTCAGTCAGCTCCTCGATAGGCACCTAGCAGACAAGCTCGGAGATAGGGAAAGGAATTAAGGAAAGAAGGGGTTAGGTTAGGAGCGAACGACTAATTAAGCTACGTCTAAGATAAGCGAACGTCTTACTAAGCTACATACATTTACTAACATTTATAGGAATAAGCAAACTACTAACAAAGGTTAGGGCGCATAACGTCCCACTCGCATAATGTCCCTTACGCAAAACGACCCTTCTGCAAAAGGTCCCGTTCGCAAAACGTACCTTCACATAAATAAAGTCCCTTTCGCAAAATGACCCGGTATTGGCAATCTCTTATCCCATGAGAACACTCCTAGTCTTTACTTAAACAAGTTTTTCCAGACGGGACATTTTGCGCATGAGTCATTTCGCAGACGGGACGTTTTGCGAAAGGGGCGTTATGCAGTAGGGACTTTCAGCGAAAGGGACTTTCTCAGAAGGGACGTTTTGAGAAAGGGGTGGGACCTTTTGAGAAAGGGACGTTTTGCGAATGGAGTATTTTACATAAGGGACCATTTGCAGAGAAGACGTTTTGCGAAAGGAACGTAATTTTGGTGGAGGGACGTTTTGCGAGTGGGGCATTATGCGCCCAAACCCTAACAAACTGTGGATCTTGATGTTTGAATAAACAATTTAATGTTGATCCACACTTATCGCCCCCTTCCTACCGACCGGAGCGCGATTTAGCGCAGTTTACTAGATGCCAAAGGGTGTCTATATACACTCGCTAGTCAAATAGGAATGGAATTTAAGTAGGATTCCTGCCACCACATCGCTGGGGATGCATCAATTCAAATTTATTTTTAAATACTTTAGATGCTTCAAACTGCTACAATACCTACATATCCAGTACTAGAATAATCTTCAGTAAAAGTTGTAAAAAGCGCTTAACCACACTCCAACTATATATAATTTTTCACACCTTTCATTCAGAAAAGTAAGTTTTGGTCCACGACGAGAGGGAGCAAGATGCTACTTTTCTGTTCAAGCTACTTTTTTAATTTCTTCATTGGCATGTAGCTTTATGCAATCGTGCCAATTGAACACAGATCTTAAAAAAATAATCAATTGTAGTTTCAGCGTAATCGACTAAAAACGAACAAATCCTTTATTTTTTATAACATATATATTTTTTTTACATATTTTTCCCCATCCTCATTCAGTGTGAAAAGTTGCATGTGTCACTCAGGAGCAAAATTATCTTCGTCTTGGGCGTTAACACTTGAATCCCTCACTATCCTCAGGATTCAATACACCGCGCTCGCCATTAATATACAATTTTGCTCCCTTGTGACACAAATAACCATCTGATATTTATGAATCTGGATCATTTACCCCGCTGTGGTGCAGGCCATGCGGCGCCGCAGCCCGAGGCGCATGCGCGAGGTGCATGTCGGGGCCGGGCGTGTTGTCGCCCGGCGGGACCGGGACGTCCGCCCGCCGAGCGGATTTGCGGTCTCTGGATAAACGTCTGTCTCAATACTCCTGTCTCCATAAGGCCACGAAGCAACTTTCAGCCCAGCTAGCACGTTAGGTTTTATGGTCACGTTTTACGGCCCAAATGTACCAAATGGTCACGTAAAACATAAAGTAAAAAAAGTTAAAAATATTTATTGACCAATAAATAATAAACAATAAATGTACAGTGAGAGTCGGGAGTCCGCTGGATGCGGGTGGCGCAGGACCGGTCACTTTGGAACTCTTTGGGGGAGGCCTATGTCCAGCAGTGCACGTCTTTCGGCTGATATGATGATGATGATGATGAAATGTACAATACAACCACCATGACCATAAAACCTATCATGCTAGTTTCCCTGGTGTTGCCTAACTAGCACGATCACGGTTATGTCCTTTCGTAAAGCATTCCTCACTCCCGCGCTTTCATACTCATTATTTCATATGTCATAAGTATGGGGAGAAAATCGTGTTCTTAATTATCTGGCCACGACTGTGTGTACCTATACAGTCCGAGCCTAAACCACGGTAATTTTATTTTTAATTTACATAAATGATCTACGAGTAGGTACACTCGCCATCACATACGTCGGAGCAAACAAGCACGTCACAAACATCGGAACACACCTTTATTTTTAAGGCATTAGGGTGCATGTGCCGATATTTTTGAACAGTGTACCTATGTATGTGATCGCGACTGTACCTAAAACTATAGGTAGAACACTCTTACACCCTCTTTGCAGACGATTTATCACTAGTTATCCCTTTCTATAATATCCCTATTTATAATATCCCTGTCAAAATGAATAACTTACACTCAAACAATCTTTTCTAATACAGTTGCTCAAAAAGTGCTACTTTACGTAGCTGTTTAGCGTGCGGAAAGTTGGTTTTCGCGCACTAGTGCTTTTCACTTTTCCACGTATATCGAACGACGTTTTTTAATACAGTTGCGAAAAAATAAGAAAAACAACAAGTAAGAAATTCGAATCTTTTATATTATTCATTCTGTAACATCAATGTAATACAGTTGAAAAATAATGAAGTTGTCAGAAATCATTTTTTTAATACAGTTTTTCCTTACTTGTTGTTTTTCTTATTTTTTCGCAACTGTATTTAAAAACGTCGTTCGATACACGTGCGGAAACGTCATTCCTCACTCGTCCCGAGTCTTGCCACGCGGCTCGTGGCAAGATATCTCGGTACTCGTGGCGTTATGACATACTTTCCGCACTAGCATCAAAATGTACTATTAGAATCAACGCTTAATTATAATTAGAGGTCCTGGGTTCGAATCCCGGTACGGGCATTTATTTGTGTGATGAGCATGAATATTTGTTCCTGAGTCGTGGATGTTTTCTATGTATTTAAGTATGTATTTCTCTATATAAGTATCTATATCGTCGTCTAGTTCCCATAGTACAAGCTTTGCTTAGTTTGGGACTAGGTTGATTTGTGTAAGATTGTCCGCAAATATTTATTTATTTATTTATTTATTTATTATATATTAAAGTATTATTCCGTCCAAGAGTTTTTAAATGAGCAATGATAATTTACCAAATAGTGCATAAGTTTTAGTGAATAGGTAGTTGTAGTTTTAGTTACGTTGCTATACCCTAGCAGGGTTCATATTGAGACGTATATAGTTTTAAGACCACATGTACACATGACCCGCAATAAACCATTTGAATTTGAATTTTAAAGCGTCGCTTAACACCTTTCAGCACCTGCGCTCCTTTTAAAAACAAACATATACCCCGACTTGTACTTGAGTGTGACTTGAGTTGTACATATCGACGCATCGGACGTGCGTAGTACCACTTTGTTTTACTGCTTGTAGCCATAATATATCTACTGTGCCTAGAGCAATGCCTAGCTGAGCAACTTTTGAAATCTCAAATTTTTGACGCAATGTTTCTGTCGCGCTGTTGTGGGCGGCGGGAGCTGTCTATGCGACAAGGACAACTGCAGCTCGAACTAAAATTCCCACGCAAAAAACTCAAAAATCGAGGTTTCGCTTTCGACTATTTCCTACTCCAAAACGCAACCAACCATCATAAAATTTTGGAAACTGCAAGAGGAAGAAATAATCTAACTACTTAGTTACGCCGCTATGTTTAGATTTTTTGGATATTTGTTCTTATATTTGTATACTGCGCCTTTTTGCAGCCATTTCAATTAAGCCATTTATGCGATTTTTTAGGCACTGTAAGTTTCTTTAAAATAAAAATATCCAAAAAAGCGAAACATAGCGGCATAGATATTGATGATATTGACCTGATTTAAAAAAAAAACCATTGCTGAAGGTTAAAAAACCAGAGAGGAAACAGTCAAGAGCATTTGTATGGGAAAATCGCAGATAGGCATTCCTCTTAACCGTGGATTTAACTACGAAAATGTGTATGTACTTGACTCTGTTAGGTACGTACGGGCTTTCCATTTGCGATTGATCAGCGCTACGTTGTTTGGAGTGGGTTCGCTGCTTGCCAAACATGGTGAATTCTTAATTTATTAGTCTTCTTAACGGGAATGTTATGTGTACATGTTTAAGTTATTTAGCCGATTGCTGTTTCAATACTATTGTATTGTGATGTTTACTTTGTGTTTGATTGGTTGTTTAGGTCATGTTTAGGTAGAGGGTGACAGCGATGACGTACCTATTCAGATATTTGACATTGAAGGCCCGGACTTTTTTATTTAGTACTCATACTGACAGTTAATATGTCAACCGGCATAGAGGCTGCATTGTGCTTCCTACAGTTTTCCATACATGGTAAATCCATACTTCCATACTATACTATACTATACTATATACTATATACTATATACTATACTATAATATTATAAATGCGAAAGTGTGTCTGTCTGTCTGTCTGTCTGTCTGTCTGTCTGTCTGTCTGTCTGTTACCTCTTCACGCCTAAACCGCTGAACCGATTTAGATGAAATTTAGTATAGAGATAGTTTGAGTCCCGGGAAAGGACATAGGGTAGTTTTTATCCCGGAAATCAACCCCAAAGGGGATGAAATGGGGGGTGAAAATTTGTATGGAGCTACTAAAACCGCTGCACCGATTTGGATGAAATTTGGTATATAAATACTTTTAGTCCTGTGGAACGACATTAAATAGGTTTAATCCCGTAAATCATCCCCTAAGGGGGTGAAATGAGGGGGTGAAAATTTGGAGGTAACCAATTTTGATGAAATTTGGTTTGGAGATAGTTTCAATCCTAGAAAAGGATATAGGATAGATTTTATCCCGGAAATCATCCCCTAAGGGGGTGAAATAAGGGGTGAAAATTCGGATGGAACCCATTTGAATACAATTTGGTTTAGAGATAGTTTGAGTCCCGGGAAAGGACATAGGGTAGTTTTTATCCCGGAAATCGACCCCTTAGGGGATGAAATGGGGGGTGAAAATTTGTATGGAGCTACTAAAACCGCTGCACCGATTTGGATGAAATTTGGTATATAAATACTTTTAGTCCTGTGGAACGACATTAAATAGGTTTAATCCCGTAAATCATCCCCTAAGGGGGTGAAATGAGGGGGTGAAAATTTGGAGGTAACCAATTTTGATGAAATTTGGTTTGGAGATAGTTTTAATCCTAGAAAAGGATATAGGATAGTTTTTATCCCGGAAATCATCCCCTAAGGGGGTGAAATAAGGGGTGAAAATTCGGATGGAACCCATTTGAATACAATTTGGTTTAGAGATAGTTTGAGTCCCGGGAAAGGACATAGGGTAGTTTTTATCCCGGAAATCGACCCCTTAGGGGATGAAATGGGGGGTGAAAATTTGTATGGAGCTACTAAAACCGCTGCACCGATTTAGATGAAATTTGGCATTTAAATAGGTTGAGTCCCGGGGAAGGACAAAGGATAGGTTTGATCCCGTAAATCATCCCCTAAGGGGGTGAAATGAGGGGGTGAAAATTTGGAGGTAACCAATTTTGATGAAATTTGGTTTGGAGATAGTTTAAATCCTAGGAAAGGACATATGATAGTATTTATTTCGGAAGCCATCCCCTAAGGGGGTGAAATAAGGGGTGAAAATTCGGATGGAACCCATTTGAATACAATTTGGTTTAGATATAGTTTGAGTCCTGGGAAAGGACATATAGGGTAGTTTTTATCCTGGAAATCCACCCCTAAGGGGATGAAACTGGGGTTGAAAATTTGTATGGTGCTACTTAACCGCTGCACCGATTTGGATGAAACATAGGACTATTTTAATTCCGGAAATCACCCCTAAGGAGGTGAAACGGGGGGTTGAACTTTGGATGGAACCCGTTTAGATTAAATTTGGTATAGAGATAGTTTGATTCCCGGAGAATGACATTAGATAGTTTTAAAAATTTGGATAAATCCTATGGAGATGAAATTTGGTATAGTAGGAGTCCCAGGGAAGCACAATGCATAGTTTTTATCCCGAAAATCAGCTCCTGAGGGGGTGACATTAGGCGTGAAAATGTTGATGGAACCCATTTAGATGAAATTTGGTATATATATATATATAGATAGTTAGAGTCCTAGGGAAGGAAATAGAATATTTTTTATTTCGGAAATCATCCTCTAAGCGGGTGAAATGGGGGTGAAAATTTGGATGAACTCATTTAGATGAAATTTAGTTTAGAGATAGTTTAAGTCCTGGGAAAGGGCATAGGATAGTTTCAATTCCGGAAATCACCCCCTAAGGGAGTGAAATGGAGGATGAAACTTTTGATGGAACCCCTTTAAATGAAATTTGGTATAGAGATAGTTTAAGTCTCGGAGAATGAAAGCGGATAGTTTTTATCCCGAAAATAGTTCCCAAGGTAATGAAATAGGGGGTGAAAATTTGGATTAAACCCATTTAGATGAAATTTGATATAGAGATAGTAAGAGTCCCAGGGAAGATGCATAGTTTTTATCCCGAAAATCATCTCCTGAGGGGGTTCTTAAAACTTTGTAGAAACATTACTTATTTGAGTACAAACAAAGTGCTTTCAGCGTTTTGGAAAATTCCACCCCTAAGAGGGTTAAAAAGGGCTGCAAAGTTTATATACGATTAGTTATTGAAATACAAAAAAAAAGGATATTCAGCGTTTTAGTAAATTCCACTCCTAAGGGGGTTAAAAGTGGGTGCAACATTTGTGTGGAGGAAACATTTTTTTAGCCGATTTACAATTTTGTAGAATGCTTACTAATTAAAAATAAAATTAAATACTTTCAGCATTTTAGAAACTTCGATCTTTAGGGGTTTATAAGAACGTTTGAATGAAGAAAATATTTTTTTAGCGAGGGACTTAAAACTTTGTTGAAAGATTACTTATTACAATAAAAATCAAGTACTTTTAGCGTTTTTGGAAAATTCGACCCCTAATGAGAATAAAAAGGGGTGCAAGGTTCGTATGGGAAACCCATTTTTTGAGCTAGAGACTTGATATTTTGTAGAAAAAATACTTATTACAATAAAAAACTTAGTGTTTTCTTTTCAATTTTTCCCCGAAAAGCGTTAATTCAAAGGTTCAAAGTTTGTATGCAGACTATCAGAGCAAGAAAATTTTTAAGTATGAGAATTGTAACTTCGATCTTAGTATGTTTGTTAAAAGACTACAAAACTCATTTCAGCGTTTTTTGAAATTCATCCCCTAAAAGGTATTGTAAGGGTGTTCAAAGTTTGTATGGAGAGCAAAACATTTTTAAAGTAAGGGATTTGTAACTTCAGTTTTAGACTGTTTACTACAAGACTACAAAACTAATTTCAATGATTTTAAAAATTAATTCCTTAAACAAACATTTAGACGATAACATGTTCTACGCGGACGAAGTCGCGGGCAACAGCTAGTTTATAATATTCGGCCACAGGCCACATTCAAAGATAAGTACCTATCCTCAGGTACGTACAATTATACTTAGGTACATACAGTAAGTATATGCAGTTGATATACTGCGCATACTTAGGTACCACGGAATATTTAAATAAGATGGAAGCGGCGTGTTAGCTAGTTACTTCGGAATCCTGCGTAGCCAGCTCAACACAATCAAAACTGAATTTGTACATGTAAACACTACTGCAAAACGCTTCTAATTGGTTAAAGCTTTTAATTCCATTACGATTTATCCAGTTGTAATTTTTAGGACGAAAAGTAACTCAAAACTGCATTACTTGCGGTCTAATTTCCAATGATAAAAAAATGTCACATAAGTAAGAAAGAAAGAAAGAAAGAAAGATACATTTATTCACTAACACACAGGACACATATATTAAGCAAAAATAAATAAAAATAACATGTAACAAGTGTGTCTCTGCGGCCGTGAACCGGACACTGGCTCAGCATTATGCTGAGGTGTCAGTCAGACACCTACAGCGCTGATTTTCAGCCAGCACCGTTGGTGACTCACGGAAACGTCATACAATTATAATTACACAACTATATATATAATAAATTATATAATAATATATAAGTCTATTCTTTATCAATATAGGAGCCAATTTCGAAAGGGGTTTTCAAATATGGAAATGATATTAGAATAGTCTTGATACCTGCTCTCCTTCTTGCATTAGAGCATAACTCAACGTGTGTGAGCGTGACGTACTTTTGACGGAAATTGACATTTACTTTTTGATTGCAAAATTGAGGCCCTGTTCAAATGAAGTTGACGTTTGATTATGTTCAAAACCAAAGCTCTTATGTTACTATGACACTCTATGGTGATACACCTATTTCAAAATTTAGAATACAAAATAGAGGTGAGACTAAGATCAAGAATATCGAAATTTTATATTCTTGGTATATATCGTTCATATAGGATATCGTACATGTATGTATATAGACCTCATACACGCAGTTCGCAAACGGAGATGGTGCTGAAAGCAACTGTCAGAGAAATCGTGTAGCTCACGAAAACATGCTTACAATTTTTAATCAAAATACGTACAAGTATTTAATTAATTTAAATATTTACAAGGATACTAAGGACTCACAGAGTAGGTATGATATATCATTATAATAATAAAATTGCACATTTGAATTCCTTGATGTACCGTGTCATTCGTTTCAATAACAAATATAATTTATTTGACATAAATACATTCATAACGCGCACCACGCTAACATCAGAGAAAACATTATTGACAAAGAAATACTTCTTGTCTTTAGTGGGTCTACTAGCTTTTAACATAGAACCAAATAGATGTAATAGCCAATAGCTCAACTGGGTCTACTATTCGATCTGAGTATTAATATTTTTCATCAGAATATTTAGGGTGTTTTCAGCAAGGTAGGTACTATAAATAGGCTTATTTTTAGACAACGATGACACTCAAGTGTTATGTATTACTGAACATTGGCTTAGACAAAAAAAGAAACACAAATATATATCAAGAGCAGCACAAACTGCCTATCAACCGTCATGCAGTTTCGCAGTAATTTTATTATGTAACCATTTAATGTGTCCTTTTAAGAAATAAACGATTTTATATTTAAATTATCACTTAAATAATTTTTGGTTTTGTGAATTTTAAATTAGAGTGTTTATCGATAAGTACATACACTAGGCATGGTACCACTCTAGTCATACTGGCAATCGCCCCGTTAAAATGTCAAACGCGAATAACGCGATACATTGCTGTGACATTACGGTAGTTCCTTAATCTGCGGCTTTGGCTCGCAAGCAATGAAAAGCAATGGCGAATGTCATAATCGATTGCGTATTTATTCAAAAAACTGTTATTTTAGTACTTACCGGTGATAGAAAATCGCTCACAAAGAGAATATAACCCGGAGGAACCTTTGGGTCCTGGCTTGCCTGTCGGCACGACTAAATTGCAGAAAACGGCATGTTTTTATTTGTAATACGGCAAAAATCGTCACCCGCGGTCAACAGACAACTGATCTGCGTTTTGACTGCGTTTGACAGTGTTATGAGTGTTCACTCATATCATAACATCGGCTACACGAACCCCGCCCACTACCGTTTCTATAGTATTTACTTGTTCTGTGTTAGGTACATTCCACACCACACTCTTTTATCTACCGGAGGAAAGGAGTAAATAAAAACAAATTTCGATAACATTATATTTAATTAAAGTTTTCAAAATGTTAACAGGTGCAATGAGAAATATGAAAAAAATACCAACTTGCAATAAATATAAGTACGTCTATACTCTTCTATAGGTACGATTCATAAATAATTATTATAAACCTATAACAACAATTATTTTCCTACAATCCTTACTACAGGCCTAGATCACCATATAGTTTTGTTAATCTTAAGCTGCGTCCGCTGCACCAATGTTTTCGATGTATTTTTTTTATACTACGTCGGTGGCAAACAAGCTTACGGCCTGCCTGATGTTAAGCTGGTACCGTCGCCTATGGACACTTGTGACTCCAGAAGAATCACAAATGCGTTGCCAACCCTTTATTCACTTTAGGATTCGCTGTTTTAAACATCTAGGGTAATGGAACCAAAAGATGAACGTTTAAGCGACTAAGTGTCCCAACTTTTCAATTTTTTTTTCGAGAAGTTGTAACCTATAGATAATTTGGTCACATTTAATTTGTTTATAGTAGTTGGTATATTTTCGAGATTGAATATGCCTATTTTAAACTCTCCTATTACAATACAGTATTTTATTAGAAATGGTCTTATGCTGAAGTATGCCATATTGCCCAGAAGATGAATGCTGTGCCCAATAGTTGAACGTTTCGACACCAATAGTTGAACGAAGAAAAACGTAACACCGCGGCTATGATGGACATCCTGGATTGGCATAGGCTATATTTTACCCCGCGGTTTTGCGTTCTTTGGAAAAAACAACCGCAACTAACTAAGCAGCTAACTAACTAAAATGAACACATTAAACTAGGGATGGCCTCTTCAAGCTGACTGTGGGCGCGGAGAAGTTAGGCGGCTGCGCGGACCACCCCGCCCACCAGGGCGCGGGCGGGGGCGCCCAGTCACTGCCCATGGCGTATCGAACCTGGAAAAATTCAGGCTTGCTAATCATTTCACACGAGATACAAGAGGCGAAACCACGTTGACGCGACGCATCTACGTCTGTGATGGGTTCGGTTATTGTACGGCCTGATAATCTGCCACCACTTATTGATTGATTGATTGATTAAAACTTTATTAATTCCCGCGACATACATGGCATTATTAAAATACAAAATTTAAAGGTAACAGAAAAAAATATATCTAAAGGAAGCATGCAAAAAGAACATCGTTTAGAAGCCATGTGTCGTGGCAGAGAAATGGCGCTGGCTCAGCATTATGATGTGGCAAGCCACATCGTGGTATTCTGCCAGGACCTTCAATTACCAACCACTTATCGTTCTCTCTCTCCTTATGTATGGGTTAAAAAAAGCCAGAGATGTAGTGGGTGCGGATTATTGGGCCGTACATTAACTGGACCCGTCTGCCGTACCTACTGATGTAGCCCGCCCCACGCATCGAGTATATTATTGTTTTCATCACACTTGCTCATAAATGGTGTTATTTCATGCCTGTATACAGAAGGACAATGGCCTAAATTGTTCCCGCGGGAAATAATGGTCGCAATGGAGTAATGAGCTTGTGTGTGATCTGATTGGTTAAGCAAATCTGGACGGCCGCGTACGACAAGAATTCTGCTCTGTGATTGGTTGGAAAATAAAATCGAGCAGGCCATGCCGCGCAAGAACCACATGCTCCATGCTCTGTGATTGGTTGAAATGTTGAAGCTACGCACTGATCTGGAAGTGAAGTTGTCAATTTCGTCAACATTTGATTGGTGCGCTTGTATAAAACATAGATTTTTCTGTCTTTTGTAGTTATTTATTTCCTCGCAAATGTGATGACAAACATGGTGTATAACACGGGCGTAAGAATATTGCAAACTCGAGTCATCAAAAGCCCTCTGCCTTACGGCTTGACAGTGGGAATAACTTGTTACCACCAAAATGTTACCACTCGGTGCCGAGTATTTTAGTGGTAAAAGATGGGAAAAATATTCCACTGATAAAGCTTGGGGAAAAAAATCCCAGCTGTTACCACTGGTAAAAATTGGTGGTAACGGGTGGGAATAACCCCTTGACACCTGAGCCGAAGGCAAGGCCGATAAATATACAGTCTTGAGGCTTCCTTTACTACCACCCGTGGCGAGTACAACAGTTTACGTCTTCTAAATATAACTAAATATTAAAAGTGTAAGCAGTGTATAGCTTCTTTAAAAATCGAGTGTAACCGGTTAGGATATAACTTACCTACGTAATTTGAACTGAACGACGACTATGGTCACTGAATTTTAATGAGTACTCATTTCGTAAATACATTTACATAGTCGAAAGTAGTAATAAAACGAAATCTTTGAACATTTTTATATGTCTTAACAAATTTGTATGTGTATGAAAAGACAATAGGGAACATTACGCAAAACTTTGCGCAGGGGGCAATACTAGCAGAGTTGATATTGTATCTCGTTCACACTAGCGGTATTGTCTATGCATGCATCCTTGTCACTCATTTGACAATCAATTATGCTTGTGTGTGTGAGTTTCTATCTTCTTCTACTAGTTTACGGTTTGTGCTAGTGCTGCACTCTGGCGGCAGAACATTGCAGTATTACTCCCTATTAGACACTGACATAAATAAGTATATACAAAAAAGTCAATTAAATTAAGTTTAATTGGTTAAAAATATATATTTAACATAAGACACAGTATGATAGCCAAAAGTAGTGAAAAAATATTAAAAACCATTTCACTGAGCAATGTATGTGTATAGGTACTCCATTATCGTCGTTATAAAAGTTAGCCTTATTACATTGCGTTTTGGGTGCGTGACAGGAGTCGGGCAGCAGCAACGTAAACAACGCGGGCATCACCAAGACGGTGGCAAACAGCCCACCTCATCATAAGCAGACACCGCAGCCTACAAACGATTGCGACTCCTCTAGATCCTTAATTGATTTGAAGATTTGTTGCGTCGACACCTGAGGCCGGACATAACGCTACGTTTGCTACGCCGTAGCACGTAGCGGCAATTTTCCACCTTGTAGCTGAAATCGATCGTAGAAGCAGTACTAATAAATCAGGCTGGACGTAACGATACGTGTGCTACGCCGTAGCACGTAGCAGCACCTTCTCACTTTGTAGCGGAAATCGATCGTAGAAGCAGTACTAATAAATCAGGCTGGACGTAACGATACGTGTGCTACGCCGTAGCACGTAGCAACACCTTCTCACTTTGTAGCGGAAATCGATCGTAGAAGCAGTACTAACAAATCAGGCTGGACAGAACGATACGTGTGCTACGCCGTAGCACGTACTTAGCAGCACCTTCCCACTTTGCAGCGGAAATCGATCGTAGAAGCAGTACTAACAAATCAGGCTGGACGTAACGATACGTATCCTACGCCGTAGCACGTAGCAGAAACTTTCCACTTTGTAGCGGAAATCGAGAAGCAATACTAACAAATTAGGCTGGACGTAACGATACGTATCCTACGCCGTAGCACGTAGCAGCAACTTTCCACTTTGTAGCGGAAATCGATCGTAGAAGCAGTACTAACAAATCAGGCTATAGACTAATGTCTCGCTCCCAACACAACGCATCTTAATAATGGGTAAAAAAAACACAGTGAAACATATAACCTCCTCGTTTTTTGAAGCCGGTTAAAAATGCACACGACAATGACCAAGTGACAGCCACGTAGCACCCGTGAACGTCAAAATATTACGTCCATCCATTTGACGCAGGGAGAAAGATCGCGGCACGGCGCTTAGGTGAAAGCCCAGCTTAAGATACTTACTTGAAATGGGGTAAGACCAAATACTTACGTATCGCATTTCAAATGGATTTCGACGAGTTTCACGCGATCGTTACACGTTAGCCTGGCGCGCATGAAATAAACCAATTAAAATTCTGGATGCAAAACGTAGATGTCTAAATTCATAAAAATTTCACTCGCGTGGGCTTCAGTCTTCTCCTACAGTAGAGGGTCTATTCCTGAGAGCATTCATCATCATCATCATCATATCAGCCGAAAGACGTCCACTGCTGGACATAGGCCTCCCCCAAAGAGTGCCAAAATGACCGGTCCTGCGCCACCCGCATCCAGCGGACTCCCGCGACCTTTACCAGAGACCTTTACCTTATTTTATAGTAAATCCGAATCGGCAATAGGAGGTCGACTAGTCGCTTTCCGCACCTACCAGGAACACAACAAACGCCACATGAACGACAGTAGTAGTGGTGTTATTAGGGTTCCGGACCAATAAGGTATAACCGGAACCCTTATGGTGTGACTCCGTCCGTCTGTCTGTCTGTCACAAAGTTAAATATCTCAGGAACTGCTAATGCTATCAATTTGAAATTTGGAATAGTTGTAAACAAAGCTAATCCACGTGTATGGAAAATGAAAAATTTAAAAATATATTTTTTTATTCCTTAAAAAGGATGGCTAAGAGGGGGACCAAGTGGGGTATAATATGAAAGGGCTTCAATTGCACATTCTAAAATAGCTTTTTTTTTTTCTATAATGGTAACATATTGATTTACAAAGGAAAATGAAGAAAAAAATATCTCCGCCTTATCTCCGAAGTATTCTGAAAGTACCTTCTAGCAAATAAAAAAATAATTATCGAAATTGGTTCACTTGAAAAAGAATTATCTCTGAAAAACCATCATAGATTTTTTCCTAATAAAGCGTGGTAAAAGTATGTACGGAACCCTCGGTGCGCGAGACAGACTCGCACTTGACCGGTTATTCATAATAACATCGTGAGCTTGCTGCGATACTGCTATCTACCTAGTCGCCACGAGTTCGTTGCTGTTGCATAACGATGGTGACGTTGCGACAACGGCCCGCTGCCGGTCCGCTCGCGAAACGCAAGTGTGATAGGCTCTTAACAGAACCGCAATCACTATTTCAGCTTCGGCACCGGACTTGTTAAACATATTAATTTAAGGATGACTCACGCTAGAACGAGCAGTGTCCGGCCCGGGCCGTTTTCTAAGCCCCGCCGAGCCACGGCCGGGTCGTGCCGACACCGAGCCGCTTCCGAACCTCAGCCGTGGCTCGGCCGGGCTTGGGTATGGCTCGACCGCGTAAAAACGCCGGCGTTTTTCTTAGAAAACGGCCCGGGCTGGACACGGCCCGTTCTAGCGTGAATCATCCTTTAATTGTAAAGGGTACCTAGGTATTAGATAAGCTAAATTCCCATGCACGTTTCTGAACTCAAATAGGCTAGGATTAGTTCGGCTTAAGGGTAAGTTCTTCAAAGAAATACCTCTCACTGACGAGATATATTGGGTCATAAAGTCATAAGCCAACATACCCACAGCCGAATTTACCCCATAACCTGATACCTTCAGAAGGCGACGGGCGAGCCGAACCGCTTTATCTAAACAAAAGGATATACATAGTATCAAACATTCACTATAGTACATTGTAAGTACACCTTAAGGCCTTAGGCCGCGTTTACGCACAGGCATAACGTCGCACGACCCATCGCGAGAGCTGTCTGACAACTATGGCGTTTCTCACCTCCGTTTGTAGTACAAACGGAGGTGAGAAACGCCATACTTTGTATTTGTACCTAGTAGGTAAATTGAGTCTCAAGGGAACAAAAATTAAATATTTACGGCGAGGGAGGTGTACTGACTCCTGAGTTTAACGAAACGAAACTTGAGTGTAACGAGGGATTTAAGTGTTTACGCCCAAGACGGAAATAATTTTGCTACCGAATGGCAATTAAGTAGGTACTACTTTTCCACATTATATGAGGAAAATTGAAATTTAACAGGGAATATAAGGAAGAAAAGTACAACTTTGATCCCTCACTTGAGGGCCACAGTGACCCTTTTTTTGTGAACACTCATACGCGCAGGAAAGGATATTCGCGATGAACTGCAGATAATACAAAACACGATTACTTATTTGTAATGTAATTTTTTATTTCCAACATAACATTCCTTTTGGTTCCGCAGTAGATCTAATATGTCTACTCGTATAAATATGTATATTGATTGCGTGACGACTACCTATATACTGTTCTCAGATGTTGATCCGATTACTTTAACATTATGAATTAAAAATATACATTAAGTACGAACAATTTTTTTTTCTACTTACCAAAGTGCGTATCTGGTCAAGGTAATGATTTTCGATTTTCTTCCATCATTGCCTAAATAAAATCTATATGCGATAACTAAATGTCCTAATTATTAACACCAATATGAATTTTAACATAGATCATTTAAGTACACACTCTAAGGTTATGCAGCAAACATTGTGTAGTTAACGAATATAGGCGCATACTTATTTCTCCGAGAAGCCAGCTTTAAACCTTAATGTATGGTTATAATTATAAGTTAAATAATATAACATACATTTTCATTTGCATTACACCTCAAGTTTGTACTAAAATGTGGATAAACAAACAATAAGCGTTAAAAGGTAACACAACCAAATAAAGTATAGGTACTAAATTATTATTGTAGCCACCGTAGTAGGTAGCAACGAAAGGACTCAACTATCCGATCACAAGATGTGGGCAGAAAATTAGTTGCACTGATCTGTAGTAGGTAAAAATGTTATTAAAGAGTTAACTATGTGATTACTTTGTAAATTTGTATTTAGGGGTTTGTATCCAGATTTCCGGGACTAGGTGCTCATCTAATTGAAAAAATATTATAATTTTATGAAAATACAATAAAACCTCGGCTCTGCCTGCTAAACATTTAGAGGAATCGAACTACTAAAAAAGATTGTGAATTTCAAAGATATCCCTGCAATAGGGGTGTAGGTATTAGACACCAAATAGAATAACCAAATAATCATGAATTTTCTCGAAAAAGGATTAAAAATATTGTCAAATGGAGAAAAAAGTAAAGCAGGGGATTAAATAATTACAAAATTACAAGTGTTCAAAGTTTTAAGAGGGGGTATATTCTGCCCCTTTTCCGCAAAACGCACCTTCTTATGAAACAATTGTCATTTACTATGACGCTCGTAGATCGTGACGTCACGATCCCCTAGCGTTTTCTCTCTCTAACAAACAATATTAAAGTTTCGTAATTTTTTGAGATATCTGAATTGGATTATCGTCACTAGGCATATTTTTTTGTCTTCTTTCTTTGTGAAATATGTTTATTTGTTAAAACAATTTTTTTTTTTAAACTGACATTGAACACGCTGGTCGACCGGTGGGACTCACCGTGGCTGAGGCACTGGGTGCAGCTGCATGTCCCCCTATGTATTTACACCTAGACCTATATTAATATTAATACTAACCCTAGAATTAAGTCATATGTTACTAACAATTTATGGATTTTGTCCGAAATAAAATGTATTGAATTGAATTGAATTGAATTAATAAAAAACTAAAAACTACATATAAATAAAAAATATCTCCCAAATCAGTGCTGATGGGTAGTGTGCCCAGAAGGCTGGCCGCATTGCCACGTTGTATGGCGATACTGACACGTTGTGCAAAGTATTGGCCAGCCCTCTGGTCACCAGTGGTTTCTTTCTTTTGGAGTAATTATACATTTTGAGTCTACACCCCTATTCATCTTGTGCGTCTACAAACGGAAACACCTTGTCTTATGATCAGATTTTGTACAAAATTTCTAATTAGTTGTATAAAGAACTTTAGGTACCTATAGACTGTAACAATTACACGTAGTAACAAAAAAAACCATACACCGCACACAACCTGATTTGATCCAAGCTGAAATATAATTTTTTTTAGTTGCAAATAATAACGAATACAAATTGCAACTTTGTAGCGCTACAAAAGGTAATCTCAAACAATGTAATCCGTTCCCGTCATCTGCTATAATATTTACTCCACTGATGCATTCAAAATACCATGACAATAGAGTCGCTTCGAAGGCAACATATTTTTGCATACGTCAGCAGTATAGATATTTCTACAGCTGAGTGTTAAACACTGAGAACATTTACAAGATGCCCACGGTCAATACAGAACAACATCAACCATTGAGGTACTTACGTACTAAAGAAGACACGCCGAACAAGAAGTTTGCGCTACGCTTGCTAGTTTGTTTTATGTGTTTTATTTTGTCACGAATAAATGTTTTCTTTCTTTCTTTCTACGCGTTCCGGTCCATGGGCCGCACCGTCTCAGTCAGTTCTATGACAAGTTACCCTCCCCCCGTATGCCCCCCGCGCTGCCGGCCGGCGCACAGATAATGTTAGGGTTGTCTTCTCTAGTACGTTAGTACACTATACCTCAATGACATCAACACATCAGAAGCGGTATGAGATCAGGCCCCGTAGCATGGATGGCCTATCACGCGATAAGTGACATGATAGAGCATCCGTCCCTGGCTGACGCCGTTCGATAGAACGAGACGACGCTGTTATCTTGTCACTTATCGCGTGATAAAGGCCATCCATGCTACGGGGCTAGGTGTGGGGGGTCATCACATAGTAACTTAGTCATAAGGTCAGGGAGGCGTGTTAGCACCTTAGGATATAAATGTATCAATAGAAATAGATTAACAATTATCGATCATAAAAAAACTAACTATTCTAAACACAATAACGTTTATTAATGTGTATTATTAAAATGTGAACATGAATCCAGTATCCATTGCGAAATGTGGTCATTAGTGAGTGTTCATGGTAGAAGTTGAAACGAAAGTGACTATTACTGTCTAATAAAATCAAATAATGGCTCTATATCGACGTTTTAAGTCACCTGTACTGGTAGCATTATGCTCGCTAGACTGAAGATGACATTATTAAAGACAATCAATTAATTTAAGATAATTACATCGCCTATTTTGATTATTTGTTACGCGAATTTTTAAATACGAAGAAGATATTTAGTTCAAAGATAGTTATTGATTTCAGTTAAGTATAAAAATAGAGTAGAGAGACCAATTTTGGATAGAGAGTCCATTAAATATTAGAAAGCTTGTCTATAAAGTTTACCTAATTAGACAAATAGGGATGATAAATCAGGACAATGAAAATTCTTAAGCGTTACCAAAACATACAGTACAGCTGATTTAAGTGAGTTAGTATAGTTTGACTACATCCAACGGTGTCAACCAAATAATACGAATACCGATACACGTGGATTTTTTGCATGATTATTAAGAACTTTAACCGAAGTACTTAGTTCATTTCTCCTGATTTATCTATAGAGGAAACTTCAACAAGGAATGTAATGGCACTTTCATTCATATTCACCTAGTTATCACATGGGGAACTTATCACAACATTACACTTAATTCATATTTTTGGGGCTAGGATTGCCTATAATAATTTTTAATTGGTAAACAAAATTATATAAAATGATTATTGTATAATAATATCTAGAATAAAACATGATTAGGTATATCTTATTTATTAAGGGTCATCGAATTCTTTCAAAACTTATAGTTTTCCCGCTTTTTGCAGTCAATTTATCGACCACTTTCCTAAAAAGTCAAATAGGTAGCATTTGATTTAGGTAGTTATATCAAAATTGTTTATAGATTCTTAATAAAATTGTCACCCACAGAAGTTGTGACTCGAAATACACGACCTAGATGATAAAGAACCAGTCCTCACGAGATAGTGCTTGTCTAATTATAATTATAATCTACGAATGCATAAGATGGCGGTCCCTAGATTAGTTGTTAATGTGGTTTTCGGGGCCGGGCTCAGTGACAGTTCGCCTCGAGCGAGCTGCGTTACTCATCTGGTTCGTCGACATCCCTTCCTGAAAGTTACGCTAAGGTTATTCACGGTCTATAGGAATGTAGTGAAATTGGTTAGTGGGACACTAATGAACACCTCATGACATGGGCAACACACACAAGGCACTACTGTTTCAACTAAGTGCACCAAGTTAGAGTTTAGGGTCGACGGTCGCCACTGTACGGCACGGCATCAAGGGATTTATGAAGATGAACAAGAATAGAACTTAAAGTCTTGAGGTTACAGTTGTAATTCAGTTTTACGTAAATAGTCATTTATATTGTAACATCTTCATAACATTAAGTCGTATTATTCCTTCCAAAAACTTAAGCCCCGGTATGTACTGTGGCCTGTTTCACGAAGCTATACAAGTTACAATTTTACCAGTCACAAAAACTGGAAATACAAACTCTTGAACAATAACGGTTTTTGACCAGTGTTAGGCCTGTCTTGTATAATGGTAACTTTAAGATACGTGAAACGGATTACTGAGAGTCAAGAGTGTTATTATTGTTACGAGTGGAACATGTTTATGAATGCAAGTTTGTGTGTAACAATATGGAACATAAAACGAAACCACCAAACGATGCCAACACAATACATTAAAACATCTTACTCCATTATTTCACGCATTTCTACAACCGATCCCCGCTTGCTTATTTAATTGTGCCGTTACTACTGATACTACAATTCTTTATAATAAAGTAAACCAAATGTTCAGTAATACATTTGACGGCATGCCATTGTCAGCGCTTGTATTCTGCTTCGGTTACCGACAGTGCCACTTTAGTCTTCATTAACATAACTGTTCATCTGTGTACGGAGGCGGAGTTAGTTACCTTGAAGATGTTGGTGAGCTCGTCGAGCAGCGCCTCGTAGCGGAAGGAGATGCGGATGTCGGGCACGTTGGTGCGCGTGATGTCGTTGCCGGCCACGCCCTCCTTCATGTAGTTGGGGCCCAGCCAGTATTGCTTCATCTGTGTACGGAGGCGGAGTTAGTTACCTTGAAGATGTTGGTGAGCTCGTCGAGCAGCGCCTCGTAGCGGAAGGAGATGCGGATGTCGGGCACGTTGGTGCGCGTGATGTCGTTGCCGGCCACGCCCTCCTTCATGTAGTTGGGGCCCAGCCAGTATTGCTTCATCTGTGTACGGAGGCGGAGTTAGTTACCTTGAAGATGTTGGTGAGCTCGTCGAGCAGCGCCTCGTAGCGGAAGGAGATGCGGATGTCGGGCACGTTGGTGCGCGTGATGTCGTTGCCGGCCACGCCCTCCTTCATGTAGTTGGGGCCCAGCCAGTATTGCTTCATCTGTGTACGGAGGCGGAGTTAGTTACCTTGAAGATGTTGGTGAGCTCGTCGAGCAGCGCCTCGTAGCGGAAGGAGATGCGGATGTCGGGCACGTTGGTGCGCGTGATGTCGTTGCCGGCCACGCCCTCCTTCATGTAGTTGGGGCCCAGCCAGTATTGCTTCATCTGTGTACGGAGGCGGAGTTAGTTACCTTGAAGATGTTGGTGAGCTCGTCGAGCAGCGCCTCGTAGCGGAAGGAGATGCGGATGTCGGGCACGTTGGTGCGCGTGATGTCGTTGCCGGCCACGCCCTCCTTCATGTAGTTGGGGCCCAGCCAGTATTGCTTCATCTGTGTACGGAGGCGGAGTTAGTTACCTTGAAGATGTTGGTGAGCTCGTCGAGCAGCGCCTCGTAGCGGAAGGAGATGCGGATGTCGGGCACGTTGGTGCGCGTGATGTCGTTGCCGGCCACGCCCTCCTTCATGTAGTTGGGGCCCAGCCAGTATTGCTTCATCTGTGTACGGAGGCGGAGTTAGTTACCTTGAAGATGTTGGTGAGCTCGTCGAGCAGCGCCTCGTAGCGGAAGGAGATGCGGATGTCGGGCACGTTGGTGCGCGTGATGTCGTTGCCGGCCACGCCCTCCTTCATGTAGTTGGGGCCCAGCCAGTATTGCTTCATCTGTGTACGGAGGCGGAGTTAGTTACCTTGAAGATGTTGGTGAGCTCGTCGAGCAGCGCCTCGTAGCGGAAGGAGATGCGGATGTCGGGCACGTTGGTGCGCGTGATGTCGTTGCCGGCCACGCCCTCCTTCATGTAGTTGGGGCCCAGCCAGTATTGCTTCATCTGTGTACGGAGGCGGAGTTAGTTACCTTGAAGATGTTGGTGAGCTCGTCGAGCAGCGCCTCGTAGCGGAAGGAGATGCGGATGTCGGGCACGTTGGTGCGCGTGATGTCGTTGCCGGCCACGCCCTCCTTCATGTAGTTGGGGCCCAGCCAGTATTGCTTCATCTGTGTACGGAGGCGGAGTTAGTTACCTTGAAGATGTTGGTGAGCTCGTCGAGCAGCGCCTCGTAGCGGAAGGAGATGCGGATGTCGGGCACGTTGGTGCGCGTGATGTCGTTGCCGGCCACGCCCTCCTTCATGTAGTTGGGGCCCAGCCAGTATTGCTTCATCTGTGTACGGAGGCGGAGTTAGTTACCTTGAAGATGTTGGTGAGCTCGTCGAGCAGCGCCTCGTAGCGGAAGGAGATGCGGATGTCGGGCACGTTGGTGCGCGTGATGTCGTTGCCGGCCACGCCCTCCTTCATGTAGTTGGGGCCCAGCCAGTATTGCTTCATCTGTGTACGGAGGCGGAGTTAGTTACCTTGAAGATGTTGGTGAGCTCGTCGAGCAGCGCCTCGTAGCGGAAGGAGATGCGGATGTCGGGCACGTTGGTGCGCGTGATGTCGTTGCCGGCCACGCCCTCCTTCATGTAGTTGGGGCCCAGCCAGTATTGCTTCATCTGTGTACGGAGGCGGAGTTAGTTACCTTGAAGATGTTGGTGAGCTCGTCGAGCAGCGCCTCGTAGCGGAAGGAGATGCGGATGTCGGGCACGTTGGTGCGCGTGATGTCGTTGCCGGCCACGCCCTCCTTCATGTAGTTGGGGCCCAGCCAGTATTGCTTCATCTGTGTACGGAGGCGGAGTTAGTTACCTTGAAGATGTTGGTGAGCTCGTCGAGCAGCGCCTCGTAGCGGAAGGAGATGCGGGTGTCGGGCACGTTGGTGCGCGTGATGTCGTTGCCGGCCACGCCCTCCTTCATGTAGTTGGGGCCCAGCCAGTATTGCTTCATCTGTGTACGGAGGCGGAGTTAGTTACCTTGAAGATGTTGGTGAGCTCGTCGAGCAGCGCCTCGTAGCGGAAGGAGATGCGGATGTCGGGCACGTTGGTGCGCGTGATGTCGTTGCCGGCCACGCCCTCCTTCATGTAGTTGGGGCCCAGCCAGTATTGCTTCATCTGTGTACGGAGGCGGAGTTAGTTACCTTGAAGATGTTGGTGAGCTCGTCGAGCAGCGCCTCGTAGCGGAAGGAGATGCGGATGTCGGGCACGTTGGTGCGCGTGATGTCGTTGCCGGCCACGCCCTCCTTCATGTAGTTGGGGCCCAGCCAGTATTGCTTCATCTGTGTACGGAGGCGGAGTTAGTTACCTTGAAGATGTTGGTGAGCTCGTCGAGCAGCGCCTCGTAGCGGAAGGAGATGCGGATGTCGGGCACGTTGGTGCGCGTGATGTCGTTGCCGGCCACGCCCTCCTTCATGTAGTTGGGGCCCAGCCAGTATTGCTTCATCTGTGTACGGAGGCGGAGTTAGTTACCTTGAAGATGTTGGTGAGCTCGTCGAGCAGCGCCTCGTAGCGGAAGGAGATGCGGATGTCGGGCACGTTGGTGCGCGTGATGTCGTTGCCGGCCACGCCCTCCTTCATGTAGTTGGGGCCCAGCCAGTATTGCTTCATCTGTGTACGGAGGCGGAGTTAGTTACCTTGAAGATGTTGGTGAGCTCGTCGAGCAGCGCCTCGTAGCGGAAGGAGATGCGGATGTCGGGCACGTTGGTGCGCGTGATGTCGTTGCCGGCCACGCCCTCCTTCATGTAGTTGGGGCCCAGCCAGTATTGCTTCATCTGTGTACGGAGGCGGAGTTAGTTACCTTGAAGATGTTGGTGAGCTCGTCGAGCAGCGCCTCGTAGCGGAAGGAGATGCGGATGTCGGGCACGTTGGTGCGCGTGATGTCGTTGCCGGCCACGCCCTCCTTCATGTAGTTGGGGCCCAGCCAGTATTGCTTCATCTGTGTACGGAGGCGGAGTTAGTTACCTTGAAGATGTTGGTGAGCTCGTCGAGCAGCGCCTCGTAGCGGAAGGAGATGCGGATGTCGGGCACGTTGGTGCGCGTGATGTCGTTGCCGGCCACGCCCTCCTTCATGTAGTTGGGGCCCAGCCAGTATTGCTTCATCTGTGTACGGAGGCGGAGTTAGCGGAGTCACACAGCCTTGGCGTTTCATGGCAAAGGACTTGGGCAGTCCAGGAAAAAGAAAAACGGGGACAAAATGACATACAGAGTAAGCATTCCAGGAGAAAGATAAAATGAGAAAAGGACAAGTATAGGAATCATTAAAAATTGTAAATATTGACAATCACTTTAAACGGACGTTTCAGCTTCGAACGATCCAATGGAGCAAATAACACTATAAAATAATTCTAAATTAAATAACGGTCTGTCGGCTCTCGATATTTGATCAATAAGTTAATCCCACGCAAGCATTTAGATTAGTCTCACCACTTGTTCTGTGGTCTTACCACTCTTCATAGGCTTTTCTAAGTATAAATTTGTTCCCAGAAGACGCCTACTACACCTCCTGAGGTACATACGTGAGTTTTTGTCAGTACTAGAGTAATGGTTACCTCGTGCGGGAATCCGGACATGAGCACGGAGTTGCGCGCCAGCTCGCACATGTCACACGAGGACAGCTTCCACACCTGCGCCGCGATGCTGTACTCCTCCATCAGCGGCTCCTGCGGACCAGACCGTATGGTTAGAGGCAGTTCTTTATTTAAAAGGTCCACACAACAGCACACAATATTAGAGTGATTGAAACGGTTTAAGTAGTTATATCAAAAAACTGTCCTTGTCCAACATTAGATTAGCGATCAGAGGAGGGTTTCAGTGACGTGCAATGTACCTCAATTCTAGCTGAAAAGTATATCCGAGAGAAAAAGAGGTCACTCTCCGATCTCTCGAAGTTGTGGCTGAGCCGTTATAGACAACCAATGAAGTAATTGCAGCCTCAAAACTAGGGAAGCTCCCCTACAATCCCTTCATCATTTCGTTAGAATTGCCTGGTTACCTTCATCATCATCATATCAGCCGAAAGACGTCCATTGCTGGACACAGGCCTCCCACAAAGAGTGCCAAAATGACCGGTCCCTTGCCACCCGCATCCAGCGGAGTCCCTTGACCTTTACCAGGTCATCAGTCCACCTGGTTACCTTGGTGAAGTGGAACTGCAGCGGGTCGTCGGTGCTGAGCGTGATGGAGAGCCCGCGCGCGAGGAACTCGGGCAGCGGGTTGCGGTGGTAGTTCAGGAACAGCGAGTTGTTGCTCAGCGGAGACATGGCGATCGCGATTTGTGTCAGGTAGTACAGGTACTGCAGCACTGGAACCTGGGACAAATTGTAAAATATGCTTTTAAAATTATTTGCATTATCTATACAGCAAAGAGGTTCTCCAAAAGCAATCGTGTGTACCGACCTATTTAAGTATGTAGATGGATAGTTGGTATAGATTTTACTTCGTCCAA
This sequence comes from Epinotia brunnichana, assembly GCA_963854355.1. Taxonomy (NCBI): domain Eukaryota; kingdom Metazoa; phylum Arthropoda; class Insecta; order Lepidoptera; family Tortricidae; genus Epinotia; species Epinotia brunnichana. The sequence goes on along the minus strand of OY977952.1, from coordinate 1,582,824 downwards.
CCTGACTCATGGTAGGGAGCATAGATCAGCTCAGTTTTCTAGTAAATGCAATCATCACATCAGCCGAAAGACGTCCACTGCTGGACATAGGCCTCCCCCAAAGAGTGCCACAATGGCCGATCCTACGCCACCCGCATCCAGCGGACTCCCGCGACCTTTATCAGGTGACAGTTCACCTTGTGGGGGGCCTACCCACGCCGCGCCTTCCGGTACGTGGTCGCCACTCGAGAACCTTTCCGTCCCAACGGCCATCGGTTCTACGTGCAATCATCCATTCCATAAATGCAATAAAATAAAATAATGTCCCTCATTATTTACAGGTAGGTGGTTATAAAGTCAGTATTCAGGTGTTGCATCTTTATCAATGTACACAGCTGTACTACATCGAAATTAATTATGCACTAAGTGTTTATTTTAGTAACCTAATAGTTCATTATATATATATTTTATGATATTGCATGAGTATCTGTTGTTGTTGCCCACCGTGCTCTCACCGAATGGACCCTGCAGAAGACCATCGCTGGCTGCAAAGCTAGCAACATGCTGAACAGGGTCCATTTCGTGACAAAGTGTGTTTCATGTTATTTCATTTGTATATGTTTTTGTTGTCACGAATAAATGTTTGAAGTTTGAAATGGTTGGTTAAGGGTGTATGTACCTTCCTGAGCAGCAGGCCGTGAGAGATGTTCTCGGCCAGCATGAACCCGCAGACGAGATGCTGCACGGGGCCCGCCTCGCCGCAGTGGGGGCGCAGCACAAACGTGTTCAGCCCTTGTTCCCTGCAAACATTACAATTAGATTAACATGAAGCTTACACTTATAGAATAGTGTGTATTATGTGGGACATACATTTTAAGATACAACTTCAAAGTTTTTATATCGGCAATAGCATGCAATCAAATGACAATTGGGCATCGGCTGTAAGTTTGTGTGGATGAAAATACCTAGTCGGAATCCTGCGAAGCTACAATTTTGCTATCATACTTGCGGGGTTAGCACTAAATCTACACTCCTCTTTCTCTCACAGCACAGTACGAGAGAGACGACACGGGAGTCAATGAGTTGTAGCTATTACGCTGCCAAAGCAAAAGGTTGAGAAGTTTCTCCACGGGTCTGATAATATCAAATTCAAATTCAAAATCATCATCATCATCCTGGCCGATTTCGACCACGGCGACTGGAAAGATGGCTAGTTGGAGCGTCGTTCGTGTGCTCTCAGGTGACTGATGTAGCATATGTTTGCAGAGAATTTCGACCACATTCCCTACAGGTCAGCACCTCTCCGACAAAATTGTAGTGGATGGCCGCAGATGGTCGAGCATTTAATTCCTCGCGCCTAGCGTCGAGTTCGTTGCGTCTTCGTTCTTCGAAGGCTTGCACATTAACCTTCACCGTATGCATGAAAAGGTGTTGCATATCTTATAGTTACCAAGACCATAGTCTACCATATTTATGGTACACAATATTTTTAAATAATAATTAACTTTAAAAACAAAGTTTTAACCGACGAAAAATCAATCATCCCCTATTTTCCTACCCTTAAGGTTGGTTTTTTTTTTCCAAATTTATATGGGACCAACTTCGGATTATACCCTTTCCAATAAAAAAAAAATCGAACTACTCTGTAAAAAGTTATGCGTGGTCATACATAAAAAAATATATATATATACGCGTCGACTTGAGAACCTCCTCCGTTTTTTTCGTCGGTTGAAAAGTCAAAAATACCTAGTGAATTATAAATTAAAATATATATAATTAAAATATGATATAAATAAAAAAATGAATACGTACTTGCGGAAGTGGTTGAGCGACGTGATGTTGGCGTACATGTAGTAGAGGTAGTACGCGTAGGGCGGGTTCTCCTCGTCGTCCCAGTCGGCCGGCGCGCGCACCTCGGGGTCCAGGATCGGGTTCTCCGGCTTCGACTCGTCGTCCACGCTGTCGAACCCCACCACGTACTGCACACAACGTTTATGCTGACATAAACTAGGCAAACGACCACACGAGGTTTTAAAAATGTAAAACAACTCTCAAGTCCTAACGGCCCTAGAGATAGAGTCGTTTTAGAAATGTATACGCACCATTTTGAAACAGATGTTGTTGCTGGTGACTGGATATATGCAACGTAATTGAAAACTCTAAGGATTTCATGTTGGTACACAAGAACATGAACCGGATCTCGGTACGCCTTTGCAAAACAATGAGTGTCATCACATCACTCTTTAAAAACACTTAAAGGTTGAAGCGGCAATTACACTTCGTCGTCGTTCACCTAATGCGGACCCCGAATTCATTTTAAACTACCTACTTAGGCCAACAACGTCATCTTTACACTAGTATGTCCGCCAATGTCAGTTTGTTGGCAGCTGTCGATCGCCGAATGCGGCCGACTAACGTGTTCTTTACACTTTTGCGGTCGCCGCATGCAGCATGCGACGAACGACGAAGTGTAATTGCCACTTGACTGTTCAAAATTCGACCAACATACCGGAGACGATAATACGTTCTTCTTCCAAGTTGCCAACACAGCCTTCACATCTTATTAAAGTATAAAACGGTGGAAACAACCTGAGATCTGTGACAGGCTCAACACGAGAAGCTCCCACTTTCTGCTTTACGAGTAAAGTCGAGAGTACAAGCAAAATACTTTACGGCAACGTTAGTCCCACATCCCGAACAAACTAACCTACAATATGTAACAAGTAAGTTTTGACGAGACTCACTGTTAGGAATTTGTGCAATTCCAGGTTGCTGTTGGGGTCGTTGGTGACGTCGAACAGCGGCTGGAAGATGTTGGTCAGCAACTCCTGGAAGTTGTTCATGATCTTGTTCGACTTGAAGATGTCGCTGGGGAAGAAACACACATATTTAGAACTGTCACGTCCTTTTTGGATGCACGTATAACTCTGGTCAAGTAATTTACGTAATGCCTTCTTCATAGTAATGATGGTCAGTTATTATTCATTATTTGACGACCGCTTTAGCCTAGTTGGTAGTGACCCTGCCTACGAAGCAAGAGGTCCTGGGTTCGAATCCCGGTAAGGGCATCTATTTGTGTGATGAGCATGAATATTTGTTCCTGAGTCATGGATGTTTTCTGTGTATTTAAGTATGTATTTCTCTATATAAGTATCTATATCGTCGTCTAGTACCCATAGTACAAGCTTTGCTTAGTTTGGGACTAGGTTGATTTGTGTAAGATTGTCCGCAAATATTTATTTATTTATTTATTTATTTTCTCTATCAATGGTCTTGAACAGTTTATGAACTCTACAGGCAAGCACATTCAATGCGAAGAATCGCTAAGGAGTGGAAAGCGCCCACGGCATAGGCGCCCACTAGGCACATTCCTGGCAGTGAATGTGTCAAGCGAAGAGCTCAAGACGATCTAGTGTTAGCGACGTGCTCATATTTTACCTAAATATTCCGTTTGTTGCATGTGTTTTTTATTAAAGTAGGTAAACGTATGTTTGTCTATAAATAAGGGTAGTTTTAACTGTGGCCGAGAACCTATTCGTGTTTATATGTGTGCGGTGTCATGAGTCAGTCGGTCGGTCTATGCTATCCGCGCGAGACGCCCGCACACCCCTATTGTTTTTATAGTTGCTTCAATATACTATTTCGTGTGTGCGATTGCCGAAATATAAACTCTTCAACGTTCACAAGTGTTCACCATTTCACCCCGCGACACCCGATCCTTAACAAAATGGTCCTTCGAACCGGTAAAGCGCTTCTAGGTCAGTATGACCTTTTCATCCGAGTTGTTCCTTTTATTTCTATGGAACTTAAAATGAGATGATACTCACTAAAGCCTAGGGATCTGGATGAGCCACCGCATGTTGTTGGAGTGCACGTCGTACTGGATGGCCCAGTTAGCCAGCTTGGCCCACTCGCCCGGGCTCTTGCCGTAGATGGACAGCCGGAGTTCTGCGTTCTGGTACTTGCTCTCCTCCAGGTCTGCGGCTACTTCCTAAAAACATAAAACATTCATTTATTTATCTTGACAAATTCTGAGACAGGTTTACATAAAGACATTCTAGTTAAATTATACATACAGAATGTTCAAGATTTGGTGTGTGTCATTCACAAAGGTTTTTGTAACGATTATTAAGTTAGTGCCATCGCCGTGAACACTTCTGGTATCTAAATAATAAGATGACAAATAGGTAAGCCATATATTTTGTATCGTCCTTCTCTAGTGACGAAGTGCACCATCACATCACACAAAAATATTTCGGTTGAAAGTGGATAACATTGGCGAGCCGTCCATACCACTCGATTTTCATCAGATTGCCTGTTTTGATGAAAAAGTAAGCAAAATGGGTTTCAGCTGTAACGTTATCGTTACATGTATAAGACTATTGTTCATATTATTAGAAAAACAGATATATACAATACTTAAAACTAATGTCATAATCAAATATACAACAACCTTAAAAGTATGTATACGTTAAAATGTAACAGGAATCCATCGGCGTCGTTTTTCCGCTCACGCGCAGCGCAGTCTTAGCGCCCTTGGAAACAAGTTTTTATCCAGTCAAGGAATGCATTATTGCGCATCGCGCATCGCCGCGCCGTCGCGACTCTCCTGAGCTGCTACCGAGTTTGAACGCACGTCACATATATTTATTCGGTCTCTAATACGAAATTTTTATAAACCGTAACCGAAATTAATAGTGATCGTCTCTAAACGTTCCCCGTGTAGTGTAATACTTGTACCTATTAAATAAGTAGGTAAATGTTTATCGCGAGTGTTGTTACACCCCAATTTGGGTAAGTGGTACATTATAATAACGCTTTGTTGAACTTTAGTAATTAATTATTTTAGACATTAGGTTAACTGTGCTTAGTGCTTCTGCTTTCTTTCATTTCACCATTAATTTTGCACCATCAGGCTAGTATAATGCAATCGTTAATTGATATTTAAGTCCACCCTCATTTTGTGATCACGTAATTTCCATAAGCGATTGCATCATCCTTACAAATTGTAATCTCCGTCTCTGATTGTGAACATCCACGGCATCACTGCTACATTAGGCACTTTCTTTTCTTCCGCCGCTTGCTGGGGATGCTCACAATCATACCTGGACTCATTTTTAATACGTTTTGGACGGCGCGTTCCAGGGTCCAAAGTTCGGGCTATTGAGTTGGGTGGAGAAACCACCGCAGCCACTACCTACACCAGCGGTACGTCGCCACGAGGCTGGGAACGCACCCTTCACCTTCTATGACCTCTACGGGACGCCGCACGAGAACAGTCGGCCAGAATTGCGAGCGCCCGCGAGCACCAGCTACGTCACGTTTCCCAGGCGAGAGTACCGAATCCGTAGGGACTGAACCGGGGCTGTCTATGTGAATTTAGTTTTTAACCTACGACCCTAATTTTTTAAAACAGTCGGATCACAATTTAGTTTTTTTACTACACATTTTTTATTGCACGAATCTTTGTCTACTTATTTCAAAGCCAAGTCGTTTAGCAAACCCTAATAGGTGCACGAAGACCCTAAAACGTGACACAGCTTGCCTACGGATGTTTGACACGCCACTGTTGAATAATCACATTCACATAAGGCAATAATTAGGCCTGTGTCAGACGAGTTGGGGTGGTTAGAGTAGGGCCACAACGCCGTTTCACGCAAAATAGGCACAATAGATGTCGACTTGCGGAAAACGCCCAGTATAACTAACTAGGCCTATGTTTATGGGCAAGCGAGGCCATACGCACGTTAGAGTAACCTCAAACAAACATAAATAACATAATATGCCCAGGAGTGTTTATGTACAGACAACGTGTAAAGACAGAGTTAAGGAATTTGCCACACCAGTCCAGATGCGTTCTGCGGTCAGGTCACCTAAACAAATTTGGTTACCTGACCTGACCGCAGACCGCATCCAGTGTGGCAAATCCTTAAACGCCTCTCTTGTCCGTAAACAAGGCATTATAATATAAAGGGATTTCTAAAGTAGGTAGTACCTATGCAAATAAGAGTTTGGTAGCAGCAACACATACATTGATGATCCTGGCGAAGTACTTCCCGTTCATGTGGTTGTCGGTCTTGAGGAACACCTCGCGCAGCCGCGATTCTCCAATCGGGTTGTATTTTGCGTTGAACTTGTCGAAGCGGTGGAACGTGTTGCGATCCTGTACAAATAGTATAGTTTTTATGACCAGGAAGTTATTATAATATAACAGGAGCAACATTAAGGAAATGCGACTCTGCTAGCTCGGCCACTTGGAGAGGATGGGAGACAGTACAGTCGACGCCAAAAATATGTTTAACTTTTGCACCTTATCCATTGTAATAAGGCGAAAACTGTGAAGATATTTTTGGCGTCGACTGTACTACAGTAAAGAGAGCGCTTAGCGTCCCAGGTACCACTGGACTGACCACGTATGATTTATTTTTTTGATGTTATATGCATTTGAAATCTGCACGCGCCGGCACCCCCCGAAAACGCTCTATATTAAGAGTGCTCTTCAAAAAAGCGCTCGCTCAGAATTCGGTATTTTGACACGCGTAGTGCGTTTGTGTGTGTAAATACTACTACCACCCACACAAACGTACCTAACCCCCACATGCACAGCGAGATCGCACCAGCCGCGGGTGCCGTCCCTTTCTAGCTATATGTAAGTGCGATCGGGATAGAACTAACCGCGGAGCTTGCCGATGCAAATAGTTGTATAGCGCACCGTTGGAATTCACTCCGTGACCGATATTGATACTTGCACTAAAAAGTGGTAAGTATTACTTCGCTAACATGATGTTCTAGAACATCATGTTAGCGAAGTTAGATAACTTGAATAAAGTAAGTATTTGATTTTTGAGCACAAGTTTTCTATTTGTATTAAAATACTATGATATGACAAAGTATATTTAGTTTCGTTTTTTTAGTATAAAATAAACTAACGAGTTTTAAAGTTGTCAGTAATAAGAATAATAATTTGTTTTACGGATATTAATAGTTTGCATATTATCCGAGTCTTATTTATATATAGTAATGTAATGAAATTATACCAGTAGACCCACTACTAGGAAATTACTGGGTACTTACGTATTCATTTCTTGAAGAAATTTTTTTTTGTTATGTACAGTAAAAAAAAACGGCCCTTTATAGAAATTGCTATGTCCGTTTCTTACCAAAGGAACTGAAAATTATAAATTATACAAACACAGCTTTTTATCTAGAATACAATTAATTAATGCGTGATTTTATTCAAAAGCCTAAAACCTCAGATGATAAAAAGGAATAGATATGAAACGGGGGCTTGGCGCGTGTCGGTGCGACATGGCCAAATGGGCATGTCACTGCCCACCGCATGTTAGTCGCAATTTGCCGTGAATCTGAAATGTTTTTCTACGTTTACTCAAAATGCCGAATTGTAGCGTGGTTACATGCAAAAATAGGAATGAAACTAAAACCTACATGAATGGTGGAGTCACGCACCACATGTGAGTATTAGTATTTTCACTTAAGTCAGTAAAAACTAATATTTTAATAAATAAACGCAACGCCGCATCATTTCTCGGGATCGAACTAACATATCGAATGAAAAAGCATACTTTTGTTCTATGCGTTGTACATTGAACGTTCAATACAGTAAACCACGGCGCAATGTATTAAACCACTATGGATATGGACGATGCTAGAATTTTTTAGTGGTACGGCCGCTGCTTGGCGTCGCAAACTAGAGCGGTGCCAAAGTGCAGTTACAATTTACGCGTAATCGATAAAATAGAAGGACGATATCATACTAGTTATTTTATTTCGACTACTTTCGCTGTTTTATTTTATTTAATTACTTGTTTTGGTTGGGTGCCTATCTTAAAGGTAACTAATAACATACTAATAAGATTAAAAGGCACAAAATGTTTACGGTACCTACTAATAAGATTTTCACTAAGTTGCAGTATGAACGGTAAATAGACATATTAAAATTGTATATACAAGTATATAATTTAGTTGCAAATGGCTTCAGAACAACTTAAAATGTGATATTATTACCAATAATTTATTTTAAATGAGTATTTTTTACTTTCATTTGAAATGTGATAATTGAAGAAGAAATCTCGGTTTCTTATTACAGTTTTCCAAAGAATTCGAGTAGGTACTAAAAAAATGGATAGATGCTACTGGCAGAGGTCCTAACTGGTTTCCTGTACAGAGAAGAGTTAATGTGTTCGTAACATTTTCAAGAAAAATGTTTCCAACCACTTAATAAGAGCCGTACACTTTTCGAATATTTGACACCTCGCTTGCTTGAAACCTTGGTGTAAAATGTATGGTAACACATCTTCGCACATCTTTGGTGGATACTCGCCCTTAGCCTTAAATCTCGTAATATGAGTAATGGACATATTATTTCGCGCCAAAATGCGAGTCGGATCGGCCTGGTACCTACAGGTCAAAAATATCGATGTGACCAGAGTTTTAAATGTATGTGAGCACGAACTTATAAAAAGCCGTTTATGTTACTCTGTAGGTATTCGTCAATATTTTTTACTTTTGCGATTTATGGTAAGTTAACAACCCGTGTTATTTAAACTTGTAGCTAAAAGTTTAAATACCACCACATAAACTTACCATGTTGTTAAAGTTGTTACCCATCAATATCATAACATAATATTAATTTTAATATCAATGTCGATAAAACATAATTTTAACGTTTGTCGCCCCCCTACTGTAGTGCGTTTAAGCCAATCACAGCCCTTGTTTGCATGTTGCCGTAGACTCACTGGCAACGCCCGAGTCTTTGTTTTTACACGGTTCAATGTGTGTGCCTGTGGGCGCTGCGGTGGGAGAAAACTGGGGACATCGGTTTTGGTTGAAATTAAGCAGTACGGCACTTCTCCCTTTTTTTATGTTCTGAGCCTAAAACCTATGTCACTTATTAGGATTCCGTACTCAAAGAGTAAAACGGGACCCTATTACTAAGACTCCGCTGTCCGTCTGTCTGCCTGAATGCCTGTCTGTCCTTCTGTCACCAGGCTGTATCTCATGAACCGTGATAGATAGAGATTTTCACAGATGATGTATTTCTGTTGTCGCTATTTATAACAAAAAATACTAAAAAACAGAATACATATTTTTATTTTAGTTTTTATTTGTTTCTTTTTCTTTTACAATCTTACACAAATCGACCTTGCCCCAAACTAAGCAAAGCTTGTACTATGGGTACTAGACGACGATAAACATACTTATATAGATAAATAAATACTTAAATACATAGAAAACATCCATGACTCAGGAACAAATATTTGTGGTCATCACACAAATAAATGCCCTTACCGGGATTCGAACCCGGGACCTCCAGCTTCGTAGGCAGAGTCACTACCAAACTACTAACTAGGCTACAGGGGGCTCCTATTCAACAAACGTGATTTTAGATACATATATTTTGCCGTTTTTAGATATAGATAATGGTACGGAACCCTTCGTACGCGAGTCCGACTCGCACTTGGCCGGTTTTTTTAACATTTATTTCGAAATAAAGAGTGATACTCGGAAATGTCGAAGGGAAGGTCAATCGTCGAATCCGACTCGGCTGGGCAGCATTCGGGAAGCTACGGCACATCTTTTCGTCCAATATTCCGCAGTGTCTCAAGACGAGAGTCTTTGACCAGTGTGTGTTGCCAGTGATGACATATGGCACGGAAACGTGGTCGCTTACTATAGGCCTCATAAGAAGGCTCAAAGTCACTCAAAGGGCAATGGAGAGGGCTATGCTGGGAGTTTCTCTGCGCGATCGCATCACAAATGAGGCTATCCGCAGTCCGCAGCAGAACCAAGGTAACCGATATATCCCTCCGAATGCTAAACTTAAGTGGCAGTGGGCGGGGCACATTGCACGTAGAACCGATGGCCGCTGGGGCGGAAAGGTTCTCGAGTGGCGACCACGTACCGGAAGGCGCGGCGTGGGTAGGCCACCCACAAGGTGGACTGATGGCCTGGTAAAGGTCGCGGGAGTCCGCTGGATGCGGGTGGCGCAGGAACGGCCATTGTGGCACTCTTTGGGGGAGGCTTATGTCCAGCAGTGGACGTCTTTCGGCTGATATGATGATGATGATGATGATGACTCGGAAATGTAATAAAACCACGTAAAAATCTCCCTTTCCAGTGTAAACCCCCGGTGTGTGTTATTATTATATATAAACGAAAATAATAACTAAATGCAAGGTAGGATCGTGCTGTACTTAACAAACGCCATATAAGCTTGTTTTTTAAATTTTTTTTTATTCATATTGTTATTTTCAATAACCCTGCATATTATGTCGCTGGTTCGTGGGTACTTGTACAGACAAATCACACAAACCCAAACAAGATAGGTCTATCTATTTTTGTTTAGGAGTTCCCATGACCACCTTCCATCATCAGATCCTGGAAATCATCCATCACCAAAGTGTTTACCAAGACAAAACAGATGAGCCCAAACTAGATGGGTTTATCTAGTTTAGTTTAGGAGTTCCATGACCACCTTATAGCTCCATCATCAGACTCTGGAAATCATCCAGCACCAAAGTCTTGCCGTGCCATGACCAAATAAATGAGCCCAAATTCGATGGCTTTATCTTGTGAGTTTAGGAGTTGCTATGGCCACCTTCCGACTCCATCATCAGACCAGCTCTATGATATTATGTCACCGAAGATACGCAATTGTACCTAATTTGAAGATTTCACCCAAACTCCCATACATACATACATACTAACAAGGTGGACTGATAGTAACAAGTAAATAAATTAAATCTATCAAGTATCACGATCACTCGTACAATAATAATTGACTATAGAACGCGTAGTTTAGACAAAAGGATCCAACCCACAAGACATCACCATTGAAATGTATGACTTTTGTTCTAGGTAGAAGGTTCAATTTTAAATGTTACGTATCCGGTGGGTTTGAGCCTTTTCGCTACACTACGTCATATATGGCAGCTATGCAATTCATAACTTGTCTCGATTAGCCTCACGAATGTATCCCCAGTATAGTTTGACCCCGAGGTTGGTAACAACTATGCCTAGTCGGAGATCAAAATAATATTATTTTATCTGAAGAGTGGCCGGTTAGCTTCGTGAATAGCCACAAATAAACACACTACACGTCTGTCTCGGAGGGCTATTCAGCCGGTACTGAGCTAAATTCCCGCGCGACGGTAAATTTATACTAGTTTTGAATAATTATTTATAAATATAAATTTTGACAAAAGTTATATTTTTTGGACTGGATCTTGTTGGTACAAGCATGAACTTTAATGTTGTGTAAGATTCAATACAAAAATTATTCAACAATAATGAGAAAATCCTTGAGTTTTCAGTACGATTTTGTTGACAAATATGGTGTAATTGAGAACAGTTTACATATATATACGTGCAGAATAAGGAAAATTCGAGGCGGCTAGGCGCAATGGCAACATATTACGCTAGTGAAAATAGAATAAAACAAGTAGGTTCTCATATAACATCATAGAGTATTAGGGGCTCAAACTTATGACTCTGCGCTCTCTTCAGAAAACTACTGTCGGTAATCGGGTATTTTCGGTTAAAGTATTCAGTAATTCGTAAATTAGAGGCGGCTAGGACCAATATGAGGAGTTTACCTATGCAAATAAGTAATCAGGATCTAGAAAAAGCTCTCCGTTTCTTAGAATTACAACGTCAAAAATCCGTCATTCTCGCTTATTCCTGACCAAAAAACGAGCGCCCTCTTAAACAGGCTTATGCTATGACGTCACAACATATATCCTCGGCGCGTTTACTATGGAGTAAGTCAATTAGTTTGCAATTATCTCCACAAAATTTGCGTTAAAGTCTATACTTGTTATACAAAATATAATTTCTAATTCAATATTCTGTGTGACTGCTGTGTTGTTTTATCGAAAAATAAAAATAAATGTTTTCGTCATCTTAACGTGAGATAAAATTAATACAATCGTTTTTTTTCTTTTGTATGATATCTCTACGTATATCCGCATCGATAGAGTGCAATTTATTCGAGATTGAAATCCCATGCAAGTTCCCCATTAGCACAGAATAGCCTAGTCAGAAAGTAAGGGAGTAAGAATTGGGTGAAGGATAAAGGTGAAGGGAGTAGTATTTAAATATGTCTGTAGATATAGAGGTGTTTACCGCATGCACATCCAGCATGTCCACAGTCAGGTCGTAAGTGCTGAGGTTCATGGACTGGAAGACGGCCTTGAGCGTCATGGGGACGCCCTTGTGGAGCGTCACCACCTCCTCCGCGTGGTTCTTCAGCGTCTTCTTGATGAAGCGAAGTAAATGCTTCTGGTTCATGCAGGACGCCGCGTGGATGTGGGTGTCCACTTTCCTGTAATACGGGGGAAACAAATCGTTTGTATATTGTACCTACTAAGTTAGTGTGTGAAGACTTTCAGTGTTTTCTCTCTATGAAATGCAGGCTAAAAAGCAGTTTTTTAATTGTGTCAGTCCACAAAAGTGATATTCATATGCGATAATCGGATAGGAATCGCCGTAATGTAGGTAAGAAAAAAGTTTTCATGGGACTCTTACTAGGTGGCTGAATCAAGAGTTGGATGCAGAACCCGGTACTTGGTAAATGTACTCTTCGTAGTAAGTTATCCTTTAACCCAGGCCTCTTTATACATTTTCATCACACTTGCTCGTAAAGGCAGGTGTATAGAGCAGCTACAACCAATTTACCCCCCGCGGGAGTTATGGATTTTTATAACTCCCGAGGGAGTTATGAGCTTGTGTGTGATCTGATCGGTTAAAGCAAATCTAGGTGGCCGCGCGCTACAAGAATTCTGCTCTGTGATTGGTTGAAATGAAAATCTAGTAGGCCATGCGCTGCAAGAATACTTGTTCTGTGATTGGTTGAAACATTGAAGCTGCGCGCTCCACTTGCACTGATCTGGAAGTGAAGTTGTCAATAGGGAACATTACGCAAAACTCTTCGTAGGTGGCGACACTAGCAGCGTTGACATTGTATCTCGTCCCCACTTGCGGTATTGTCTATGCAAGCATCCTTGTCACTCATTTGACAATCAATTGTGCATGTGTGTGTGAATCCCTATATTTCTATACTGATTTACTATTAGTGGTAGTGCTGCCTCTGGCGGCAGAACATGGCAGTAATGTTCCCTATTTCGTCAATTTTTGATTGGTGCGATTGTATGAAACATAGGTTTTTCTGTCTTTTTTGGTTATTTATTTCCTCGCAAATGTGATGAAAAACATTGTGTATAACACGGGCGTAAGAATATCCTCGTAAGGCCCATGGGCCTACTGAAAGGACTGATTCTCTTAAAGGAATTCAAACCATTTTGGGTTGGAATAGAGTTGCATTTGTTTTGTTTTGGTCTTTTTTGAAACAAACGAAATTCAACTTTATTACTTACGTTAGTTGATTCAAATTTCAATGTCAGTTTGTGTCGTATGGTGGGCCTTTGGAGGATAATGCAAGCTCGGTTATCAAAAGCCCTCCGCCTCCGGCGTCGGGCTTCTGATAGACACTTGTTTGCTATATTCCTCTTACGCCCCTCGTTAAACAATGTACTATTTAGCGTCAAAGAAGCTTCGTCGTGGCCTGTCACAGGATTACTTATGCATACAGTATTATATTGTAGACAGAAGGCACTGACCTGATGTTATAGAAGTCGCGGTGCGGCACGGCCTTCTGCGAGGCCAGCTCACGCAGTTCGTTCAGCAACACATGTAGCTGGAACTTGGACGACAGGTACGACAGCCGACGATAGCAGAACGACTTGCTGCGGACAACGGGAACATATCAGCACTAAAGCCTATATCTAGCTGATAATAGTACATTATTGCCGTGGCCGGGAAGGAGGCAATTGCAGGCTGAGTATTTGTTTAAGCCGACGAGCTTGCGAGTCCGTTTAATTATAATACGAAGCCTGCAATTGCCATTCCGGCTGAGGCTAATATAGTGCTTTTCTCAAAAATGGGGGAATAAATAAGCTTTACATATCGTTGCATAACATGAAAATATTAATGATTTGCCGCCGTTTTTTTTTAACAGAATCGCATGTGTATTTATCCACCGAAAAACGCAAATTATTTGGGACACATACAAAAACGTCGCATTTGCAACAGAAAAATACGAATTGAATTGGCTGAATACGACCAGGGGACCGATTTTTGACTTTCGAGCGCTCGAAAATTAAATAAAAGTATATATGATTGTAGTGTCAAAATTGCAAGCACTTACTTTCTACCGATAGAATTGAATACTAGTGGTCAATACCACTGGTTTTTCAATTTTCTATCGCTATTTAAAATAGCATTTCATAATTTTTGTCAGTTTTCGAGTGAAAGAGTCGAGCGCTCGAAAGTCAAAAATCGGTCCCCTGTGCCGTCTTTTATATGCCAGTTTCTACTTTTTAAAAAGTTTGGTAGGTACTCGACAAATAACGGAATTTATATGTAACATTGCAGGCGGCCTGCATTGTTTTTAATTTTTTAATTTTGATCTGACCTTAAATTTAATTCTACGTTGAAAATGAACCTTGTTTTCATCAACAGCGTTCACAAAGCATTGCGTCTTCATAATTTAATAAGGTGTGACAAACAACCGCTGGTCAATGTTTATCAATATTAAACAAAATTTTCTTGCAAGAAAAGGTAAATGCAAGATACGATTATAAAAGACTAGCTTTTGCCTGCGACTTCATCCGCGTATAGTCACTAATTGCCTTAAGTGACTACGCCTGTACATAATCTAATAGCAAACATGCTATCAGACTTCCCACACGCGACGCATCGATTATCGTACTCCCTTAGAAACTTCCACACCCCTTTTCACCCCTTTGACCGATTCTTTCCGGGAATATCTTTTGTCCTTTGCAGGGCCTCAAACTACGAGTATCTCCATGCCAAATATCCTTATAATTTCTGAAAACCCCAAAAAAAACTTATTTAAAACGTTAGAAAGTTAAACTCACAGTGGTCCATCCGACATCATGTTGCACATAGTGTTCATGTCCTGAATGTACTCGGAAAGCGGTATAAACTCGTAGGGCACTCTGGTCTCCTGGCCGTCGGGCCCCTTCGTGTACAGGTTGAAGATGCCACGGTCGGCGCGCATGGTGTAGCCCTTCGGCTCGGGCATGTGGCACTCCCACGGGTCCTTGTCCCTGAAGGGCGGGTGCACTACGTGGTCTGGAAGGAAGTTCGTTATCAGTAAAGCAAGTTTTATTCCACTAACTTGCTGTTGTCCGGGATTTGCTAGTGACCAACGGATCCCGGACATCAGCAACGCAGCAGCAAGTGCGACAAAAGCATTTGATTCCTTACCAATATCTAAGCTCAGCGGGGTAAACTTAGAGGATAGATCAAGGAGTTACATTCAATGGTGGCCAGATGGGCGGTTTCTCTTATGCTCATAATCATGTAGGTTCACATTTGAGTAAAAACGCCCAGAGATAATACACCCAAGAGTTAAAAAAAACCGGCACACTGTATTATTTTTCTAAACAAAATGTATCCATTCTTTTTGCTCTTCAGTTAGGATGTAGTGCTGCATTCGCGTATCAATAAAAGTTAGGAAGAATTGATGCGTCTGACGCAACATACCTGCAATATGGCCACTCGGTCCCTTGGTATACGGCGCATGGTTGGCGGGCGCGTCAGGGTCCAGGTTGCGCAGGAACCGCGCCGTGATGGTGCAGAAGCTCTGGTGCGACAGCTCCATGTAGCGCTTGCGGATGTCCAGCGCTTGCACCAGGAAGGAGGACGCCTGCTGCAAGTCCTCCAAGGGAACCTGGGATAGACGAGCAAAACGAGACTCTTTTGGCAAAGATTTCCAGCCCGATTAACCACTACAGATGATGCCAATTCAGATTCTCTTAATACCACTTTAACCTTAACCTATCACCGTAGCCTATGTACGCTATTCCATGGAGCCTGTTGCACCATTATCTCTCTTTTGTATCGCTTGTGACACTGGCTGAAGCTGTGGAAACAATATAAAAATGTCCCTTTGAACTTTGAACGCAACTCTCGTCACGTCTCGATGCCTTTGAAAAGTCAGCCGTAGTCCATCTATTGCTGAACGTAGGCCTATACTCGATGCTTTCCCCGTCCAACCACTGCCAACCATCCTAAGGTCATCATTTCAACAGGGTTGAAAAGTAATTAAGAGAAACGAATTTCCGACCCTTCCTTACCCCTGATGTGTCCTCTCCACTGATGGCGACGCGCTGGAAGTGCGGCATGACCATATCGTGTTCATCGTCTTCTCCTCGCCGCTCGTCCAGTAAACCTCCCGCATCGCTGCCTCCGAAGGACCGGACTGATTGCCCGCATTCTGCTGCCCTTGAACACAAAATGTCGTCTCTCAGTCATACATTCTGGAAAGATTTCAGAGGTCCTCTAGCGAGTCTCCTAGTGACATTTTCAAAAGGGACTCCAATGAGATATTTAAGGGCACGAACGAGTGACACCGAGTTGCAAGTGTCTATAGCCTATGGTGAACATCAGGCGAATCGTACGCTTATTTGTCACCATAGTGCTGGTACAGTCAACCTCAAAAGTAACTACGCAATCGAAGTCGTCAAAAGTTCTTATTGCCTTTTAATAGAGACTTTTGACGTCTTCGTTTGCGTAGCTACTTTTGATGCTGACTGTACAAAAAAGAATTTTGCTATAGCAAACTTACCGTATACCTACTTATATTTAAAACGATGACTTAATTCCATTGATGCAAGTTTATATTATCGGCTATCATTTTGGCCAAATCTGAATATTGAGTTCGACGCTATTGATTGGCACCCAATATACGAGAAGTTCGCGTCCATGTTTTAAATTAGGTAGGTACTATAAATATGATACTTAATATAATTTTACCATCGTAGTGCATGCAGTTTTTGGACCTCAAGCCGCGGCAATAGGATAAGAAACGGTATGCACGTCTCCAGCGTGCTCCCAAGTGCTAGCACAACATATTAGATAATGACGCATATCTTGTAGGCAATCGCTATTTGCGCTTTATTTTTTCATAACTGCACGCACACATGGACTGGCAGACATCCTCCATAGTCGCATCCAACGCATAAGCTTTTTATCCTGTGTATAAAATATTAATTGAGTGAATGCAGTGGCAGTTAAACCCTGCTGGGTTTTGTGCGCTGCCTGGCCGTGTATTGTGAAATAACAATATATACTTATATAAATAAATATATAAAAAACATATGTAGCTTTGTAACTTTACGGAAACCTAGCTAAGCCCTACTAGAAAAGCAGCCTAAGGCCTCGTTTGCGTGTAGTGCGCATATACTCTTATATTTATAAGGTGTTATACATGTAACTATAGAAGCATATATTATGTGTGCCAACAACGTGCGTGTATATGTTACACGTGTGACGCCCCACATTACGAGACGC
Source organism: Epinotia brunnichana (assembly GCA_963854355.1). Lineage (NCBI taxonomy): Eukaryota > Metazoa > Arthropoda > Insecta > Lepidoptera > Tortricidae > Epinotia > Epinotia brunnichana. The sequence goes on along the minus strand of OY977952.1, from coordinate 1,565,448 downwards.
TCCACGCTATCCGTGTCCATAAAAGAGACCACTTTTGTCACGATGCAACTTGCAATTAATTGAATGATTGCTGTCTCATTCCTGCTATACTCATACTTATTTATTTATATAAATATTACATGTCACAATTTCGTATTATTATTTTTATGAGCCTATTGTGTGTCCCACTGCTGGGCAAAGGCCCTCTCCCCGTGAACTCCGTGCATCCCTACTAGATGCCTCTTCCGCCCAATTGCTGAGGAATACATCCAGGTCGCCCCGCCATCCCCGTCTAGGTCGGCCCCGTCTTATTATTATCATTTCAATTTTATAAATGTTTATACATATTATTCAATTATTATTTTCATAAAAATCATTTAAATTATAAAAGGCATGTCCAATTAACCATTTTTTTATTTATTTTTGAAGGTTTGGTTTTGGTTTGGTATCCGTGTCTCTGTCGGTTGTTGTGACAAATTGAAAGGTGTGTTAGATATGCTCTTAAAACTTTCTGTGATATCAAATGTAACACTAAGATTAAATAGTATACAGAGTGTATTTTTTTAAATGGGACAGTATGGGGAAATCCGAATCTAAAGGAGAAAGAGGAAAAGTGTCCAGGGAGACATTAGGTGTTTTTTTTATGTAAACAAATTTGACTCATTAAAATTTTTGGTCAAGCGTGAGTTGTTCTTAAAAAAATATAAAGTTGGTCAATTTTTTTTTTGACGCGGGTCGGCTCTGTTTAGATTCGGATTTCCCCATACTGTCCCATTTAAAAAAAACACTCTGTATATCAATAAGCAATCCCTCGCTTGTCGTCTCCCTAAAATGGATATTATTTGAATAGGTTGTCGATGTCGTAATGATTAATGATATCCTAATGATGCTGGTCGTGTTTACAGTGCGTTGTTTCCGTTGTAATTTAGACCGCTGGCTATTTACTCGTACAACCTTTATTTACATTATCTTTAAATATAACTAACAGTAATTAGCCTTTGTAGTTGTTATATCGGTATAGTCGACGTCAAAAAGATGTTCGCATTTATCGCCTTATTGCAATAGAATAAGCTGCAATAGTGTGAACATATTTTTGACATCGGCTTAAATAATCAAGCTCGGTATTTAAATAATCAAGTACACTTCATAAATTCAACTTAGTATACCTAATCCATTTAAAGACGACTCATATAGGTATGAGCACAGATGTATGAATATAAGGAGATCGGACATGGCGGCCGATTTGTATAGAGTGAGCCTGTCGCAAGTACATTAACCCACACAACGCCCAAGTAATTGACAAGACAAAGCACGCACACATCTAAAACCCACACTCTTGTATACCTACACGCTTATTTGACAATAAACGCGCATTATATCAGGCATTTTAGGAAAAAACGTAATATTCTCTGCGATCAGCACGCGTGCACAGTATGGCAGTGTATGCCCATTGAGCATACAGCTGCGACACGGCCGCCGGCGGCTTGTCCTCTCTCTAGTATTCTATGCTCTGAGGGTATGAGACATTCTTCTACAAGTGATTTCCACTACAAAGCGGGGAAAGGCTGCTACGCGCTACGGCGTAGCACACTGTGAAAACGCACCTGGCCCTTCTACACTATTGGCGATGATCGTTGATCGTATTATCGTCTATAATCGGCACGATCATCGTGCCAGCATATTGGCGACTCCCTTTTATTCCCTTTGATGCGTGCCCGAAAAACCGACAATTCACGGGTCGCAGGCGATCATAGAGAATCGGCGAGTACAGCCGAGTATGCCCTCTACACGATCGTGCTCGCCCGTAATCGTCTGTAATCGCCGATAATATAGTGGAAGTGGAGCCATACTTTGTTACTGAACGCAACCTCGCTAATGCTTTCTCGTTCGCACCTCGCCCTCCCGCTCTCTCGCATAATGGCAGACGTTTGGGTGTCGAGTTCCGAAAATAAATACTACATTAATTAATTACAAGCAGCATTGTTTGACCTCGAATGGGTGTTTTCCTTTTACTCGGTCTCAAAATCTTTAGATATAAAATATGTTTATACACAGTCATTGCTTGTTTGCAGTAATTTTGTAGCGCCACGCTCGTAGCTAACACCATGGTTTTTCAGTGAAGCTCAACGTAAAGTAAAGTTTACGAAACTCTGATCTACTTACACTATACCATGAAGTGGCTGGTCTTCATGCATCCAGTGTCTAATCAACCATTGAGCTAATACTAACGTGTATCGTTCGCATTTTCTGTGCTCCATGTCCTACGCCGTAGCCCGTAGCATTATTTCATAACTATGCAACGAAAATCTTCCTTGCAATCCTTTATTGCAAGTGCAAACATGTAAATATACATATATTTGACGCCGACCTTACATGATATAAAGAAACCTAGCGTAGTGGTTATATTCTCTTTGAAACCTAGTTTGAGTGCAAGGGGCCACTGGAGGCGCTGGGCCGGAAATGCCTTCCCACATCCGGTAGGACACGTGTCAATACCATCGCATCAATGAATGTCCAAGTATGTGACTGGCGGCGATCCAAAAACGACCTAAAACTGTGCAAGATAAAGTCCAAGTTGAAATCTTGCTCGATGTTATTGATATTTCCTTTTTTAAAGTTCTAAATCACGGCGCCAGAGTGACCGAACTACATTCCGTTTTCAAGCGATTCTTTAGCTAAATGTAATACAATTATGTCATACACTGCCGTGACCATTGGGATGTCCTTGCTACAAAATATATAGTTTTCTTTGGATATAATCCAATAAAATGTCAGCAGCGCTGAAGTCCACGTGGAGTAAAAATTAGATTTTCTGAGAATATTTCTAATCAAGTACTTATTTTGCTGAGTATTGGGCGAATTTGCAAATTACCAGAAACAACAATTTTGACGTCGACTATACGCAGTTGAAGTGAATGTAATGGTCAAATTAGATTAAAACACTGATACTAGGTTCATAGTCGAGCAAAAAAATGTTTGTTAATAAACTACCGACATTAAGATTTTCATTTAAGTACATAAGTAGCGCAGGGTGACTTTAGGAGAAAAGGGGGTCACTTCGATAAGTTAAATTACCCTGGAAGGCCGAGCTTTGCTCGACGTCTTAGACACGTGTTTTTCCAGAGAAAACGAGTTTTCCTGGAAATGAGACCTAGCTAGATCGATTTGTCGCCCCCGCAGTTTACAGCATGGGGAATTTACAAACCAAACTTTATGAACAGTCAAGTGCAAAAACATTAAGTACACTTATCGATTTAATCCTCTCATAAAATATAAATTGAATACAACTTACAATATCTTAAAGCTAACATATATACAATCACTAAAACTTGAAAAAAATAAAAAATAAACTACTTACTTATTACTAAACTAAGGTCTCCCCGCGGCATGGTGCCGAAGATGCTGGCAGCATTTCCCCGCTGTATCGCAATACTAATGCGTTGAGCGAGGAAGCTGCCAGCTCTTCGGTCCCCAGTGGTGTCCGCTAATTTTTAACCGACTTCAAAAAATGAGGAGGTTATTTGGAGAGCTCTTTGAAAAGATTCAGGGCGCTTGGTCCATGGACCTTGGTCTCGACGCCGAAAGGAACAAAGCAGTATTCAGCGCCGTATTCTCATAAATATGTACCGAAACCTTAATCCGCTGGCTGACAAGAGGGATGGGACATATTTATGAGTAAGTTGTATGCACCATTATTTTAACACTGGACTGAAAACTGCATTATCAATGACACTTCAGCAAATCAATGTCACCGCGGTTAAAACCGAAAAAGGAGGAGCTTATAAGTATGTTCCACAGTAAGTTTTTTTTATGTAGTTTCGCCGATTTCTCCGTCTATTTTGGACCGATTTCCATTTTTTTTTTAATTCGAAAAAGTATGCTCCCGATGTGGTTCCATTGTCACCAATTCAGGATCTGATGATGGGATCCCAGGGAAATTGAGGGCAACCCTCAAATTTTATAGGCTCGCGTGTACTTACTTCTGTATTTTCTATTATAACTCGTGTATTTACCAGCGGAAATCGCAATTTTGGTGAAGTGGAACTGATGATGAAGACCACAGATGACTTATGGAACTACTCAAAGATGTAAAGTACCTACGTCAAAGATTCTGACATGATTCCGTTGAAGTAGCAACTACTAAAGTGTTAATTCTGAGATCCTTGAGGAATCGACGGAACTATATATATAAAATAAATATAACTCAAATATATAATCAGCCCACACATAGCGACTTGGGTTTTTTTTGTAATAATCAACGCATTTCCTCTCGGAGAACAGTTCATAAGGTGAATTGGAAAGGAAATGTGGAAATTTACATGTAGGTACATTGATTTTGTTTTTAAAAACTTTGCGAAACTTTGTTTTTTAAAGTAAATTATTTGAAATGACAGTGTAAATAAATGGCATAAAAGTTAATATTATTGTATAGTCTAAATTTCGTGACGCATTGGTTTTTTTTAAGTGTAATGTCATGTAGGTAAACGTGTTAAATAAATAAATAGACGAATTGTACTAACTACTCAAAGACCCCGATATGTCCAATTCCTGCCAGTCCAGGGTCTGCTAAAGGCCTTTAGAACGGACACTTCAAAGCTTTGACTACTTTCATCAAAGCGTTTGGTGAAAGGGGTTGGACAGATAAAATAAACTCACTTTACAAAAAGTCCTTGAAAGTTTATTCCCAAATCTCAGTTACGTACCTATATAAGAATAATTTTGAGAGCATTTTCGGCCAACGCCCGTGAATTAATAATAGAAAAGGGAGATTTTCACCACAACATGAGATATATAGGCCTTCCCCAAATAGTGCCCCAATGACCGGTCCTGCGCCACCCGCATCCAGCGGACTACCGCGACCTTTAACAGGACATCAGTCCACCTTGTGATGTGTGGTGGACTGATGACCTGGTTAGTGCCTATATAAAAATAAACAAAGTATTATATTCTCTTAAAAACCAGACTATACCCGGCAGTAACTCCTATAATATAAAATAGCGGTAAAGAAACCTGATATATTTGTGATATTGGTCTTTCTGTTTAAACTCCTACATAAAATATTGTTAAAATAATTTTATAACGCGACTCCATTCATTCGCTATTTAGTTTTGACGTGAGCAGTTAAGGTAATCAATTTGACATTATATTAAATTACTACAAAAACACAATAGAATATACAATTAAAACTAGATTTAAAATTAAAACTAACATAAAAATAACCTACCAAAAACTATAAATTACTATCTAAATTTGGACCCTTTGGTAGGGTTCCCATCACGCAGGCAGCGTTCCCGCGTTGAATTGCGATTGCAAGTCTTTGTGCAAGAAAGCTGCCTGCGCGAGGGTCGCCTGTTGCTTCCCTCAAGCGTTTGCTGAGTGCCCCGTGAAGCCCACGCGCGCCCTTGCCCCACGGGCCAAGTGTCTCGACACCAAATGCAACGAACTCGTACTGGGTGCCGAGACAATTGTATTTGACCACCTTTGCTCGTTCCCGTGCGTCTGCCGCCGCGCCGGCACGTCTGCTGGTCGAAGGGAGGTAGGACGCAGCCAACGTGTCAGCGCAAGTGGCGTCCCACACCAGTGCACGGCCCATCTTCCACGGAATCAACGACATCCCGTCAGGGCGCTTACCATCGTTCCGAACAATCTGGGGCTCCAGAGCGGCGGGAACATTGGCACTGACGAGCGCCCTTCTGAGGATGTCGTTGAGAGAGGCATGGCGGGACAGGCGGCCGGCACCTGAGGAGCAGGCGAGTCCGTGGTGGCCGAGGCGGTCTACGGGGGCCCCACAGGAGGCGCAGCTGTGGCCCACACAAACCTCAGACCCGAGCCGGAGACCGACGGCTATACGGAGTGTGGATGGGTCTATGAATGTCCCGGTATTAGGCGAGGGATAGGCATGTAGCCAGTGTCCAGACTCTGGACTTGATACAGCCAAAAGCCTGGCTCTATCCCTGCCAGTCGTGTCGTCAATCAGCGAATTTAAAACTGAAACAGAGGCTATGGTATCCCAGGCCCTTTGTATTTTAGGTCGGGATGGATAATTTGGGCTCGGTCCAGCCAGCCAGGCATTCGAGGCTTCAGCGAAGCATGCAATCTCGCAGTTTGTAGCCGGGGAGGCTTTAAGGATTTTACCTGCGAGATCGGAGATGCTATGGACTGAAGCCAAGAATGCCGGCAGAGCAATACTGGAAATTTTGCGAGTACCCAAACCACCGTACCTTATCGGTAAGGAGGCTTGGGTCCATGCCTGCTCGCTGAAATGGATGTTAAGAATGGATTCTGTTTGGAATTTTAGAAGGCGATCGATAGGTTGGATGAGTTGGGGGTATTTCCAAACAGGGCAGCAGCGCAGCAGGTAAGTAAATTTGGGGATGAGTAATAATAATAATAATAATAATAGCCTTTATTCATGCATATAGAGTACAATCATTCAAATCATTAAACAAAGTAATTTTTATAAACACACATAAGTTTACACAATAATTTAGCACATTTCCTTTTTTATCTGATGTTTTTACTTCTTTTATTATTTTTGCGTAATTACTTAGTACGTGTGCATGGCGCTTTGCGCGCAAAAGGCCTCCCCCAACCTTTCCCATAATTTTCTATCTTGAGCTGATCTCCACCAATATTTGTCAAAACTCTTCAAATCGTCTCTCCATCTAAGTTTAGGTCTTCCTTTTCCTCTGGTCTTATCTCTTGGCTGCCACTCTGTGACTATTTTTGCCCACCTGTCACTTGACATTCTGCACACGTGTCCTGCCCATGCCCATTTCGCTTTTTTAACTGTATGAATAACGTCTTCCACGCCTGTTTTATTTCTAATACTGGTATTGATTACTCTATCCTTTCGTGTAATTTTCAACATTGATCTTTCCATTGCCCTTTGAGATACCGTGAGCTTATGAATCTGTTTCTTAGTTAGGCTCCATGTTTGTGCGCCGTATGTTAATGATGGTAAAATGGCAGTGTTAAAGGTAGTTTTTTTTATTTTAAGGGAAAGATCGCTCTTCAATATAAATTTCAATGCCCAGTATTTTTTCCAGGCTTTGCTTATCCTATGTTCTACCTCCTTGTCCTGGGTATTATTGAAAGAAACCATTTGTCCAAGGTAAATGAAGTCTTCGACGTATTCAATTTCGTTTTGTCCAAGCATGATAGTTACTTCATCCCCGTTTGTCATGATTTTACATTTATCACGATTCATTTCGAGTCCAGCTTCTTTACAAACTGCGTTGAATTCTTTTAACATGATATTTAGAGACGTAGGGTCCTCGGCGAAAATCATCACGTCGTCTGCAAATCTTAGGTTACTTAAGTATTTACCGTTTATATTTAGTCCTTTGTCTTTCCAAGTAAGTTTTCTAAATATTGTTTCCAAGCTGGCATTAAATAATATTGGCGAGATCGGATCACCCTGTTTTACTCCCTTTTCTAAGGCGAAGGACTCTCCTTGTCTATCGGTTTTTATCCTTGCTTTGCTGGTTCTATATATATGTCTCAGTATATTAATATATTTTTGTTCCACATTTTGCTCTTCTAGCGTTTTAAATAAAAAATTGTGGTCAATTGAATCAAATGCTTTAGAAAAGTCGATAAAAGCAATGTAAATTGTGTAGTTATATTCTAAACATTTTTCTATGATTTGCCTTAAGCTGTGTAGATGGTCAATGGTACTGTAAGACTGTCTGAAGCCAGCTTGCTCCTCAGGTTGTTGTTCTTCTAGGGTCTTTTCGATTCTACGTCTCAATATTGTCATGAATAGCTTATACATACACGAAGATATACTAATGGGTCTGTAGTTGTCTAGATTATCTTTATTGCCTTTTTTGTGGAGTAACGTAATATTTGATGTGCTCCATTGTTCTGGGGTAGCTTCCTCCTCCAGTATCTTGTTGAAAATGTGTGTTATAACTCTGTGTAGTTCGTAGCCTGAATATTTTAATATTTCATTGTTAATTCCGTCTGGTCCTATTGCCTTTTCCGTTTTTAGTTTCGTGATTGTTGAGGAAATTTCATCTATAAGGAATGGCTCTGGCTTATTACATTCTTTTTTGCTATACACAGTTGGGTCGTAGTTCATGTTAGAATATAGGTGTTTGAAAAAGCTAGTTGCTGCAGTGACTATGTCCTTTCTATTTTCTACTTTATCACTCTTATATTTCAGATTCGGTATTAGTTCCTTTCCAATAGACATAATTCTTTCAGCCTTCTTCACTGCACCAATGCTCTCAAGTATTTTTTCTATTTCTTCCATTTTCTGGTTTTCTATGTCTTTTTTTGTAAGTTTTCTTATTCTTCTGTTTATTGCCTTCAATCTGTTTTTCTCCGCTCTGGTTTTATTTTCTCTTTGTTTCAGCTGTAGTTTTAGGTTTATAAATTTGTTTGTCTCTTCTGAGTATTTACTTCGGTTGTTCTGCGTATCCAATGTCGAGAGTTCTTTTATAGCTTCATGCAAGGTTTTTTCCAGGATGTCGTATTTATATTGTACTGTATCAGCTCCCTTAAGATTTACATCATTGAATAGGCTGTTCGTGACTTCACTCACTAATAAAGCTGAATCACTTTTGATTGGAGTAAATTTCTTTGATGTGTTGATTCTTCTTGGATTAGTCTCTAGTATCATTTCCACAGGTCGGTGGTCCGATGTAAATTTAAGGTTCCGTATGACTGATATGTTGCGGATATTCGTTTTGTTCTGGATCAGAAAAAAGTCTATTTGTGCTTTATTTGTCTGGTTTGGATGTTCCCATGTCCATCTTCTGCTATTTCTGCTTTTGTAAAATGTGTTCCCGATTTTTAGGTTTAGTGTTCTTGCCAAATTTATTAGTCCGTCTCCTCTGTAATTTCTGTTACCGTAGTAGTATTGACCAACCGTGTTTTCCTCTCCAATTTTTCTTTTTCCAATGTGACTATTGAAATCACCCATGATAATTTTAGTTTTCGATCTACTTCTCCAGTAAGCTGACTCGATATCTAGTATAAAGGATTCAATTATATACTAATTTTGGTAAGTCGGTCCGAATGGTCATTAAATTTGGAAATAGATTTACTCAAAAAGGGAGGGATGGCTTCATCAAAGATGGGTGAACCTAGGAGATGTAAACTTTCTTTAGGCATGATTTGAATGTTTGGAGCGATGTTGTTGAAATTTTGTAGAATTTGAGAAGCCGAAGACGAATCCACTCTGTCCGAAATATACAACTCGCATTTGTTGAGGTTTAGTTCGAGGCCAATATCTGCAAATTGGTTTTTAATTTGGACTAAATCTGCCAGAACAGTCTGTGAATCACCTCCTAGGGTTCCATCGTCAAGGTACCACACATTTAGTTTTGAATTGAGGCTGTGAATTACCGAATTAATAGCCAAACTAAAAATAGCTGGACCGAGGGGATCACCCTGCTGACAACCCACTGCCGAAAGAATCTCATTGTTTTTGTGCATTAATTTAGAAGGTGAGTGATAACATTGGAGCATAAAGTTATAGATTTCCGGAACATGTAGTTTAATTTCGTTTAGCAGGGTGTCCCGGTTGACCGAGTTAAATGCATTTTTGACATCTAATTTCATAAGTACCTCACATGAGCTGCCGTGCACAAAGGTGCGCACGGCATGAACCGCCGCCTCGCAGCCTCCGCGGGTTCCGAAGCCAACCTGTATAGGTTCAAAGAGGGCTTGTAATTTGGAACGCGTTAGCCGTACGCAGATCTTGGCGGCCAAACGGCGGAAGGTTGACCCTACGGCAATAGGGCGCACCCCAGCATCCTTCTTAGAGAGGGCAATGAGATTCGCCCCATAAATCACAGGCGTCACTTCTTGGCAGACATCTCCCTGGAGCATAAGATTCACCAGCTTTGTGATGCTTTTAATAAGGTGCTCACCGGCAATGCCCGTGCAGTGACTAGAGAGGTCTATGAGGTGCTGTGGGGAGATGCCGTCCAGGCCAGACGCCGAACCCTTAGGGAAGGATGCGAGGGCTGCTAATACGTCTCGTTCAGTTGCATGAATACAGACTGATGAGTCGGTTGGAGGGTCTACAAAAGTGGGGGTAGAAGGGCCTGGGGGATGTTTAGAGTGCAACGCCGCAGCGGTCTCCGGAGTGTCGGGAGCGAGGGTATCGTTTGAGAAGAGAAGTCGAGTTGCTCCCTTAAGGTCTCCGTCGTGAATTTTTTCCTCGACCTTGTCGAATAGATTGTATTTTCTTTTATGGGATCTAGGAAGTGGATTAGGTGTGGGTATGCTAGCTGATTGGATATTGTTTTTAATTTTTTGGGACAGGGAAATGTTATTTATTTATAGCGGTGCTTTTTAGGGTTCCGTAGCCAAATGGCAGAAAACGGAACCCTTATAGATTCGTCATGTCCGTCCGTCTGTCTGTCTGTCTGTCCGTCCGTACGTCACAGCCACTTTTTTCCGAAACTATAAGAGCTATACTGTTGAAACTTGGTAAGTAAGTAGATGTATTCTGTGAACCGCATTAAGATTTTCACACAAAAATCGAAAAAAAACATTAAGTTTTAGGGGTCCCCATACTCAGAACTGAAACTCAAAAAATTTTTTTTCTTCAAACCTATACGTGTGGGGTATCTATGGATAGGTCTTCAAAAATGATATTGAGGTTTGTAACATCATTTTTTTCTAAACTGAATAGTTTGCGCGAGAGACACTTCCGAAGTGGTAAAATGTGTGTCCCCCCCTGTAACTTCTAAAATAAGAGAATGATAAAACTAAAAAAAATATATGATGTACATTACCATGTAAACTTCCACCTAAAATTGGTTTGAACGAGATCTAATAAGTAGTTTTTTTATATACGTCATAAATCGTAAACCGCAATTTATTTCACGGAACCCTTCATGTGCGAGTCCGACTCGCACTTGGCCGCTTTTTTTAATAGTTCTTACAGGATGCCCCCGAGAATTATGTTAGACAGAAGTCCAGAGGAAGAGTTAGGAACCTACTCTAGCGGTATCGGTACGGTAACGGTATATTTTTCGTAGAGTGCTTTTTCGTAGACCGGACACGGCTATTTAGGTAGGTACACCTAACAAAAACCCAGCTACGCGAAAGTTGAGATCAATTAACACGGACTATAAATAGATATTATTGTATGTAAATAATATTGTATGTAAATAAATATATACAGGTTGCTGGTGGTTTGTATGTAATGATATCGGTTATACCTAGTGATTTAAATAGTTATGTTAATTTTAATAACAATAAGGAAACTATAGGTCTAGTGATATTGTTAATTTATAGCTTCCAGCTAATTAATTTGTATATTTTAAGACCGTTTGTTTCTAAATAAAAAAAAAAAAAAAGATATTCTAACTACTCCCAATAAATGTAGCTAAGCATCGATCAAAGCCTAGACTGACCCTCAGTTATCTACACGTGTCACGTAGCCATAAAAGCTGTGTAAGCTGCGAAAGCTCCGATAACAGTATCAGGTCAGCGATACCGCCCACGCTTATCTGAGACGTAGGTATAGAACTTGCATATTCAGGGGTAGTTATATTACCCTACTCATAAATACTGTGAAGCTGCTTCGGAGCTCATCCTTGTTTTAAGTATAATATAATAGTAGTTAGCCTAGTTGGCATCTTCGATTCATAACAACTACCTATGTATGTAGGTGTATTTTAATTCAACGACGGTGTCAAGCAAGCACGACCTTAGGCTTCGGTTACACGCTAATTCTGGCGTCAGTTCAGTCCACCAGTATGATGAGAGAATGATAGTGTAACTGTTGTGAATGACAGATACAGACAGATCATACTGATGGACTGAACTGACGCCAGAATTAGCGTGTAACCGAAACCTTATGGCCTGCCCGATGTCAGCAGACACCGTTTAAATATATAGCCTACGTATCGTGACTACTTAAGTAATACTTACACACAAATCAGAGTCATAAGCGCGTTATTGACCGTTTATTAGGGTTCCGTAGCCAAATGGCAAAAAACGGAACCCTTATAGATTCGTCATGTCTGTCTGTCTGTCCGTCCGTATGTCACAGCCACTTTTTTCCGAAACTATAAGAGCTATACTGTTGAAACTTGGTAAGTAAGTAGATGTATTCTGTGAACCGCATTAAGATTTTCACACAAAAATTGAAAAAAAACATTAAGTTTTGGGGGTTCCCCATACTCGTCAGAAATGAAACTCAAAAAAAAAATTTCATCAAATCCTTACGTATGGGCAAAGATAATTAAGACAAGGAAGATTGCTCACTCCATACAATGCTACTAGTCACACGTCAATCTTAATATCGTCGCCGGTACCTCGTAGTTCCCCTTATTATTTTAGATGGCGTTATTTTCAACGTAAGCGGTGAAGCAGGCTGCTAAGTAGTCACCTCTAACATAAGATACAAAATTTTGGGCCGTGCGGCCATTTGATTTTGGTCGAGTGGTTCGGGTGTTTGACTCACAAGTCTGAGTACGTCGGTTCGCGTCCCAACTCCTGTAACCTGTTTTTGTATTTTTTCTTGCCACGAGACACGTCGCGGCGTCAGTTGAGCGTTTTTCAAAAAAAGTGTACAAAACTTTTTTTTCAGAATACGCATTTTTTTGGTTTAACTTACTCGGAATTTTTGATACTATCGATCCTCATACAAGAAAAAAAGTGTCTTAAATATTCCATTCCAGACGTCCCATTTTTGAATGCAGTCTTTTTTTATTTACATGGTCGTACGCACGGGAAGAAAAACCTTACAAAAAATCTGGAACACTTTTTTTCTTGTATGAGGATCGATAGTAATAACGATACTGAGTAATAATATAAACAAAAAAAACAAATTCTGAAAAAAAAAGTTTTGAACACTTTTTTTGAAAAACGCTTAGTTGTGCTTAGTCCCGCTAGATAAGTATACTAGAATCAAGCAGAGTACAATAGTTTTAATTTTATTCAAAATTTTCCGAATTATATTTGTCATTTTAACTATTAACTTATTTATTATTTTAACCTTAATAATTTTTGATTTTAAGCAAACGCCCGTAATTAAAGATTCAGATTTTTTTCGTTGAGTAGTCTGTGTGAAAAATAATTTATAGTAAACCTAGTCCCGAAATCGCGTCGACTTAACGTAATTATCACAGCGGCGCTACCACGAAGTCCGAATCTCGAATGTCGTATATCTCCGTCTCTGTCGCTCGAGTACTATAAACCATAAGTGCGATAGAGACGGAGATATACGAAGTTCGAGATTCTAAGTTCGTGTTTATAGCTTTATAATATTATCATCCCGAAATCAACTTTTTCCCTAACAATTTTTCTCAAATGTTTTTGACTATTTCGTGTATGTACATCTAAATAAATATAGTTTTCACCTCACTAGCTCGGAAAGCCCATTTTTATTCTTTAAAAACAGATAGCAAAACTGCATTTTATCCACAAGAGTGCAAAGAATATTTGAAATCCGAACGTGTTATTAGTTACTTTTTTAAACATAATAACATGTAAAGGTCAGTCCAGACAGGACATTTTTCGTCCATCAGATTTTTGATTTTATTTAGGTACCTTTTTGAATGTTTTTTTCTTTTTTTTAATGTTTTTAATTCTTTTTTTGTTTTTTAAATGTTTTTTTGTTTTTTAATTGTTTTTTATTTTTCTCCTTTTTATAAATGTTGTTTCTCTTTTTAAATGTTTTGTTTCTCTTTGATTTATTTTTGTGGTTTTTCACTTTTTTCTCTTTTTAAATGTTTTTTTTGAGTTTTTTGTCTTTTTTTACTTTTTTTTTATGTTTTTTCTCTTATTTTAATGTTTTTTGTAACTTTTTTCTTTTTTTATGTATTTGTCTCTATTTTATTGCTTTGTTTTTCTTTTTTTAATGTTTATTGCTTTTTTCTCCTTTTCATAAATGTTTTGTTTCTTTTTGAATGTTTTTGTTTTTTTTTTTCTTTTTTATGTTTTTTTGGTCTTTTTTCTCTTTTGTATGCGTTTTTTCCTTTTTTTAATGTTTATTTTTTATTATTTTAAGGTTGTTTGAAATCCTCTTTTATTTTTTTGATGTTTTTGCCATATTTTAATGTTTATTTAATTTTTTATTGATTTATGTGTTTTTCCAAGGTTTTTTTCATTTTCCATTTTTTAATTTTTTTCCGCTGTTCTCTTTTTACATGTTTTTTTTTTGTTTTTTTGTCCTTTTTTGTCTTTTTTTACCTTTTTTCTTAATATAATGTTTTTTGTAACTTTTTTCTTAGTACAAATTTTTTTATTAGTTTTTCTTTTTTGTCTTTTTTTACGTTTTTTTTCTTAATATTATGTTTTTTGTAACTTTTTTCTATTTTTTATGTTTTTTTCTCTATTTTATTGCTTCGCTTTTCTTTTATCAGTCTTTTTTAATGTTTTCTGAAATTATTTTTGCCTTTTTTAAGTTTTTCTTTATTTTAATGTAATTTATTTTGTATCTTAATGTTTTTTCTCTTTCCCTCTTTATTAAATGTTTTTTTAATTTTGTAATATTTTGTTTCTTTTTAAATGTTTTTTTATTTTTTTCCCCCTTTTTAATATCTAAAAAAAAAACTTACTTTACTTTTTTGTTTTTTTCCTCGCTTTAGTGAGGTGAAAAGATTTGTGTTACACACGGGTGCAAGTTATTTTGACGTCTCGTGTGTTGCAACACTCGCTACGCTCAGGATTCTATTTTTTAACCATAGAATCCATTCGCTAGCTCGTGTTTCAATTCCACACTCGCGGTAAAAATACAACTTTGCACCCTTGTATAACAAATAACTATAGTAAGTATCAGGTTTTCAAAGGCCTTAAACATCGCACGTAGCGACAACGAGTAGGTAAATATTTTTACGTCATACCTGGCCATAAAGTAGGAATTACCGCACGCTATGCGTGCGGAAAACCCCACTTCCTGGCCAGATAGAGACGTAAAATTTTGTACTCACCACGGGCGGTAATAAAGAAAGCCTCAGAGCGCATATTTATCGCCCTTGCCTTCGGCTCGGGCGTCAAATACCTGCGATCTGAGACATTCTTTGTTTAACCGCCCTAGGTAAGTAATGTACTATAGTGTGCTTTGGCCTTGACCTTATTTGCCCACCATGTTGAATGCCATATTAGATTTCTGTGATTTGATTATCGAACGAGCGAGCGAAGCGAACGAAGTTCTATGCTTCAGCTCGCTCAGCTTGTGTCGAAAATCATTCGTATGTCCGGTCACAGAATAAGTAATAGTACGTCCGGTGTCTGTCACGATGTCCGGTGTTCCGCTGTCCGGCTCAACCGATTCTCGTGAAAATTTGTTATACTTAATATTTTTGCCGAGTCACTTTTTCTAAATTAAAAAAGTGTTAAAAAAAGGACTAGACTCGCGCAAGATAGATAATCGTGGTCGCGCATGGAGGAGGACTTTGCCCAATCTTGGGTTTCCCAAAACTAATTTAAGTATTTAGCTTGTTTTTAATGTAACGAAATGTACCTACTTAATTCTTGTTCGAATGTTTTTGTGGGAATAAATGGCAATAATAAGAATAGTCAGAAAATTCCTACAGAATGACTCATTCACTAACGTACAAATCCATGCACACCCATCAGTTACTCATCTTCCACCCGAGTCAAACCATAACCAAGAACATCTCTCCGATCATCATCATCAAGATGTTCTCTCAGATCATCGTCATCAAGATCTTCTCTCAAATCATCATCATCAAAATCTTCCGTCTTAATTAAAACGTAATAGGTATATGAAATGCACTTGGCTTCGGCCCGTGCTTCCCATCACACCAGTATTTAGGTAAATACTGAGAAATTTAAAGAAACAAAATAATAATAAAAAACCAGCCAAGTGCGAGTTGGACTCGCGCACGAAGGGTTCCGTACCATTATCAATAAAAATATTTATTTTATTTTCTTTTTAGTATTTGTTGTTATAGCGGCAACAGAAATACATCATCTGTGAAAATTTCAACTGGAACTATCAAGGTATCAGTGAGATACAGCCTGGTGACAGACAGACGGACGGACGGACGGACAGCGGAGTCTTAGTAATAGGGTCCCGTTTTACTCTTTGAGTACGGAACCCTAAAAAACAGGCTCGCGGGCTACTCCTAGTTAGAAAGAGACGGATAGTGTATCTCGCCGCGACACAGAGCTCGCGGGCCGTCTTGTGATAGCCGTGCTGCTCACAGGTTTGTTAATTATATTGTTTTTTATCGCGATTTTTTTATAACTTTTTATCAATTTTAAACTTAATCGGCGCAATAAATAATAAATTCATCATCATCATCATCATATCAGCCGAAAGACGTCCACTGCTGAACATAGGCCTCCCCAAAAGAGTGCACGTAGAACCGATGGCCGTTGGGGCGGAAAGGTTCTCGAGTGGTGACCACGTACCGGAAGGCGCGGCGTGGGTAGGCCCCCCACATGGTGGAATGATGACCTGGCCCCGTAGCATGGATGGCCTTTATCACGCGATAAGTGACAGGATAGAGCATCCGTCCCTGGCTGACACCGTTCGATAGAACGAGACGACGCGCTTATCCTATCACTTATCGCGTGATAACGCCATCCATGCTACGGGGCCTGGTCGTGGGAGTCCGCTGTATGCAGGTGGCGCAGGACCGGCCAATAAATAAATACTTTAAATAATTTCAAGATGTCGGAACGGCAATTTTTCCCATTCTGACCTCTGATTTGTTTTTGTGACCTATTAGATCCTCCCATATCAATTTTGAACACAATCCTTGAGTGAGATTCTTTAAAACAATTATATCTTTCGCGACGGCGTCGTACGATTTCAACTCTTGTCAATGTAGGTTATTGTGTTATCAACTTTGTATGGAAATGTTATTTTACCAACCACAAATAACGTTTGTATAGTTTTGCGGGAAGCAACTGCAAAAGTAACTTTGTAATCGCATAAATTTGTATAGGATTACAAACTTACTTATGCAGTTAATATATCTCAAAATCGTGACATTTCCATACAAAGTTGATAACAGAATAACCCACAGAAAAAAATGAGATCCCATAAAAACCTTCCATGTAAAAAATAGGCCAAGTCTCGGAACTCTTCCACAATAAAAAGTGGTGAGATATTTCATAGAGCCAAGTTAGGCATTCTTATTAATCTTCATTTGCTTACTAAATAAAATTTTGTGACTTGGCAATCACACTTACATAGTTTAAGGTATGCAAAAAATAGTAAATGCAGTAAAGCTGTGTGATACCCGTGTGGTTTTTATGGGATTTAGGTATTAAAACGAGTTCGAACGGGAGAATTGGTTATAATTATAATACCGTTCCATTCCAACTTCCAAAGCGCTAACAGCCCTGCAAACGCAGGGCTGTTATTCGCTACGCGTTAATGCGGCTCAACCCGCCGGTCACCCGTTACGAAACTAGACCTCTACCTACGCTTAATTACTACGCATCGCGGTGTCAAGGTATATTTGTGGGCGAGCGTTGAGGTGAGCTTAAAACAAGTTACAGAATAGCGGGGCTGTGTAGCTGTGGTGTGTCTATGTATGTTTATAGATTGTACTACGGGTTATGAGCAAAAATAGACCTTACGTTTTGGAAGTAAGGTTGCAAATTTATTGTGTGGTAGGCTGGTAGGTAACATTTTAGAGCATATCGCTAACTGTTTACATAGCTCAAAAGCTATCTGCCAGACTTACGTGCAGAAGGGACGAAGTTCAAATCTCATACATGTTAACAATATTTTGTTTGTCGATATTTGTAGTTTTATAATTTAGTAGTTTAGAATAAGTTCGCGGGTTAGTTTAAAATCATTTGAAATCGAAAATTTGAAATGCAAATATGAATACTGAAAGTGCCAACAGCAAGTTTGTTGTAAGTAGGTATTTGTAAATGTTGTACTTTGTGCGCCGTTATATTTGTCAGGCTGTCAGCCTGCGATCGACCGATCTCTGGTGACCAGCGGCGCTACCACGAACTTTGAATCTCGAACTTATATCCCCGTCTCTATCGCACTTATGGTTTATGGTACTCAAGCGACAGAGACGGAGATATACGAAGTTCGAGATTCGAAGTTCGTGGTAGCGCCGCAGCCTAGCCTAGCCCAGCACATGCTGAGACTGGGGCCTATTGTCACAAATTCAGTTTTTTACTTAGGTACTGTTTGTTAGTTTGTAAGTTTATTTTATATTATTTTATTTTTTCTTGTAATTAATACTTTTTCTGATTCTGATTATATGTTTCAGCAAGGGGTACGCTTTTTGGACGAAATGGTATTTTTGTATACGACTGAATTCATTAGAAAAAATACTAAACTCTAGTCGGAGTAACCATGTTTGTTTAGAGCAAAAACTATTGGATAGGGTTCGTTTTAGATTTCAATCGAATAATAAAATTGAAATAGTGCTAAAGTAAATTTGAATTTGCTTTAAATTACTGATTTTAAATCAAAATCTCTGATTGTTTTAAGTTTATTTAGTTATGCACGATTCTTAAATATGCGCCATCTAGCGGAATGCAATACCCGCGCGTAGCCATTCAGCTTAGAAAAACGTGCGATCGATGGATCTAGTCACTGATTAAAAATTGCTTTGTATTATTTTGCTATTTGCGTGTTATTTTGTGACAATGGTGTATTTTATGCCTTAAAATTTGTTAATGTGATGATTTAGGACACTAAAATGCAATATTTTGACGAATTCTACGCTACTTTTTTCATTGAGAGCCTAGTAGCGCCATCTCGGATTATTTTCTGAACTACGGCGACGTTTCCACAGAGTTAGCAATCTTCCTTGTCTTATAATTATCTTTGGTATGGGGTATCTATGGATAGGTATTCAAAAATGATATTAAGGTTTCTAATATCATTTTTTTCTAAACTGAATACTTTGCGCGAGAGACACTTCCAAAGTGGTAAAATGTGTCGTCCCCCCCCCCCCCCCTGTAACTTCTAAAATAAGAGAATTATAAACTAAAAAAAAAATTATGATGTACATTACCATGCAAACTTCCACCGAAAATTGGTTTGAACGAGATCTAGTATGTAGTTTTATTTTAATACGTCATAAATCGTAAACCGCAATTTATTTTACGGAACCTTTCATGTGCGAGTCCGACTCGCACTTGGCCGCTTTTTTTGGTTTCAGGATTCGCTGTGTTCGCGGCTAGTATCTATCTCATTACAGTCCAGTCGAGTTCATAAATAAATATAAATTCACAAAATCCCAAAGTTCAAAAATATCTGACCAAACCTCCTAAGACCCAAAAAATTGTACTTTCACAATTAACTTTGAACTTTCACTGATTGTCAAAAAGTCCCGAATTCATAAACTCTGGGTGTCAGGAGGTATAACGTCATGTTCACGCATCACTATGTTCTTAATACCCAAGCAAAAGTATTTTCGAACTCGACAGGGCTGTTATTCGCTACGCGTTATGCCATGATCACACAGTGCTCTCGGCCGAGTACTCGGTGCGTATAAACAGTCACTCGCTATGTTATCTACTTTGTTAAAAGGTTCTACTCACCTACTAATCCTTCGGGACGATGTCCACTTCTTACACTCACGTTTACTACCAAACATAATTTTTAATCCGTACAAAAATAATATTTTGTGTATACAACAACTTTATTATTTTTTTTAATTTGATGCAATCGGGATGATAAAAAAGTACTAAAGCTACTGTTACACATGCTCTTTAGTAGCATGCTTGTTTGAGCATTCTCAATTATTATGTATGCAAATAGCATGCTACTTAAATACTAGCAACTTTCCAGATACACATGCTATTTTCTCGAAATTAGCATGCTTTCGTGCTACTTAAGAGCATGTGTAACAGTAGCTTAACAATCAAAATCAGAAATCAGCGCGAAAACTTTTTTAAACATGCAGAGTCAAGTGCACAGGGCCGGAGCCAGACGAGCCTGCGCTCCGAATCGCAATCACATTACAAATGGCGGCATCCCCCGAGTAAGGGTTACTGTCGCATCAAGGTTGATCCAATTACACGACTAATAATACCGGTACACAGTTTAGTGGTTTATCTCTAACTCGGGTAGGGTTTTATTAATCTATTATCCGTTTATTCGTCTATCTATCTAGTCTCGTTGTGTTATTATGCTCCCAGACAAATTGCTCGTAAAGTCTGAAGATTCACTTTACGAAATGTGGTGTAATTCATCAGTGATGATGAATATGTAGTTTAGCTTCTTGTTGTCTTTGCACAGTATTATCAACACAAAAACGATAAGCAATAAAAAACCGGTTAAGTGCGAGTCGGACTCGCGCACGAAGGGTTCCGTTCCACTAAAAAAACCGCAAAAAAATCACGTTTGTTATATGGGAGCCCCCTTAAATATTTATTGTATTTTGTTTTTTAGTATTTGTGTTATAGCGGCAACAGAAATACCTACATCATGTGAAAATTTCAATTGTCTAACTATCACGGTTCATGAGATACAGCCTGGTGACAGACGGACAGACAGACAGACAGACGGAGAGCGGAGTCTTAGTAATAGGGTCCCGTTTTACCCTTTGGGTACGGAACCCTATAAACGGCAAAAAAATCACGTTTGTTGTATAGGAGCCCCATTAAATCTGTTTTTTAGTATATTGTTGTTATAGCGGCAATAGAAATACATCGTCTGTGATAATGATAACTTCAACTGTCTAGCTATCACGGTTCATGAGATACAGCCTGGTGACAGACGGACAGACAGACAGACAGACGGACAGTGGAACCCTAAAAATGGAGCACTACTTAATGGTTAATAGAAGAATCCACATTTGTCTGGCTACTTATTATATGTTAGTACCTACCTACCTACCTAAGCCTTAGATTCTCATATTAGTGCGGCCTAGCAATTTAGTAACAGCAACACGTTACTCGAAGTTCAAGGCTTGTGCAAATTGAATTACCAGCCTGCGGGCACAGCTTACGTGGATTGCCGTCATAATACGGCATGCACAAACGCCCCACGTGCAGTAAAGTAACCATAACGCGCTGAGCATCAGTTAAGCCGGGGTTATATTAGAGCGACGCCGCACTGTGGGCTGAGAATTGGCTCTCCATAGAAATAGACAATTAAAAATTTTAGATTACTTTTTTTTCGGGAAATGGCTTCCTCTAGTCATTATCATACCACAAAATGATTTTGAGATAATTTGGCCTGCTAAATAAAGCCTTATAATTTTTTCAAAAAAAAATTTTATGGAGCGTATGTGAAAAATCGGATTTTCTCTGAAAGTAAAACGAAAACCGTTATATCCTCGCGGATGGTTACAATACTAATTGTTTCTGATTTTTTGACGTACTTAGTTTTTAAAGAATAGGTGCCGTTTTTTTTTGTAAAATCAAAGTTTATTTTTGGATTTTTTTTTGTTTGATTTACGTTTTACTCATGTTTTTGACAATAGAAAATGAGTTATGGAGAGCCAATTCTCAGCCCACAGTGCGCCGCGTGTCGCAACGCAATCGGTTACAGACATTTTGTATGAATTCATTCAATACCTACAAAGTTCGCGTTGCGACACGCGGCGTGGCTCTAATATAACCCCGGCTTTATGCGATCTGAGGCTTTCTTTATTATCGCCCATGGCGAGTACAAAATTTTACGTCTTTCCATGGCCAGGAAGTGAAATTTTTCGTATGCGTGGCATGCGGTAGGTAATTGCTATTTTATGGCCAGGTGTGACGTAATGGTACATTGTTTAACGAGGGGCCTAAGTAGAATATTGCGAACAAGAGTCTATCCGAAGCCCGACGACGAAGGGCTGTTATATACACAATGATTTTCATCAGATTTGCGAGGAAATAAATAACTACAAAAGACAGAAGAATTTATGTTTCATACAAGCGCACCAATCGAAAATTTACGAAATTGACAACTTCACTTCCAGATCAGTGCGAGTCGAGCAATCGAGTCAATATTTCAACCAATCACAGAGCAGTATTCTTGCGGTGCGTGGCCAAGTAGATTTTTTTCAACCAATCACAGAGCCGAATTTTAGAGGCGCAAGGCCAACTAGATTTTCTTAAACCAATCAGATCACACACAAGCACATAACTCCATCAGGAATTATAAAAAACCATAACTCTCGAGGGAGGTAAATCGGCTATAGCTGCTCTATACGCCTGTGTCTAATAGACTCTTGTTCGTAATATTCCACTTACGCCCCTCGTTAAACAATTACAATGTATCTGAAGCATGAAAAGAACGGTATTTTCAATGTATTCCGAATTTTAAAAAGAAATTATGTAAAATATCAACTTTGTGAGAAGACGTGATCCTACTTTCTTAATATAATAACCCGGTTCATTTAGGTTTCATGACCAAAAGCATGCTAAGTATCGAATGGTTAAGAGGGGCTAGGTCAGTTCATTGAGCCACCCGGACCCTGTGGGCTTTAGGGACTTCGTTCCTCTTTAATTAGATAAATCACAATCTATATTTTCTTGTAGATAAAATACCTGAGTCATAAATTAGAACACTTTCCAAACAATCCCTTGATGCAATGTGATGCAGGTACCTTAAAAGTGTTAATAATTTAAATTTGATTTTAAATGAAAATTCGTCGCAAACGCAATAATTCCTAGAATCCAATGCTGACTAAAGGTGTTGCTGCAATTCAACGAACCCATTAACGAGGAAAAGCAAGCGACCTAATTAAAAAAAAACCATTTTGCTTTGGTAACTTTCGTCGAACTATTGCGGCTTTATAATATACTATGGCTTTTACCCGCGAATTCGGCCGCCTGGAACTCTTTTATATCGTACCTCCTTACAAACTTTCACCCACCATTTCAACCCCTTGGGGTGATTTTCGGGATAAAAACTATTTTTATGTTCGTCCCCGGGATTCAAACTATCACCATACCAAATTTCATCTAAATCGGTTCAGCGGCTTACGAGTGAAAAGGTAACAGACAGGTAGACAGGCAGACGGATAGAGTTACTTTCACATTTCATCATCATCATCATCATCATCATATCATCCGAAAGACGTCCACTGCTGGACATAGGCCTCTCCCAAGGAGTGCCAAAGTGACCGGTCCTGCGCCACCCGCATCCAGCGAGCGGACTCCCGCGACCTTTATCAGGTCATCAAGTCCACCTCGTAGGGGGCCTACCCACGCCGCGCCTTCCGGTACGTGGTCGCCACTAGAGAACCTTTCCGCCCCTACGGCCATCGGTTCTACGTGCAATGTTCTTTCGCATTTATAATATGTATAATACACCTAATTATGCCCTTGTGGCACGGACGTGGACCGACTGGGTCACCAAGGTCTTTGTTCAACAAAGTTTGTTGTCAAAAAATGATTTTCATTCAAGACATGTGACACTTAATGAGATAATCCGCCGGTCTCTTGCCACCATCAATGTGCCTGCTCTTCTTTAGCTGCCTGGCATTGTCAGAGATGATGGCAAAAGACCTGATGGTCTGTCTATGGTTCCGTGGAATTTAATTTCTCCATTTTATTATCTAAGCTATTTTAAAATCCCATTGACATATTGTAATAATTTAAGTCTTAAGTATATTTAATAGAACCTGAGTGTTTCTAGTGTTGTAGCTGATAAAGTGATGACGATGCAAAAGTGGTTCAATGAATCCTATTTGAATAAATAAATTCCTTCTTTCTTTCTTTCTTCTTTCTTGGAAAGGATTCTTGCCAGCTCCTCATCACATTCACTATTCACCTCCAACGGACTACTTCTAAAGCGGGTGCAGCGGCGAAAAACGCCAAACTTCTGAAATGTAACTTAAATATAGGAGGCTTCGGCAGAGAGTACAACGTTGTACCCTTTGGCGTCGAAAATATTTTTTTTGATATAAACTTAATATTTAAATGCACGGAAGCCCTTAACTATTGACCACAGGAAAGACTACTTTCTTTTCCTTTGTTTTTTTTTGTTTTACGAAAGCTGTATGACCCAAATTAAAATTTTACTCAAGCTGTATAACCCAAATCTACGACTCTGCCACCGCTGCGCTGCCGAATGTTTCCTTGTCACACTAGTCTATTCTATTAAGGCTCGACCTTTAACATTTTCGTAAAAATGAGTTGTTTAGTAACCACTTCATACATTATGAGATTATGACGAAACAATTTACCGTCGGAAAAAATATATCATAATCTGCAAGATATGAGAAGTAACATAATTTTCGTAGAAATCCATTTTAACAAAGGAAAGTAGAGAAAAAAAAAACCCTATTATTTCACATGTAATCAGTTTACTGCTTCATTTTTTATCAGAATAAGATGCAATTTTATAATCTTCTTCATAAAGTAATGAACAATAATTTTATTTCCTTACTTACTTAATTTTCTTCTCGTTTTCTGAAATATTCCAAAAAACATGATATTCGCGCTTTTGGACACGCGCTTCCATCTCGCTCACGCGTATGCTCAGTGAGAGGGAGAGAAGACCATGAACGTTAACAGCTGTATTGTCTTCAAATATAGACTCCAGCCAGTGACACTTACTTGACATTGAGCTGTCGCTGTATGAGCAGCTTCTTCTCGATCTGTTCGATGGGGAACTGCGGCACTTCGTAGGGCGCCGACAGCTCATTGGGGAGATCACGAGGCGCCTCCGCCCCTAACGCTGCTGTCGGACTCTCGCTGCCTGTAACACAAACAATCAACTTACTAATAATCATCATCATCATCATATCAGCCGAAAGACGTTCACTGCTGGACATAGGCCTCCCCCAAAGAGTGCCACGATGGCCGGTCCTGCGCCACCCGCATCCAGCGGACTCCCGCGACCTTTACCAGGCCATCAGTCCACCTTGTGTGGGGCCTACCCACTTACTACTAATGTAAGATCATTATTGCGTTAGATACATTTACTGTTTTTGACAGGGCTAATCTTGAAGAGGCGTGGCAGCTTATTGTGCTGTGACTGTGACCAAAACCGACAACAATAAAGAGAGTTCCCTGTCTCTGAATGTCTCAACTCAGTGAATGTCGCGACGTATCGGACTGCTAATAAAATGAGAGTTCCCTGTCTCTGAATGTCTCAACTCAGTGAATGTCGCGACGTATCGGACTGCTAATAAAATGAGAGTTCCCTGTCTCTGAATGTCTCAACTCAGTGAATGTCGCGACGTATCGGACTGCTAATAAAATGCTGAAGATTGAGATACCTACAGGAACGAAACGAAATATACGTCGCGCGACATTACGCCTGTGCGTAAACGCGGCATTATAATAGAAGTCCATTAGCCATGACCGTGTCATTAAATAAACGCTTCTGCCGACCGCCGCCGGCCCGATTACAAATGTGACTGGTTTTACATTTCTTTCATCGCATAGCTGATTAAAGCAATCGGAATAATTCAAATCCATGTAGATTACTTGATCATTTTACAAAAAATTTTTTAGGAAAAATAATGTTATACATTATATAGGAAAAATAATGTTATACATTATATAGGAAAAATAATGTTATACGTGTATGTAAATATTGCTGACTATACACGGTGATTTTTAAATAACCTACCTAACAGTAACACAATTAACCCGTAGTTACCTAAAACATCCCTACGTTATTTTTATCTATGTAGAACACTTAATTTGGAATTTTCTTTGAGACATGAATGTATTTAAATATAATTTGTAAATGAATTGCTAAATACATATTTATTTCATAAAATAAAAAATACTAAAACTAAATAAAATAAAAAACAAAAAAATTTAAAAAACCTATTTTATAACTAAAATAACGGGTCTCCCCGCGGCATGGTGCCGAAGATGCTGGCAGCATTTCCCCGCTGTATCGCAATACTAATGCGTTGAGCGAGGAAGCTTTGCTTTTCAACCGACGAAAAAAACGGAGGAGGTTCACAAGTCGACGCGTATAGGTATATATTTTTTTTATGTATGACCACGCATAACTTTTTACAGAGTAGTTCGATTATGATAATTTTTTTTTATTGGAAAGGGTATACCCCGAAGTTGGTCCCATATAAATTTGGAAAAAAAAAACCAACCCAAAGGGTAGGAAAATAGGGGATGATTGATTTTTCGTCGGTTAAAACTTTGTTTTTAAAGTGAATTATAATTACAATATTTACAATTCATTACCATTATGCATAATTTTAGTTCAGGTATATTATTTAAATTTTTAGTGTTTCTCTTTTTAACTTTTATTTTTACACTTTTCATTATATTTTTACATGTATTACTAGTAGGATGAGGATGATATGGATTTTTTGCCTGAGATAAATGTCATTTATTTATTTTATTATTTATTAACGGTAGTTTATATCTTCTATGAACCAAACACTTTCTTGAAATAATTGTTTCACCAACCTAACAACCCATAGATTAAATTATGACTAATAAGTTGTCAATAAAATTGCCACATAATGTAATGCATGACAAGTAGGTGGATGTAAAGTCGCCTTCAATGGACTATGTAAACTTGATGTAAACAAACAATGTATTAATGTCAATTTCAGTATGGCGGTTTGTTTACATAATTAGCAAAGTCCATTGACGGCGACTTTAAGAGTTTGTTGACGTAAACTAAGGCAATCGACTTTCCCGCTAAAGCGCTGAAATTTGACGAATGGTACCTACTTCACTTCAGGAAATGTACGATAACCACACATTCAGTCGATTTTCGTGATAACATTATTATTAAATTTAATTAACTAAACAGTGACATCGTTGCATAAGCCCTCATCCATTGAAATCTGTTTTAGCTACTTACTTACCTATTACGAAGCTGGAGGTCCCGGGTTCGAATCCCGGTCAGGGCATTTATTTGTGTGTTTATCACGAATATTTGTTCCTGAGTTATGGATGTATATGTATATAAGTATCTATATGTATGTATCTATTATATATATCATCGCCTAGTACCCACAACACAAGCCTTACTGAGCTTACCGTGGGCCTAGGTTGATTTGTGTAAGATTGTCCCGTAATATTTATTTATTTATTTATTTATTTATTAATATATTTTGATTCCTGGTCACGGACGGATTAAAAATAACCGTGTATTGTAGTAATGATAAATAAGCCTATTTTATTGTATACATGAACCTCTAGATTGGAGATGGAATTCTCGTTAACAGCGATCAGGTTCAACTCTATGCAATTAGCATAATATTCGACATGAACCTACACAACACTAAGAAAAAGAACAAGCAAGTACAGGAAAACTAAAATCTAACTGTATGAAGCAGATGAAAAAGAAAATTGAGTCAAATATAGTACCATCGGCCAAAGCCAGAGTCGACCAGGTGACCGATTTTTGACTTTGAGCGCTCGATTCTTTCACTAGAAAACTGTCAAAAATTATGGATTGCTATTTTGAAATAGCAATAGAAAATTGAAAAACGAGTGGTATTGACCAGTCGTATTCAATTCTATCGGTAGAAAGTAAGTGCCAGTAATTTTGACACTACAATCATATTTACTTTTATTTTTCAAGCGCTCGAAAATCAAAAATCGGTCCCCTGCTTCAAAACAGAATCGCTTGCAATGCTATTACGGCTGGAACCAAAATGCGCCTTTAAGGTGGTCGACTCTGGCTTTGGCCGATAGTACATTGTTGTAGAGGCTAGAAAATAAGCAATAGATGGACGAGTTTCTTTAAACTGTCCAACAGTATTATTGTTGGACAGTTTAAACAGCGCTTCGACCAATCACAGGGCGTCGAGCGCGAGGACGGGCGCCGCTCCTCATCGCCGCGCGAGCCTGTATAGTATTATCACAGAATAGTATAATTCCTAGTCATCAACTCATCATTATCCTCCTAGCGTTATTCCCGGTCGTGCCCCAAAAGGCCCCGGGGTCCGCTTTGACACCTAACCTCCCAAGATTTGGCATATGTACTAGTTTTACGAAAGCGACTGCCATCTGACCTTCCAACCCAAAGGGGAAAACAAGACCTTATTGGGATTAGACCGGTTTTCCTTCACCGAAAAGCTAACAGTAAATATTCCGTACATACGTTCCGGAAAACTCATTGGTACGAGCCGGGATTCGAACTCACGACCGCCGCTTGACAGCCGCATGCCTGAACCACTAGGCTACCGTAGCTTTTTCGTAAAGAATAGTATAATAGTATTACATATATTATGTTATTTAATTAGGTACAGTGGCGGAATGAAAAGGTTGATCAGTTTTCAAATCAAATCATTTACGAGTTGCAAGCACATGTTACCTTTTTAAACTGTGTATCAGACGAGAGTGATGTATTGAAAATTATGTTCAACTGTTTGACAACAAAGTTCGAATTTTCCTTGACTATTAATAGTTGAACTAAAACCTTTTTATTAGTTTGATCTTGCCATTACGTGGTGTCAAGTTTGATAAATCTAATGATTAAATCCTCTCAGCTTAAAATTATTAAAACTATAAATGTGAGTAACAGGTCCTGTCAATGTCATCATTGCTATTTCTTGTATACGTTTTTTTTTATTTTTTTACTCGTATTCCAAAGTTTAAAGAGGTGTAGTGAAATGACATTCATTATGACGGAATGTGTGAGACACTCGGTCGATAAAGCAGATACGGATAACTTATACTGAGCAAGCAAAAACAGATCTTAAGATGATCAACCTTTTCATTCCCCGACTGTACCTACTTAATTTTGATTGAAATTTATAATTATTTGCAATTTCCTCGCAGTAGGCGTGAAAAGCACTGTCTTAAGCCTCGGCCGAAAGTGCAATAGCTGGACTCGTATTTTCTAGCCTCTACAACAATTAGGGCGTGCTCCCGGGAAATACCGGTTCTCAATTTCCCGGGAAATCCCGGAATTTATTTGGAATCCAAAGAACCGGTACCAAGCACCGAGTCCCGGTTCTCCCGGTTCCTTCCATAACGTCAAATATAAATATATATTATTAGTAAATGTAATGTGATTCGATGCTTGTTAACAAATAATGATATTTGTTTTATGTAAATTATTATATTGCTGCAAATGTTAGAATTATCTTAAGTTAATCACATTTAAAATTAATTGAAGTAATCATCAGCGTCTTGTCAAGTTAATTTGACATATTTACATAACTATTCGGTTTTAGATAGGTACTAAAACTTGTATAACTTTGAAAAAGTAGTTTATTTTTTTTAATTATTATTTTAAGATGATGCGTGAAAATTACAAGTATACTATGTGTTTCGAATATGGTGTTTTAAGTATTAATTACTACACATGTTATGATTACGAAAATGGCCGATGACTCTTGTTACCTGATATATTAATTAACGGTGAAGACTGATGTTTTATTACTTAAACAATTTTTTTTTCCCCTATGACATTTTCCAAATTATTCCAACGATTTCTTTTTCAATGTCATTAGAGTTACTTACACGATTGTCAGTTGAATTATGTCATAAAGAAAACAACTATGAAAATAAATCAGCTAAGCATAAAGAACCGGGAAATGAAAATCTTGGAACCGGTCCCGGTACTGCACGCCCTAACTATTAATGTGTTAAGACCAAACAGTTACATAGGTATACTTATCCATCTATCAACTCGCAGGAATCTGCGCTCACAATACTTATTCACTTACTAGGTATATAAACTTCATTAAACTAGGTCATACTAACCTTAATGTAATCAATATTCCTGACTAAAACGGAAACATAATCAACATAAACGTCAAATCCATATATTTAGAGCCGTGTAATTGTATTGTGCCTTTGACCAGAGGGCGCTGTTGTCAGTAACGGCTATCTATAAACAGCTCCGTAATTATTTATTGTTATTATTATAATTACACGCTTTTAAGTGACATAAATTCATATATATATTAAGTTTGACATACGGAATACATCGGAACAGTATTAATAAAGAATAAAAAGCGGCCAGTCGAGACGGACTCGCACATGAAGGGTTCCGTGAAATAAATTGCGGTTTACGATTTACGACGTATTAAAAAAAAACTACTTATTAGATCTCGTTCAAACCAATTTTCGGTGGAAGTTTACATGGTAATGTACATCATATATTTTTTTTAGTTTTATCATTCTCTTATTTTAGAAGTTACAGGGGGGGACACACACATTTTACCACTTTGGAAGTGTCTCTCGCGCAAACTATTCAGTTTAGAAAAAAATGATGTTAGAAACCTTAATATCATTTTTGAAGACCTATCTATAACGAACTTCGTGTCCAATACAATAACGCGTTCCGGGTGCTGATGGGGCTGCCACGATGGTGTAGTGCTTCCGGCATGTTTGCCGAAGCGCGGACGGATGGCTTCGCGGCTGTGATGAGGAAGAGATGCGCTTCGCTTTTGTCTCGTTTGCGCGGCAGCTCCAACAGCATCCTGAGCGTGTTCGCTTACCGCTGGGACAGTCCTATGCTAGCCCGCTGGACGTCCATGCATGTGCAGGTAAAGACGCGCACACGAGAATTTTAGACCCTAAGTATTATTATTAACTAACACTCATTTAGTCATAAGTTAATTATTTTTTACTAACAAAAGTGTATGGACCTTGTCTGAAATAAAAATGAATTGAATTGAATTGAATAAATACCCCACACGTATGGGTTTGATGAAAAAATTTTTTTTGTGTTTCAGTTCTGAGTATGGGGACCCCTAAAACTTAATGTTTTTTTTCGATTTTTGTGTGATAATCTTAATGCGGTTCACAGAATACATCTACTTACCAAGTTTCAACAGTAGGTATAGCTCTTATAGTTTCGAAAAAAAGTGGCTGTGACATACGGACGGACAGACACACAGACAGACGGACGGACATGACGAATCTATAAGGGTTCCGTTTTTAGCCATTTGGCTACGGAACCCTAAAAATGGCACCGGCGAAAGTAAAAACTACGACAAACACGGCGTCGGTTAACAGGTTGGTGGATGTTATTTCAAATTTAATAGCAGAGATTGCGGAACTAAAAGACGATGTCAAGGGCTGTCGGGACATTATCAACACGCAACAAAGGACGCTGACTTACCTGGTCTCACAAATGTCCGGACACCTGTCACCAAATATTGAGCACTTACAACAGCTACAACACCTATCACTCAATGAATCAAGGCATGTTATTCTTGGGTGATACTCATATATCTGTCCCCACTGACACTGTCACACTGCCGCCGCCACCGCTGCCTACACCAGCAACGAAAAACACTCCCGTGACCCTGACGCGGTCTGCGCCACAGCCTGCGCCAAAGCCTTCGCCGCAGCATGCACAGCCTGCACCACAGCCTGCGCCTGCGGGATCCCAGTCAAGGCGTGCTGTATCTCCCGCCATAGCGGCGGCACGTCAGGTTGCAACTACAGCACCGCCGCAGCCTACTCTGAAGGCCTCCTCGCATGGAGCTTCCAATACCACAGGACTCCATGCGGCTGCCCCCCGAGAAACCAGTTTGCACGTCTTCAACCTAGGCGTTGAGACCACTGCCGAGGACGTCGTCCGTCACGTGCAGGCTCGAATGGGCATCCCGGCGCCAGTGTGTGAGCGGCTCGTTGTCACCCGAGGTAGCTATGCGTCGTTTCGACTGGACGTGCCAGTCCACAAGGTCAACGTAGTGAAACGCGTTAGCAACTGGCCCGAAGGAGTATCTGTGCGCCCATTTAATATTGTGCAGCCAAAAAACTTCACACCCAATCGCGGCACAAAAAAACTAAAATAGGAACTAAATTGGTCGTAATCCACCAAAATGTACGATCCATTTGTGGCAAAACTTCGTTATTGGAACTACTTTGCAGCACTGAACAACCCGATATTCTTGGATTAACTGAAATTTGGTGCAGCAAAAGTGAGATTGAGCGAGTGCGTTTAAAGATGTGGGTACACCGTCGCGAATTATTTTTGCAGAACGCGCACCGCGGCCCACGGTGGTACCGCCTTGATCGTGCGGGATGGACTGGCGTTTAAGCCGCGTAATGATCTACAAGCCCACTCTGTTCAATATCACATTGAAATTCCAATTTGTTCAAATAAATATCAAAATCGCCTTTTCCAGTTCTATACAAGGATATAACAACTAACTTACAACTAGGAATTTCAATGGCTGTGCATTCAATTGAATGCACAGCCATCTTTCCCTACTCGCGTGACTGCCGACTGTGCGTCGTCCATTGATTGCGGTTTAGGGTTTAGCGAACCACTCGCGCGACTGCCTAACTGTGTCGCCAGTGGACACTGCTATTAGCGACCACAACGCCCAACGATACGAGTTCGCTATTGAGTATGGGCGTTCCGATGACGTAGCACACGAAATCGAACGTAGGTTATTTAGTGATGAATGCATTTATTTATTTTATCTATCCAAATATCATAAATGACCACCATAAAAACAGACTGTTTTGTTAGAACAAAGTTCTTATCTGTGAAAATGTTATTATTGCTAAATAATAACATCGATTTCAATAATATTATTTAATTCAAATTTCGAACATCTCTGAAAACAAAGAAATTTGATTCGAGATGACGTTTAGTTCGAAATGAATTGTCAATTTGCATAACATTTGACAAGTGGAGCCCGACTCTAGTTTGTCTCTGAATTTAAAAAAAAAACTATGACAGCTGCCAGAAAACAACGCCGCAATGCCGGCTCCTGAATGCATCATAGAGGCTTATGATATGTGGATAGATAAAGTAGTGTATGTAACTGTACATAATTAGGCATTAAAACACTCGTGTGATGTTATTATGAAACTCGCCTTCGGCTCGTTTCATAAACCCACACTCGTGTTTAATGCCCTTCAATATGTACAGTCACATAAACTACTATTATTGTGATATTAGTAATTATAATTTTAATTTTATTTTTGATTCTACTATTGACATTGATACAAAATGTAATAAACTATTTAACATTTTGACATACTACATCGATATTCATTTTCCAATTAAAAAAATTAAATGTAATAATGCCATGGGTAACTGATGAAATAATGGAGTAAGTACATGCGTAAACACAGGGACCTCCATGAAATCCAGCGTCAATATCCCGGCAACCCGATTAAGTATATCTGAATGTATTGATAATTATTGTAACTTAATTAAATCCACAACACTGCGCGCTAGGCAATACGATATCGAACATAGGATAGGCGAAAGCAGAAATCCCTCCAAGGAGATTTGGAAAGTGGTAAATGAGGAGATAGGTGCAAAAAATAAATCTCAATCTATCTGCCTCAATGACTCCTCGCAAACAAAAATACCACCGAGCGATGTTCCAGATGAGTTTAACTCGCATTTCTTAAATATAGGTTTAAAAAATGCGATCAACACAAATCCCGCTTTAAGTAGGCGCTATCTATGTAGTTACCTACATGACCTGAAGTACCGACGATGACCTTGCCGACTGTTACAAGTGACATGCTAAATAAGGTGATTCGAAAAATGTTAAAAACACGCGCAACTGTAGATACTTATGACATTTCACTCAATATTTTATTATGTATATGGCCAATTATTTCTGTTTCTGACATTTTAATCGTACTTATTAATATTATTTTTGATACAGGTGTATACCCAGAAGTGTTAAAGAGTACCAGAGTGTGCCCAGTGTATAAGGGAAAGGGTGATAAGTGCGATGTCAACAATTACAGACCAATAACAATAGTCCCCACAATTTCTAAAATTGTGGAGTCCATCCTCTCATCGCATTTAATGGCCCACCTAGAGAACAATGACCTACTGACTGACCGCCAATTCGCTTATCGGCAAAATATGTCCACAACAACTGCTGCGCTCAAAATATTTGACTGCATTGTTTCCGGTCTGGATGACAAATGCAAGATGGCAGGTATATTTTGTGACTTGTCCAAAGCTTTTGATGTGATTGATCATGACCTGCTTTTGGACAAGTTACATCATTACGGGATACGAAACTTAAGCCACAAATTGTTTACATCATTTTTGTCCGACCGGAAGCAAGTAGTTAAAATATCTGCGAGCGGTAAACGACTGAAGTCCAGTGCTGGCAGCGTGAATGTCGGAATCCCTCAAGGTTCGGCGTTAGGAAATTCCCTTTTCCTAACGTTTATTTATGAACGACCTTCCCGCTGCCATCACAGCTGGTCTCTCTGTCCTATTCGCGGACGATACCACAGTGGTTGTCAGCGCGCGCACTTCTGAACAGCTTGGAGAGAAGATACATGACGGATGTGATCAACTGCAGAGGTGGTTTGCTACCAACGGCTTACTCTTAAAAGTCTTAAATATAACAAAATCCAACGTCATGGTATCAGACGATGTCATGAAGCAGGTGTATTTTGCTCATTTTCATTCGCTGATGTCCTATGGTATCTCATTTGGGGAAACTCAACGGATGCCAACAGAGTGCTGCTTATTCAGAAACGTGCCGTACGTGCGATGATTGGGGCAAAATCGAGGACTTCGTGTAGAGGCCACTTCCCAACGCACGGTATTATGACGCACTACTCACTCTATATATTCGAAATTATAATGTTTGTAAGGAATAATTTTTCCTCGTTCGATACCGTAAATGTGATTGGCAAAACACTCCGCCGCACTGGGCGTTTGAGAACAGTTCGCCGTCGCATGGCACTTGCAGAAAAGAACCCGCGTGTCATTGGGCCTACCTACTACGAGCGACTACCCGCTGATCTTAGACTGGAACCATCTGACGAAGCATTTAGACGCCGCCTGAAATACCTTTTATTGAAAAATCCATTATACTCAGTTAAAGAGTATATGGATCTTGATCTGACATGTTATATTATTATTTTTACCTATTTACATTTGTTTTAATATGATTTGACATTAAATATCATTTATATTCTAATGCACATTACACTATATTGTAAATTGAATGACGATACCTAGTGGTTGACATATTTGTTCTTTTGATTTTGTTTTATTTTTATATTTACTCGTTATTCAGTAAATTTGTTGACATTGTATTAATTTAATATTATATCTTTATTTTTTCTTTGTTTTTGACGATCGTGATAAATAATCTTATTTTTTTGACATGAAAGCATGTAATGTAACTTTTTATCATGAAATAAATAATCTAATCTAATCTAATCTTTGATGGACAGGCACCTATTACCAATATACAGAAACAAAGAGAACACCTTGATGGACTAATGACGTCCGAAGTCTGAATATGAGTTAGTAAAAACAGAAATCTGTTTACGGCGACGACGCGTTATCGACCTCACTTGTTACGCGTCCGGCATAAAATCAATTATGTTCTCTAACGATCACTAACCTTTCATTCAGATAATGAATTCTAACATGACAGCGGAAAATTAAGAATAATGATCTGTTTCGACGTCGTCTGTGACGTCATTATAATATCAAGTAAAGAAAAGACGCTATAACTACTTAAAGTAGAAAAACAGTAGAAAAACCCTTGACATTTTCGTTTCAAAGTTCAATAAGTATCTTAAAAACAGCTTAACCGATTTTATTGAAACACAGACACACACAGACACACAGCCACGTCAAACTTATAACACCTCCCTTTTTCCGTCGGGGGTTAAAAATACTTCGTGAAATTGAATCACTCCATGTAATCCACGAGATGCTAGGGTGCCCAAATTGAAGCAACGTGCAGGACAATCGATATTCACTTAATAAGTACCTACCTACTTAATTAGGTACCTACGTATAAGAACAATCGATTGTTGTGAATGCTACCCGGTCTGCAATTAAAAGAAAACACTTGCTTTTAACTTGTTGCAAATCAAGTGATCAGTGAGAGTACCAATTAGGCAGGTGATGCGTGAGCTTCGCCGCTCGCGTGTTCCGTTAATGATGAAATTATCATTCCATTCTTTCTTTGCATTTCATTGCATTCTTTGTCAAGTTGTCATAATGAAACTGAACCGACGACATGTGCACTTGCGTGAGAAATCGATAACATGATTTTGCTTCTTTCTAATAGGTAAAACTGTCTCTTTACAATCTAATAAGCATCTTACAATGATTTTTGCACTAAATAGGTTAGATTTTTTAGCATATTGATATACGGTCGAGGAAATTGAATGTTTAGCATTTTTGAACCTTGACGTCATTCAAATAGAGTAGACATGTGCCAAACCTTAATTTTCCTCGACCGTATTATCTGTTGATGAACCTTAAATAAATTAGGATAAAAACCATGACTTCAGGATTGTTATTATTTAATTGCAAAAAATTAATAATAATAGGGACTTGTAATTTGACGTGATATTTTTTTTTACATCACAAATATGATAATGTTATTACAGTATCTCGAATGACGGAAAATAATAATATGTCTTAGTTTAACTTATGCGAAATATTACTATAAATAATACAGCTAAACTGTGAATAATATTGTAGAACAGTAAAATTTTATCATACAGGCATTTTGAAACATGTTGCGTAATTGATTAAAGATACGAGTATGTAGGTATTGTAGGTTACACAATTTCATTTTTTAAGCAGAGTGTTGTTTTCCTTCTAAACCGAATGTAATGCACAGTATTATCTCATCGAATGTTGCTCCACTCCATAGGATAGCCCAATTCTCCCTCAATTCTTTTTTAGCTCAAATGTCTTAACAGAAACCTTTGTCAACTTCACATCAATCATCCTTAGAACACTTTTAAGGGCTGGCGGAAGGCATGCAGATTTAATGTCTCGCCATCAGTGAGCACGCCACGAGGTCACATCACAAGGACGCGCAAATGATACAACGATCGATTGAATGGGCGCTAATTACCTACTCATTCGCATCGCGGTGTTTGGCGGGCAGACGCTCTCCGGTTCACTAATTAAATGCATAGTTTTGTTTGTGTCCCGGATATAGAACGGGTTTAATTTAATATTTTTAATAAGTAGGTATCCTTCATACGCGGGTACGGGTCTCCCGTGTTAGACCTAACAACTTTAGCCCTAATGTTTCACTAGACCTAATGCATATTCCTTCGAAACAGTGAACTTAACGGGTTTTCTTTGAATATCATCAAATAGAAGACATTAGGTTAGGTTTACAATAATCCTATAAAGTTTACTATTTAAGAAGAAAATGCATTAGATCTAGTGAGGCATTAGCGCTAAAGTTGTTCGTTTTTTTTTGTTTTTTTTTTCAAAATGGTTCTAGAGAGCTGAAATTTGGCCAATCTCGAATGCCAAATCTCGAAATTACAAAAGAGAGCCCCTTCATACGCGTAGGTATGCACTCATAAAGATATTGAGTAAAATATGAACATTATAATATTTTGCGTGGACTTTAAGAAACCTTCTTAAATTGATTAGATTAAATAAACATAAATGAATGTCTAGTGCATGAGTAGAATAGTCCAGTTAGCATAGCATTACCCAGTTGGTCTAACAACAAATAAATGCTAGAGGTTCGAATGCTTTATACGTTGTTATAAGCATTGAGCTATATTAATATAGATTATGCAACATCCTCTACGTAAAACTTTATATCGAATATGGATGATAGATGGTTAAAATATGTACCTAACGTAAATTAAATCATAGGTAAGTATATCAGAACGTGAAAAAATCCATTCAACAAATAAGTCACAATGGGAAAAAACTACTTTTGCTCCTACAGAAATAACTATGGTCAAGAGGATGTGGCGTAGTCATAAAGAATGAATGACCAAAAGAAATAGTTACTTACGTTCATCTTCGGGCTCGTCTTGGACCTCCGACTCACGTCGAACGTGCCATATGTCCTTATCGAAGCTAAACATCTTGCTTGCACATAACAGGAACTTAAAATTTATCGTTTTAATAATAACAACACTCCGCTTGATGTTACGGTTTACGGTTCTAAAATCATCTTCGATGATCATAAAGGTTTATAACACTGTGACATAAGATAAAAAAACTGCCAATGAATCACGAGCGAGATATAACTACAGTCTTGTGAGTCCTAATTAGCTTGCATTTGGCTTGCATTAAAATCTCCAGAATCCAGCTAGTAATATTTAGATATTTCACCTCACTAACGTCAACTTTAGAACGCAGTATAGAACAGTTTCTCACGAAATTACAAGTAGGTACCCATATGCAAATTTTGGTATCGAAATCCTATTTGTCAGACTAAATTGCAGTGGTGGAGCGCCCATACAAGCCGATTCCCACCGGCTTGCCCAAAATTTATTTCTAGGCAAGCATGTAGTTATATACTCTAAACACTTTCATTACTTTTTTGTTCCGGGTTGCCCATCGAAAATTGTCACGCGCCGCCACTGCTAAATTGAGATTGAAATTGGATTGGGGACGATAGTTCACCATATAACACGATACGGAAGCGCTAGCTAACAATGAAAACGTGTTTGCAGGCCGCGTTTGATCCGCAAACAATGACAAGGGAACAGCTGATCAGCACAGCGACTTTAGCTACAGGATAGCCGGTAAAGAATTGATAAAGCATATACACCAAAGCCCGAGTGACCCACAATTCTATCGGTGGACCATAATTATAAATTTACATCAAAGAATTACAAATTACTTAGATTTGTTATATGATGGTGTAGATGTTAATGAGGACTTTAGGTGCTGACACTCGAGGACAAAATAATGGTTCTTTGTTCGATCTATGAACTCAAAAGAAAAACGGCCGTTTTAACTTTGCACGCATAGATTGACGATTCCAGCAACGTAAAAACTATTATGATGTACACTATTCAAAATATACTTAAATACAAAATACAGTGTGTAGTGGCCTATACTTTTTAAAATATCTGTCGTTAAATTTAAATAATCACCATTATTTACCAGTGGCGCAAGTGCGCACGTTAACAGGCTGTTAAACCTATATCACATTTCATAAAATCTCTTAGTTATGAGTCAGCTTTCAACTACATTGAGTCAGCTGTGTAGCACCTATTGCACATGATTAAACAACAGGCAAGGCGCAAATGCGTCGATAGCTCATTATCAGTTTACGGTTATGGCAGCTATACCATGGCTCGGCGAGACGTGACGTGACAGGCCCTTAATAGAAGGGCGAGCCAGCACACTTACTCGCAATTTATGAGCTATTGCTTGCCATACGATACCTCCCACATCATACATTTAAGTTGCACCATTCGATAAGCCACTGCATTTGCATTATTGTATGGGAGAAAGAAAATAGTAATTCACAATGTGACGGAACTTAAAGGAAACAATTCAGCATTCCAAAATATGGATTAATAACGGCCTGTAGGTATGATGCTGTCGACTTTTTCTAGCCGTCATGATTTTCAGTGGAGAAACGAGTTAGAGAGAAATGGTTATAGATTTTGCTAACTTTTGATCATATTACTGATAATTGTGTTTTTTGAGGCATGGGGAGATTAATTTTAAATAATAAAAATATCCTTGATTGCCTATTGTGAAATGAATCTCTGTTTGTACTTTTAAAAGGCGCACGCCATGATAGTAAACATTTGCATTTATGTAGTTACGTACTCCAATTTGATTTACACTACCTATTTTTTTTTATACAACGCCGGTGGCAAACAAGCTTACGGCCTGTCTGATAATTTATAATATTATAATAACTATAATGTCGGCAAAAGAGTATTTTCCCACCTTTGTTTTACTTTACTAATGTTTACTAAAACCTAAACTAAACCAATCTATCTTCACAGTATGGATATTATGAAACAGTAAACAGTGGATGGATTGGTGTGGCAAGCGGCGGCGTGAAATTTTAATAACAAATATAACCGATCGAATCAACATGGCAAATACTGCTGTGTGCATTGTTTCATCTCGCGCTTTCCTGCGACAGAATTCAATGTTTGTTCACAAGCGGAGGAGGGGCCGTCGAATACCTATTACGTGTCTTATGAACAAAGTAGGTATACCTAAATGTATACTTGACCATGCATGTTCAACTTGACTTGAATATTTTTTGCTCAGTCGAAATCATCATAAATGATCTAGAAGGTATATAAGGAATTACTAATGTAAAAACTAAATAAACGTTATATATAAACAGTGAGAGTAACCGGTTATTATGAACAGCTATTTTATGTTAAGATTTTTTAGGTAAAAGCATATCACACATGATTATATCTCATCTCGTATCCAATAGGCAGTGCGCGAGCAATTTTTCTGGTATTTAACAATAGCAAAATAATGATAACACGTCTCAACCTTGACCCCCGGAACCCGTGCTATCTACCAAACTAAGTAAGTACGCGCTTATCTATGCAACACTCAATTATAACTTTAAGTTTGATTAATATTTAATCATTAACTTTAATTTATGTTCACTGTATTCATTCAAGTAGTGAAAGTCCTTCGAAACTACGTTATAATGTAACACAAATGTGTAAATGATATAATTTCATAAAGTTAATTATTTCCTTCCTCATTTGATCACCTATACCATAAGTCTTACATACAATACAACACCGAAGCAACCTAATACCTTAATG
This sequence comes from Epinotia brunnichana, assembly GCA_963854355.1. Taxonomy (NCBI): domain Eukaryota; kingdom Metazoa; phylum Arthropoda; class Insecta; order Lepidoptera; family Tortricidae; genus Epinotia; species Epinotia brunnichana. The sequence continues at coordinate 1,525,191 of OY977952.1, read as the reverse complement.
TCACAGCGTTATCAAACCGTTTATGAATGAACGGAAAGTATTTCGTGGCTCGAATGTGGAGCGCCACGCGGCGGCGGGGGCTGGGCTAATGGCGCGGGCCGTCGCGAGAGCCGTCGGTCGCGGACTGACGCCGCCGGCGGCCTGGCGGCCTGCATGCGCCTCTGACCCGACCACGTAAACAAAGTAACATGTACGAGTAACTTAACAATACTGTACCTACCTTATCGATGGGCTTAATGGGTATTTATTGATGTATTCTATGAAGTTGTCTAATTAGTTAATTATGTGTGTAGTTAGTTAAAGAGTGACAAACTCAAAAGGCAAAAATAACGTAGGGTCATTTCGCCGGTTGGCGACCACCTAATTTCATGTGCCGGTTAGCGACCACTTGGTGAACTGAAAGCATATTTTCTCGTTTTTTTTGTAAATTCCTATTCCATAACTACAAAAAATAAGGCATACGACTGACTGTTTCAATAGGCTCTGTAGAATTGATGTTATCTTCAATTGAAAAAACCATGTTCTTCAAGTGGTCGCTAACCGAAGGTGGTCGCGTAACCGGCGAAATGACCCTACCTATGCCATACGATTAAAATAAATTATGCTAAACATACCATTAGTTATATGGAAACGAAAACAAACTATGTATACATTTTAAGTACTTAGGCTTAATTTTTATTTAAAATTTTAGATAAGTAATTTAATTACTCGAATGTTTCACAAAAGACGAAAAAAAAACAAAAACAGGACAATGTACCTAAATTTGTCGCAAAAATCGAACGATACACACCTTATGAAAAATTTATAGACTGCACCTAATCTTTTTTTAATTTTTTTTTCAAATTCAAATTCAAAATCTTTATTGTTGGTTAAATGTTAGTAATACAGATGTTATATGATTTATAGTGCATTATAACCTGCCTACAAGGCGTACAATGTCCTTAAAATTAAAAGTATGTACATGTATAATTTTTTTTAATAGCATGCGATATTAAATTGCTACGTTACATCTAAATTATAATAAATAAGAAAACAACAGTAGTATAAAATTCTTCAAAACATTAATTATTAGACTATTAGGTATTTAAATTACATCATGTTAATAATCCAAATTACAACAAAAAAGAATAGCATAAAAATCACAAATAAAAATTTTATTTGTGTAATCACCATTTTCATTATGTACCTACTTACCTCGATAAACGTTTTTATGCTCGACATATGTGTGTGTGAACACTGAACGTAGGATTAATAAATATAAAATAAAAAAAGTAAACAGCCATAATAATTTCACCACAAAAAGTGTTTCTCTTATCGCTAGTCGCTACATCATCGTCACCCTACTTTTACATCATGAATAATAATAGCAAGTATACTGTAAATTCGCCGTTCCACATATCCCTTCGATAGCTCAGTTGGTAGAGCGGTGGACTGTAGAGGTACAACTGTCATCCATAGGTCACTGGTTCAAATCCGGTTCGAAGGAATCTTTTTGTATTTTTTATTTTTATTTTTTAATTTATTATTGTCTATTACTTACCACCATCATCGAAGAAAGAGTCTGTAAGGATCATCGGTGATCTCGAGCCATCTTGCACTCCTCTGATCGACATATTATTTTCCTTGAACAATTTACCACTTTATTTTAAAATGTTTCATTGTAAGATTATTTTATTTTGCGATGCGAGTTTCCGTTGCAGTAGTTCTTAGCGCAATGTTTTACGAGAATACCTACAGATAACGAGTTTAATATTTCTACATGATGTTCTGTAATATTGATGACATCACACATTTTCTTTGGCAATGGAACATGCTATAACATACTCGTAGGTACAATATAATTTTGCTCCAAATAAAAACGTATTCCACCTATTCATATATTTCCACGAATAACCGATAAAATTGCGAAATGAGTCAGTAGAAGCAGTTAATCCGGCTCTATTCCACGCCTGGATTGTAGCTACCTGTAGTTATTTTTTTTTTTTTTTTTTTCGTTTTTGGCTTTACGGTTGATTAGCCAGTGTCATGTCGATTTCGAAACATTAAAAACAAAATTCGATTCGGAAACTACAAAAAATTACAAAGAACTAGTTGCTATTCCTGCAAAAGAACAGTTAACAATCCCACACATATTTAGTAAGACGAATCAAAAACTACAATATACATACAGACGAATCACAACTACCTTATTAGTACATTTTACAACACATTTATAACATTGTAAGAATGACATATTATATTTATACAATATAAACCAAGTTTACTAAATTTTTAACTTATTTAGTTCACAAAATAAGCATAAAGCTACAACAATTTCTTTATCTTTACAAGTAATTAAATCTAAAACACGGGTTGGGAATTGAACTTTTAGTCTAATCAGATCTTTGTATAGGAAAGTATTATTATAAAGGGGGCACGCTAGGAAAATATGATTGAGATCACCCTCATCCAACCCACACTCGCACAGAGAGGAATCTCGGATATGAATCTTTGCTAAATGAGTAGGGATGCTACAATGACCCAATCTCATACGGATAATGGTCGAACAAAATTGTTTTGGGATGTACATTTTTGAAAACCAAGGTTTTCTAGAAATTGTGGGTTGGACCAGAGAAAAAAGTCTTCCACGAGATTTACTTGACCTGGCCCAGGAGGAGGACCACGCCCGAAACAGGAACTTCGACGCTAACGGGACTATGTCGTGACTATAGTTTTTGAATGAAATTTTATCGCCGGACACCACCGCATCCTTAGCTATTTGGTCTACTGTTTCATTACCGGTCACCCCTGAATGTCCTGGGATCCAGATAAGTGTTACTTCGTATCCTTTACTTTTACAGACTATAAGTTTATCCTTAATTTCATAGATAATTGGGTTTTGGACTTTGGCCGCAAAAGGGTTAGTTAATAAAGCTTGTAAACAGCTGCGAGAGTCGGAAAAAATTATTGATTTCTCTAAATTGTATTGCAATATATATTTTACGCTTTCCAATATACCAATGCATTCGCCAGTAAAAACCGAGGTTTCTGGGGGATATTTCACTTTAATTGATGTGTTGAACTGCGAGTGGAACACGCCCACTCCCACACACCCAACCTCAGAGAACTTAGACGCATCACAGTAAATGGTATTCCAATCGTGCCACTCACGTGACAATATTTGGCGGAGATATTCATCTGCATGCGGATCATCGTGACAGATGTCGAAATCTATAATTACACGGGGCTGGTAGATAATAGTTTCGTAGTTGAATTCAAAGAGAGGGAGTCTTCGAGAATGACACACTGGGTCTTTGATAGATTGGAACTTCACTAAACTGTTGACTATACATGGAGGGCCCTTGCTATTCGACCAGGAAGCATCTTTTAATTCGTAAGCGCGATGGAAAATGGAATGGTGAGAAAATTGGAGCGAGCGGAAAAAATAGCTATCAGCCAAAAACTGTCTACGCAATTGTAGGGGTGGGTCCGCACATTCAACTTGTAGGGCATTAATTGGGCTAGATCTCATTGCTCCTGTGATTATTCTCATAGCCTTTGATTGAATGAGGTCTAGTTTTTTGAACCCCGTCCTATTTCCTGGCTCCAGAAGGAATGTCCCGTAATCTAATACACTCCTAACCGTGGCATTGTATAGTAACCTGAGGGAGGTTGGGTGGGCGCCCCACCAAACCCCTGCAAGGCATCTTAGGGTGTTGAGGCCGCGTTCACATTTTTTTAACAGGTATTCAAAGTGAGGGGTTCCATTCAATTTAGTGTCTAAAATTACGCCTAAAAATTTATATGAGGAGCTAACAGGGATAGCTGAATTATTAATAGTAATGGAAATGTAAGGTAACAATCTCTTACGTGAGTATATAACAGCACAACTCTTACTCGGTGAAAGGGATAACCCGTTATTTTGAAGCCAGCTATTTAATGACTGCAAGGAATGATTTATCACCCCGCTCGCAGTTTCGATATTTTTATTAGAGCAGTAAATCAGTAGGTCATCAGCATATTGTAAAATTTGACATCCACTAATTGACTTCTCCAAATCGTAGGTGTAAAGGTTATACAACAGAGGGCTCAGAACAGACCCTTGAGGTAAGCCACGCCAAACTGTTCTCGATGGATTTATATTAGGGTCTCTTCCGCGAAAAGTGACCTGCCGTTCTGAAAGGAGATTGCCGACGAGTGTGGCCAGCCTCACCGGAATTCTCAGCTCGCGGATTTTTTCCCTGAGAATAGGGAGCTGGACGTTGTCATAGGCAGCCTCAACATCCAGGAACACAGCCACCACTGATGCAGAATTAGAGAAAGCTAGTCTTACATCGGTTGTGAAAATGCCTAAACTGTCTAGAGTGCTTTTTCCCTTTCGAAATCCGTATTGCGAACTACCAAGTATCTCATGATTTTCTATAAACCACTCCAACCGGTTTTTAATGAGGTGTTCAAGGATCTTCATCAGAACAGAGGAAAGAGCTATGGGACGGTAAGATCGAAGGTTATTTGGGTCTTTCGAAGGTTTTAAAATTGGCATAATCAGTTGGGCTTTCCAGGAAGCCGGAGGGTGGCCAGAGAGAAGTATGCAGTTTAATAAGTCCAGAAAATATTTAAGGAAGGGTTCACTCGCCTTAGATATAAAAGAATATGTAATTCCGTCATATCCCGGGGCAGAGTCCTTAACAGATCGTAGTACATTCCTAAGCTCCGTGAATGTGAATAGTTGATCTAGAGGATCCATTGAATTATTATTAAGTAGGCCTATAGGAGAGTCAAGTACATTTGGGACATACGAGGGAGCTATAGTATCTAGAAAGGACTCCGCCCAGAGAAGTGACGTTGGGAATTGGGAGCTGCGGGGGTTATATGACCTTCTAAATCTGCGTATGTTATTCCATACTATTGTATCTGGAGTAGAGGGGCTCAGTGAGGTACAAAAAGATTTCCAACCTTCTGTTTTTTTATTATTAAGTACTGATTTAGTTTCACCCATAACGTTAATCAATGTTTCAAAATTTTCGTTAGACATATTTGATGCATATAACCGCTCAGCTTTCTTTCTTTCTTTTACAGCTTTTGTGCAGTCTTTATCCCACCATGGAGGAGATGTTAATTTCCCTAATACAGCATTCTTGAGAGGGAATACCTTATCAGCCGCTGATTTTATAGCTGATATCAACTCATTCGAACAGATTTGAATCGACTTAGACGTGATAGAAGGCAAATATTTAATCTTTGAGTTAAGGCATTTTTTATATCCATCCCAATCCGCTCCATTGATATTATAGACTAGGAGGGGCTGGACAATAGCTGGCCCTTTTTGAAGAGTAGATGCTGCTGGAAAACTGAGCAGAATGGGAAAATGATCACTGCCATAGGTGCTATCCAAGACTTCCCAGGTAATTCGGGAGGCGAGAATAGGAGACGAAAGAGATAAATCCACTGCACTGGCCGCTTGTTCAGGCGAGGTGCGTAAGGTTGGTGAACCTGTATTCAAAATACATAAATTTGCCGAGTCTACAATTTCCAGAAGTTGCTCACCTAGGGTATCAATTTTATGACATCCCCATATATGATGATGGACATTAAAGTCCCCCAAAATAATAACCGGTTGAGGGAGATTTACTACTAACAATTTTAATTCATGAAGAATTGCGGCGGTGGGGTTAGGTATATATAACGATAAGAAGGTAATTCCTTCCACACGGGCACAAACTGAATGAAAGCTGTTAATATGTTGAGGAATGGGCACTGGAGTGAAAGATACGTGGTCTCTAATAAATAGGGCACATCCGGCTCGTCCATCAGCTCTATAATCCATTAGGGAAACATATCGGGGTAGAGTAAAGTTGGAACCGGTTCTTAGCCATGTTTCAGATATGGCTAAAATTGATGGGTTATATTTATTGATTAAAAAGATTAAGTCACTTTTTTTATTTGATATACTACGGCAATTCCACTGTAGGATTGTTTGATCCATTATTGAAAGAGAAGAGAAGAGAAGAAATAAACGGGGCAGCGTGGGATAACAGGGATGGGTCAGCCAGGGGGCTGGAAGGTGAAAAGGCTTTTACGACAGAGGAAATCATTTTAATTAATTCCCTAATAATCTGCTCATTTGATTGACGCGGGGGGTTTTCTTGATAAATTGGTCTAGACTGGATTGTTGGATCTCTAGTAATGCTCTCATGGGCTTGTCTATCATACCCTTTAGCTAGAGGGGCATGTGATCGGGGTCTAAGAGGAATTGTTTTCTTATACCAAGTTTGTGTCTGTTGGAGAGGCTGGGAAGGGGTCGCGGCTATGTTAGCATATGATTTTTGAGAGGGCTTTGGATATAAATTTGAAGCCTCCATATAAGATATGTTTTCATCTGCCATCGTTTTCTTTATAGCAGTTTGCCTAAGCAGTTCTGGACATCCCTTACTATTGGCAGTGTGTCCAGACCCCACTCCTTGAGGACAGTTACAACAATTAGCATCGGAGGGATCAATGTTGCAAGTGTCCCCCGTGTGGGATCCTCCGCAACGATAACAGCGAGGTAGAGATCTGCATTTTTCTTTCGTATGTCCAAATCGGCAACACCGGAAACATTGTATAGTGGGATATTGGTACTTTTCTACGGGCAGGGAATTGAGACACACGAAAACCCTTTTCGGCAGAAACTGCCCGTCAAAAGTAACCACCACTGACTCCGACGGAAGCCAGCAGTAGCCACCATCAGGTTTGTTCTTTTTAAAGTTTAAGCGACGGACCTTTACCGGCTTCGCACCCCCCGAGTTAAGCGGGATTTGTAAATTTTCTATAACCTCCTCAGGTGTCCATTCAGCTGGCACTCCACGTACCAGTCCCAGCCTAGTGATATTAAAGGACGGGATAAATGTCTTGTAGTTATGATGGGGGAGGGTGTGAGATTCTAAAAACGTATTGGCGTCTTCCGCTGAATGAAAACTAACAGCCACTCTGTTGCGTCCTAACCTTTTTATACTTCCGTCCACCACATTCGGGAATTCCCGTCCTCTTTTCTGTAAGAATTGTCCGAAAGAGACGGGATGAAGTATGCTTCCTGAATTCGGGGTCGCTTCTACTCTCTGAACATGAACCACAAAAGGTCCTGAATCGTTGCGGTTGTAACTATTCCGCCCAATGGGTGTAAAAGGAGACTCAGGGGTCTGACTTTGTGTCTGGGTTGCGTGAGGCGCGTCGGTAACCAGGTGTGCCGGAGGCGATGATGGTGTAACATTTTGAGCCATAGATAGCTGGGCGGCAGGGAGAAGTGTGTCACTCAAATCATTCTGCGTAATTTTATCATCATCAGATGTCTCCGATCGAACTGACGCCTTCGTACTGGCCCGTGAACGGGACCGATCGGCGTTTCTAGCTTGGTCAAGGTCGCGCTCACGTGCCCTTCTACTCTCTTCTTTATTTCTTTTATGTTTTTTATTTGATTTATTTTTCCCCCCCATTGTGGGAGTGGGAACATTCACCTGCGAATTTTCAAAATCCTCGTACTGGACTAAGCTTACATTTCTAAATCCTGGGTAAAAATTCCCATCCCCAGGGTCATCCAAGCCAGCATCCTCATTCATGAGGACGCTGGCATAGATCTACCCTCTTAAAACTAAAAACACTATAATCTACTTACTTCTATATACAATCACAAGCATAAAAACTCTTACCAATCCTCCCCATAAACAAAAAATAAGGAATAGCAACTGTTTTACGGAAACAAACCCTTCTACAAACACAAAAAACAAATATCTCTCAGAAAGTCAACCGATCGCGATCGACACTCAACCGCCATTTCTACCTGTAGTTATCTATTAGCGATTTCATCGTCAAGGGCCCTCTTTCCTTTTACTATGGTTTCGTTCCGGGCCAGCCATCAAAGAGGCCACGGATTTCCGTGGAAACTATAAGTACGAGTAGGTCTGTCGTAGGAGTCGTGAGGCGGACGCTATTTTTAGGTCACTTAGGTAATAATAAAATAATAATAAAAGTTTTATTTGGCATATTTTCTTACATTAATTTCCAGAGGTCTCCGCACTAGGCTTCGCCTGTATCGCGGGGAACCAGTTACAAATTATATTTTGGAATTATGTTACAAGTTACATTCAAAGTATAAACTATTGTTAGCTAACTAATGTGCTAGAGGTAGGTATTAGTAATATTATCATGTTTAAATTGGAGGGGGTAAAGTTATTTATAAACCTTATTTCAACCCAGTGAATTCTCAATTAGGCTGACTTTTTCTTCAAGATTTGCAGGATAGAGCGGTAAAGTCGGAAATGGGAATCTGGCTTTTATTCATGGGCTCAAAAACATAACTAATTATAATTTAACATTTGTAACAATTATTCAATAATCAACTGCTTTGAACATCAAAACCCTTTATACTCCAGGCAAAATACGGTTTTGAAAAACATTAATTTATAATAGCGTTTTTTTTCTTTATATAATTTTTAAACATTATTCTTAGATGCTTTATTCAAGAATCCAACAAACTTTCCATCCGGAAGTATTTAAATAGATTTAAATAAAGTAAGAATTGTTTTTTTTTTATTATTTATTTTGAATATTATAGAGTAAATGTAAATGAACCAAAATAAAGATAAAACCGTTTATTAATATTTTTTCTGACTTTTCTAAAGCTAGTTAAGTTATCATTTTTTTGATGTCTGAAATTTTGTTGGATTTTGTCGCTAGGTAACTATTAAATTGATAATATATCCATTACAAAGAAAAAATCTGCTATTATAAATTATTTCCAAATTTGACATTTTTTCCATACAAGTTGTCAGTTCATTGCCTGGACTATTACATGTTCTGACAAATCCATTCAGTATTATCAAAAGTCCATTCAGTAATAGATGGTAATACTCGTATTGAAGATTCAGGGGAATATTTAAAGTATGGTAGGTAGGTATGGAATATTATGAATGAGAGAGCACCCTATACATTACGTTTTAACAGTGCGATGATTGATAATATTTGATAACTTGATAAGACAGGGCAGAGAAAATATAAACCTCTTCACTTCGTTACAGGAAAGTTACTTTCGAGAGTTTGAATAATTAAGTAGCAATAAGTTAGTAAATGAAATAGGTTGTTATACAGGGTGGAATTTCATAAACTGTACATAATAAAAGGAGAAAAATTTCAGCCAATTTCATCGGTGAAACGGTGTTTTTTTTTTTTTCTAGTCATTAGTTTTTTTTTTACAGAATTTTGAAAATTTTTGTAAAAACTCGGGTAATACACCTAATTCAGACGGTATAACTTTTGATCCAATGGTCCTAAAATGAAAATAAAAAATGCAGAGTATTACCAAGGGACAGGTTAATAATTCTTAATAACAATAAAAAACCAACTAGAAGAGAAAATCCGCAAAAAAAATTATTGTTTTTTGAAAAATGGCTACAAAAATTACGAATTTTAAAAGAAAAACACAATTTTCTGAAAAAAACGCACATTTAGATACCATTTTTTTTGCTTAGTATTAAACCTCACTTAATGCCGATTCTAAAACCGTTTTTAAACTGTCTCAGACTTTGAAAAATACCACGCAAATGGGTACGTAAATCAAACCATAATTTTATTAATTTTAATCCTCTTAAAATCCTTAATGACCGTTTGTTCACAGGTAGTTGAAGGGTGTTATTGGGTTTTAGGTGGAAATAACAAATTACGTACTTAGTATTAATCCTCACTTAATGCCGATTCTAAAACCGTTTTTAAACTGTCTCAGACTTTGAAAAATACCACGCTAATGGGTACGTAAATCAAACCATAATTTTATTAATTTTAATCCTCTTAAAATCCTTAATGACCGCTTGTTCCCAGGTAGTTGAAGGGTGTTATCGGGTTTTAGGTGGAGATAACAAATTACGTACTTAGTATTAATCCTCTCTTAATGCCGATTCTAAAACCGTTTTTAAACTGTCTCAGACTTTGAAAAATACCACGCTAATGGGTACGTAAATCAAACCATAATTTTATTAATTTTAATCCTCTTAAAATCCTTAATGACCGCTTTTCCCAGGTAGTTGAAGGGTGTTATCGAGTTTTAGGTAGAGAAAACAATAGGAAGAAAAGTAGTCCTAAAAATTGCGTAAATAAAATCATGTATTTTAATTAAAAGTCATAAATTCGATTGATAAACCTTTATTAAAGAAAAAACTTATTCTAGTGTTGCAAAGGGCGTTCCCTGTATGGTATTAATTGTTCAAAATGACCTCCTCTTTCTTGAAGGCACAATGTGGCCCGAGCTTGAATTTGTTGCGTAGCCCGTCGAATCATTCCCGGATTATTTTTTATTTCTTGTGCTGCATTTAAAATTCTGTCGTGCAATTCTGCTTCGGTATTGACGATTCTGTGATATACCCGTTGCTTCATATCACCCCAAAGAGAATAATCCAACGGCGTCATATCAGGCGATCTTGCAGGCCATCCAACGGGGCCGTCTCGGCCGATCCACCTATTGGGATATTGCTCATTTAAAAAATGTCGAACTCTTAATGCCCAATGAGCTGGGCATCCATCCATTTGGAGAAACAGGCGTTGTCTCACATCTAACATCACATCTTCCAAAAGCTCTGGGAGCTCGTCTCTCAGTAACAGTAAAAATCTGTCGGCGTTCAAAGTATTCGGTAAGAAGACTGGTCCAATCAATTGATCGTCGAGTACCGCTGCCCAAACGTTTATGGAGAATTGGTCTTGAAAATTTGATGGTCTTACTAGATTTGGATTATCGTGAGCCCATGTGTGTAAATTTCTGAAGTTAGTTATTCCCGTATGAGTAAATCTTGCTTCGTCCATCCATAAAATTCTTCTAGTAAATTCCGGATCCCTTCTGATATTGCCAAGTATCCAAGTCGACATAACACACCTAACGCGGGCATCGCCAATTTGCAAATTTTGTACCCGTTGATAATGAAATGGATGCAGTCCTTCCTTCTTCAAAATTTTCCAGACAGAGAATTTTGAGATTCCGTGCCTCAATGCCAAGCGTCTAAGACTCGTGGTTGGGTCCGCGTACAAGTCTCTGAGAACTGCTTCTTCTATGGCAACATCAATTATGTTTCCTGGCTCTCGGCGATCTCGGCCACCGTATCCCAGGCCAATATTGCACAACCGGCGATGAACTTCTTGAAAGTGGCGAGCAGCAGGTCTTGGAACGTCATTAGGATACTGCTCCAAATAGGCGATACACGCAGCTCTTGCAGATCCATGGCACAATCCATAATAATAGTGCATGTTGGCTATTTGTAACGGCGAAAACTCTCGTAAGCGGGGCATGATGATTCAAACTGAACAAGTACTGGAGTAATCAAAGAAGTGGCGAGCAAAGACAAGCAATTGCGATTTGCGAGCGACTGAATAGTTGACCTATTGCCCAATGCCTTTATACCCCTCATGTTATCTCCACCTTCAACCCAAAAACACCCTTCAACTACCTGGGAACAAGCGGTCATTAAGGATTTTAAGAGGATTAAAATTAATAAAATTATGGTTTGATTTACGTACCCATTAGCGTGGTATTTTTCAAAGTCTGAGACAGTTTAAAAACGGTTTTAGAATCGGCATTAAGTGAGGATTAATACTAAGTACGTAATTTGTTATTTCCACCTAAAACCCAATAACACCCTTCAACTACCTGTGAACAAACGGTCATTAAGGATTTTAAGAGGATTAAAATTAATAAAATTATGGTTTGATTTACGTACCCATTTGCGTGGTATTTTTCAAAGTATGAGACAGTTTAAAAACGGTTTTAGAATCGGCATTAAGTGAGGTTTAATACTAAGCAAAAAAAATGGTAACTAAATCTGCGTTTTTTTCAGAAAATTGTGTTTTTCTTTTAAAATTCGTAATTTTTGTAGCCATTTTTCAAAAACAATATATTTTTTTTTGCGGATTTTCTCTTCTAGTTGGTTTTCTATTGTTATTAAGAATTATTAACCTGTCCCTTGATAATACTCTGCATTTTTTATTTTCATTTTAGGACCATTGGATCAAAAGTTATACCGTCTGAATTAGGTGTATTACCCGAGTTTTTACAAAAATTTTCAAAATTCTGTAAAAAAAAAACTAATGACTAGAAAAAAAAAAAAAACACCGTTTCACCGATGAAATTGGCTGAAATTTTTCTCCTTTTATTATGTACAGTTTATGAAAATCCACCCTGTATAGGTTGTACGCGGGTTGGGTTTCCGCAACCCGGCCCGCGTACAACCTATATAACAACCTATTTGACAACCTACCTAGTACCTAAATGAAATAACATGACATTGTACGCGATTGGTGACTACGCGAACTTTGGCAATAGCGGAAAACCGACCACCTTCTGAGTCCTTAGAAAGATAAATGTGTCACATAGGAGACTTTTTATTTTTGTTCAGTTCTGGTACTTAGGGTACGCAAAATTCCAACTGTTTGGACCCATGTTGCTGTGTTACCGCAGTCGTAGTCTAGTAACTCGCTGTGCAGTGCAACGTAACTTACGTGGTCCACAATAGTCCACATGGTACCGATTTCTCAGAGCATCATCGCACCCGTCGCATGGGAAATGTGAGATTCACGCGTCAAGTCAAGCATCGCGCTGCAACTAATTACTTTCGTTGCGTTTGGATATAATATTTGAGGACTTCCGTCAATTTCTCAAGGATCTCAGAACCACCTTTGGCACTTCTTTGTTTGCTATTTCAACTGAATGATATCAGAATCGGTGACGTACTTTTATAGTTTGAAGTACATCATTGACAAGTTCCACAAGCCATCTGTGGTCATCACTTCCACTTCACCAAATTTATGATTTCCGGATGTAAATACACGAGTTATAATAGAAAATTACTACACGCGTGCCTTATATATTTGAGGAGTTCCCTCAATTCCTGATGGTTCCCATCATTCAACTGGAGTTTTGAAAACAATGGGACCAACCTGGAAGCATATACTTTCAATTAAAAAAAGAATGGTACGAATCGGTTCATAAATGACAGAGTTCTGAGGTAACACACATTAAAAAAATTAAAAAAACATACAACCGAATTGAGAACCTCCTCCTTTTTTTTGAAGTCGGTTAAAAACAAGTATCTCTTGCTCGACTTACTTGTTTTTTACGTAGGGATGTCTTTAAAATTTATGAGGATTATAGTATTTTTAACCGACTTCAAAAAAAGGAGGAGGTTCTCAATTCGGATGCATTTTTTTTTTATGTTTGTTACCTCAGAACTCCGTCATTTATGAACCGATTCGTACAATTATTTTTTTAATTGAAAGTATATGCTTCCAGATTGGTCCCATTGTTTTCAAAAACCCAGTTGGATGATGGGAACCATGAGGAATTGAGGGAACTCCTCAAATATATTAGGCACGCGTGTAGTAATTTCGGTATTTTCTATTATAACTCGTGTATTTACACCCGAAAATCTTAAATTTGGTGATGGTGGAAATTATGATGAAGACCACAGATGGCTTGTGGAACTTCTCAATGATGTACCTACATACTTCAAACTATAAAAGTACGTCACAGATTCTGATATGATTGCGTTGAAATAGCAAACAATGAAGTGCCAAGGGTAATTCTGAGATCCTTGAGGAACCGACGGAAGTCCTCAAATATTATCGGCTCACATACAGTGATTTGGTTTTTTTCTCTAATAATCAACGCATTTGCTCTCGGAAATCAGTTCATGTGGTAAATTGCAAAAGAAATGTGGTAATGTTCATGTGGCTTGCCGGAGTACTGAATTGAAGTCCGTTAAAACTTTGTTTTTAAAGTAAATTACTATCGATGAAAGTTTGTATGTTTTGGGTAATCTCCGGAACAACTTATCCGATTTCAAAAATTCGGTGATCTGCGTGTAGGCTTTTATCCTGCGGGTTTGCCTGCGTTCTTTGTAATACGCGGGTTAAGTGCGCGGGTAGGTTTTGTATGCAAAATTTTCGTCCTCAATAAGTAACGTTATTATTTTTTAAATGTATGACAAAGTATGATATTTTTCGACGACCGCTTTAGCCTAGTTGGTAGTGACCCTGCCTACAAAACAAGAGGTCCTGGGTTCGAATCCCGGTAAGGGCATTTATTTGTGTGATGAGCACGAATATTTGTTCCTGAGTCATGGATGTTTTCTATGTATTTAAGTATTTATTTCTCTATATAAGTATCTATATCGTCGTCTAGTACCCATAGTACAAGCTTTGCTTAGTTTGGGACTAGGTTGATTTGTGTAAGATTGTCCGCAAATATTATTAAATATTATTATTCTACAAGCATTTTACTTGGGTTAATTAGTTTTAACGTACCTAAAGTCAGATTGTGTATAAAGTAGGGCAATTTTTGACAATGATGCAGAGATATTCATTGTCACTACAATTATACTCGTAAAACATGCACAGTCGTTCCACTACACAACAGAATCAAAATCAAATAAGTTTGGTTCTATATTGTAGGTACGTTTGGGAATACCCTCGCTATATGACTTTAAATAACAGATAGGTACAGGTCGATTCACGAAAGCTGGCATGAATGAATTGAACGAAAGTAATGTCACTTGTCACTGTGAGTGGCAGTGTGAGTGACGTTCTTATACAGGAGCCTCCTAATATTTTGTAAACATGTACCTAATACGTTTTCGTTATTCAAGAAAAAATAAATTATATTATTATAATCTGCGCCAAGTATCATGTTAGTCCTTTTAGTAATTAGTATTAAAGTCCTTTGTAAATAAACGTAGGTATATTTATTTTTATGACTTATTTTTAATGAATGGCTTGTTCGAATTGTAAAAAATCTAAAAAAAGAACTGACCAAGGAGTCCGTCGTCAGCAGAGTTTTTAATTTATTTATATCCTGTTTTCACACTGACGCCGCAATTTACAAAATGACGGCGAAATGATTCGAAATTCTTACGAAATTTAACTGTTATTTTCGCGTTTCACGGCATCGTCATTGTGCATGAAACATGGTTATAATTATATATTTATTTATTTATAAAATGCAAAATCTCTGAAACTCAATTATCATAATCACTTTTTGCATCAACCTGTATTTAATAATTATGTGATGCACACATAGACATTGTCATTCACTCGCTCAATTCATTCGTGCCAGCTTTCGTGAATCGACCTTGTACTTGGTTTTTTACTCGTAGATAAATGTCAACGTTGCTTACAAACTTCTTACCAACAGTGAAACCAAGTATCTTCCAAACCCATTTGATTTCCAAGTATCTCCTCTTGAGTTAGGTACTTGTTTTTAGCGTAGAATCGTCAAGATACTTGTTTTCAGCGTACAATTAGTGCCCAAAAAAGATACTTGGATTTTAAAATTATTAATAACTTGGAAAATATAAGGCTTAGAAGAAAGTTTTTGATGAAGGTAGATGCGTTTTCATGTCCTTTATCCAAATATCCAAAAATACGAAAATGGAAAAAAGGGATGGGGGGGTTGTTTTCTGTATGGGGCAGCCGAGCAGACCCAATACTCCCAGTACCATTCTGAGAATGATTGCGGACAAGCTAAGCCTGACAAAAAAAAACTATTTATTTCAGATAAAGTACTTAACTAAATTACATCTTTTTGCAAATCTCTTATCTTATCTCATCTATCTAGGTGAGGGCCCTTTCGGATGCACTTCGACCCAGTGGGATCTTTTGTGCATTTGCCCTCTCCTTTATACCTGCTCCCAGGCAAATCTCTACTTATGCGAGATTATGTGCGCGGTCACTCAACTGTGCGATTATGCTACACTGCGCGGGGCTGCATTCTCCCACCAGTGCCATATGGTGGTAAATGTTGTTGTAGTCTGTATTTAGTGTGTAATATGTGTTATTAATTAGTTACACGAAATAAATAATTTGAATTTGAAACTACGCGTTGCATCGTTGCATTAATTGCATCCTCGTCAATCAGCTAATGGCATTTTTGGCGACGGGCGTTCTCTTTGTACTCGTAGCCGCCAATGCTCGTCGCTAGCCGCTGGCATAGTGACGGATCATCATCAGTCAACTCCATTCGCAGTCTTTGTTTTTGCAGTTTTAACCGCCTTCAAAAAAGGAGGAGGTTCCCAATTCGTCGGAATCTTTTTAGGGTTCCGTAGCCAAATGGCAAAAAACGGAACCCTTATAGATTCGTCATGTCTGTCTGTCTGTCTGTGGGTCTGTCTGTCTGTCCGTCCGTATGTCACAGCCACTTTTTTCCGAAACTATATAATAGCTATACCTACTGTTGAAACTTGGTAAGTAGATGTATTCTGTAAACCGCATTAAGATTTTCACACAAAAATCGAAAAAAAACAGAAAATTTTGGGGGCCCCATACTCAGAACTGAAAATTAAAAAAAAAATTCAACAAACCCATACGTGTGGCCCGTGTCTATGGATAGGTCTTCAAAAATGATATTGAAGTTTCTATAATCATTTTTTTCTTAACTGAATAGTTTGCGCGAGAGACAGTTCCAAAGTGGTAAAATGTGTCCCCCCCCCCTGTAACTTCTTAAATAAGAGAATGATAAAACTAAAAAAAATATAATGATACCATGCAAACTTCCACCGAAAATTGGTTTGAACGAGATCTAGTACCTAAGTAGGTTTTTTTATACGTCATAAATCGTAAACCGCAATTTATTTTACGGAACCCTTCATGCGCGAGTCCGACTCGCACTTGGCCGCTTTTTTTTTAATGTAGGATGTTCCCTGATTACTCGAAGATGCCTGGATCGATTTCGAAAGCGTCATTCGAAAATCCTTCATTATTGGTGATTTTACGGCACTATCGCTAATGGGTCAATCTACTTTTTAGAGTCCTCCCCGCTTCTACTATTGCTGTTTATTTAAAAGGTGATTACAATAAAATACGATGTCTGCTGTGTGTAATTGCTGTCGTTTTCCTTACCCAATTAATTATAGCGTGTACCTAACTCCATGACAACTGTAAGTATTAAAAAATATTCATTTTACCTCAATTTCACCGATTGCCCAGCGGACGTAAATTTGTATGATAATTTACTTTAAAAACAAAGTTTTAACCAAAGAAAAATTAATCATCCCCTATTTTCCTACCCTTAAGGTTGGTTTTGTTTTTCCAAATTTATATGGGACCAACATCGGGGTATACCCTTTCCAATGAAAAAATAATTATCAAAATCGAACAACTCTGTAAAAAGTTATGCGTGGTCATACATAAGAAAAATATATACGCGTCGACTTGAGAACCTCCTCCGTTTTTTTCGTCGGTTGAAAATTGTGGTTTGTCACCAGGACAACCATGTTTTCTGATAGAACATTTTTTTGCCAGATGCAACATATATATATTCAAATAGACTGTTTATCTGGCTGTAAGAACTTATACATTTTATCAACATTTAGGTACATAAGTACCGATGTTGTGATAACGATAATGCAGAAAAAACAGAAGGGTAATTTAAAAGTTGATTGACCGTAATATACCTACAAAATGTCTCTTCCTAGTTTACATTCCTGGTTACGTTTCCTATTTCATCCATATTTTTTTATACAGTACAGGGAAGTCTCATAGGAAAAATCCTACGCATAAACTGTGAGACTTCGGGCCTGGCTGATGCCAAAAATGCTTGGTCAGTTGTTTGTCCCGGGCAAAATTTTCCGGAACATAAAAAATCTCAAAGGAGCTGGGACGACATTGCTTGTAAATTGACCCTATCCTCCCTTCTCGATCAATCGAACACTGAGGGGCGAGCTAGACTTTTGGCTGTAAGCTCCAAGGAAGCCGGGTACTGGCTCCATCTCCAAACATAGGCACTTTTTTAGAACCCAACACCCTACAAATTTCAGTTTCTCTTCGCCTTGGGGTCCCGGTCTACGCCCCACATCGTTGCCCCTGCGGAAGCGATGTCGACCGACTAATAGGGCACCACGGTCTGTCCTGCCAGCGAAGCGCGGGCCGCTTCTCCAGGCATGCTGCCCTAAATGACATAATCCGCCGGTCTCTTGCGTCGGTTGGTGTGCCGGCTCTTCTAGAGCCGACCGGCATCTCTAGAAACGATGGCAAGAGACCGGACGGTGTGTTTCTGATTCCGTGGAATATGGGACGGGTGCTGGTGTGGGATGCAACCTGCGTAGACACACTAGCCCCGTCGCATCTCCACCGAACCTCCGTGAGGGCAGCGGCAGCGGCAGAGGCGGCTGAGAAAACCAAGGTGGGCAAATACAGTGGTCTCGGCGCCGAGTATAATTTTGTTCCATTCGGCGTCGAAACGCTAGGTCCGTGGGGCCCTGGCGCTCTGAGCCTCTTTAAGGATATGTCGAAGAGGCTCAGAGACGCCACGGGAGACCAAAGAGCTGGCAGTTTCCTCGCTCAACGCATCGGCCTGGCGATCCAGCGAGGAAACGCTGCCAGCGTCTTCGGTACCATGCCGCAGGGGCCATTTTTAGATATATTTTAGTTTTATTTAGATGTATTTTAGTTTTAGTTTAGTTTAATTGTAGTGGTGTATTTATAATGCTTAAATAAATAGAAAACATCCATGACTTCGTACAGGGAGTTAAGTGAATCCAACAAAAACTAACCTACTCAAAGAGGACATCTATCTATATCATTCTTCTTCTACATGTTTCGCGAAAATGGATAGCTTCCGAGATATCTTCGAGACTTCGATCGTAGATTGGTATCATACAGATACAGTGCCAGCTCATTTGTGGCCAAGCCTCTAACAACATTCTTAGAAATGAGTACAGATAGAATCATATTTATAAAAAGTCAGACTGGAAATGAATCTCTAAATCAGTTGGCGCAGATGGTTTTAAGAGCGCTATTAATAAATCCGCACGCTGGAAATAACTGAATCTTACGAAATTTTACTTATTGCCATCATTTTATTGCCATCATTGCCACATGAAAGGATATTTCATTGACGAAGTACAATTACGCTATTGAAGTCCATTTTATTATTTACCTACTATTGAGGATGCCACACTTCGCGAAATTTTGACTACCACACTAAGACACTAAACTTATTATCCGATTGCCAAAGGAAGGTACAGTCGCCATACATAGGTACACTATAGGTGTTCAAAAATATAGGCACATGCACCCTAATGCCTTGAAAATAGAGGTGTGTTCCGATGTTTGTGACGTGCTTGTTTGCTCCGATGTATGTGATGGCGACTGTACAGACTTACAGACTAGGTACTTAATGTTTATGGCGTTTATGTGTATATGAGTGATTTTAGCACGTAATTTCTTAGAAAAAAGAAGATATACAGTTTGATCGTACCCCGTCATGAGTCTGTTCAAATTAGGTTATGGGTCCAGCACGCTTACACTTTGTATATTTATTCAACATATTGAATTTTGATTTATAGGTCCTAATCCTAGGGCATGGAATTTTGAGTCAGTGACCTAGCATCCTGGGGTGGGCAACTGGGCACCAGACCCTTCTGGGGTGGGCAGGGCCCCACCCGGTTCCCCCCCTATGAATGTGTTTTGTGTCTCGACAGAGAACATCTAAGTATGTCTTCTTTAATAATATTGATTCATCATTAAGGCCAGCGATAGAAAAAGTCTGTAAGGCCAGGGCCTCACTCCCGAAACGAAAACCGATAAATCGGTTAATTAAGGGCGGTTAATTTTGACCGCCCTTGCACTACTTACATAGCCTGTGACACACACGCACGAAATAGGATTGGAAGCAGGTCGTATTCACATTAGGTACTAAATAATTGCATCACCACAACATTCCATGCTGGCCTCCAAAATACGCATAGTTGTTGAGTGTGTCGGGGTCAACTTATACTAATGACGAGCTTAACAGTCGAGTATTCAATGAATTGTGAATACCTACACCGGGAGCTGTACTGTACTACTGCGAAAATCCATCATATTAAAACACTAGCTGTTGCCCGCGACTTCGTCCGCGTAGAACATGTTATCGTCTAAATGTTTGTTTAAGGAATTAATTTTTAAAATCATTGAAATTAGCTTTGTAGTCTTGTAGTAAACAGTCTAAAACTGAAGTTACAAATCCCTTACTTTAAAAATGTTTTGCTCTCCATACAAACTTTGAACACCCTTATAATACCTTTTAGGGGATGAATTTCAAAAAACGCTGAAATGAGTTTTGTAGTCTTTTAACAAACACACTAAGATCGAAGTTACAATTCTCATACTTAAAAATTTTCTTGCTAAGATAGTCTGCATACAAACTTTTAACCTTTGAATTAACGCTTTTCGGGGAAAAATTGAAAAGAAAACACTAAGTGTTTTATTGTAATAAGTATTTTTTTCTACAAAATATCAAGTCTCTAGCTCAAAAAATGGGTTTCCCATACGAACCTTGCACCCCTTTTTATTCTCATTAGGGGTCGAATTTTTCAAAACGCTAAAAGTACTTGATTTTTATTGTAATAAGTAATCTTTCAACAAAGTTTTAAGTCCCTCGCTAAAAAAATATTTTCTTCATTCAAACGTTCTTATAAACCCCTAAAGATCGAAGTTTCTAAAATGCTGAAAGTATTTAATTTTATTTTTAACTAGCTGTTGCCCGCGACTTCGTCCGCGTAGAACATGTTATCGTCTAAATGTTTGTTTAAGGAATTAATTTTTAAAATCATTGAAATTAGCTTTGTAGTCTTGTAGTAAACAGTCTAAAACTGAAGTTACAAATCCCTTACTTTAAAAATGTTTTGCTCTCCATACAAACTTTGAACACCCTTATAATACCTTTTAGGGGATGAATTTCAAAAAACGCTGAAATGAGTTTTGTAGTCTTTTAACAAACACACTAAGATCGAAGTTACAATTCTCATACTTAAAAATTTTCTTGCTAAGATAGTCTGCATACAAACTTTTAACCTTTGAATTAACGCTTTTCGGGGAAAAATTGAAAAGAAAACACTAAGTGTTTTTATTGTAATAAGTATTTTTTTCTACAAAATATCAAGTCTCTAGCTCAAAAAATGGGTTTCCCATACGAACCTTGCACCCCTTTTTATTCTCATTAGGGGTCGAATTTTTCAAAACGCTAAAAGTACTTGATTTTTATTGTAATAAGTAATCTTTCAACAAAGTTTTAAGTCCCTCGCTAAAAAAATATTTTCTTCATTCAAACGTTCTTATAAACCCCTAAAGATCGAAGTTTCTAAAATGCTGAAAGTATTTAATTTTATTTTTAATTAGTAAGCATTCTACACAATTGTAAATCGGCCAAAAAAATGTTTCCTCCACACAAATGTTGCACCCACTTTTAACCCCCTTAGGAGTGGAATTTACTAAAACGCTGAATGCGTTTTAGTAAATTCCACTCCTAAGGGGGTTAAAAGTGGGTGCAACATTTGTGTGGAGGAAACATTTTTTTGGCCGATTTACAATTGTGTAGAATGCTTACTAATCCATACTAATATTATAAATGCGAAAGTGTGTCTGTCTATCTGTCTGTCTGTCTGTCTGTCTGTCTGTCTGTTACCTCTTCACGCCTAAACCGCTGAACCGATTTAGATGAAATTTGGTATAGAGATAGTTTGAGTCCTAGGAAAGGACATAGGGTAGTTTTTATCCCGGAAATCTACCCCTAAGGGGATGAAATTGGGGGTGAAAATTTGTATGGAGCTACTTAAACCGCTGCACCGATTTGGATGAAATTTGACATTTAAATAGTTTGAGTCCCGGGGAAGGACAAAGGATAGGTTTGATCCCGTAAATCTTCCCCTAAGGGGGTGAAATGAGGGGGTGAAAATTTGGAGGTAACCAATTTTGATGAAATTTGGTTTGGAGATAGTTTAAATCCTAGGAAAGGACATAGGATAGTATTTATTTCGGAAGTTAATTTTGACCGCCCTTGCACTACTTACATAGCCTGTGACACACACGCACGAAATAGGATTGGAAGCAGGTCGTATTCACATTAGGTACTAAATAATTGCATCACCACAACATTCCATGCTGGCCTCCAAAATACGCATAGTTGTTGAGTGTGTCGGGGTCAACTTATACTAATGACGAGCTTAACAGTCGAGTATTCAATGAATTGTGAATACCTACACCGGGAGCTGTACTGTACTACTGCGAAAATCCATCATATTAAAACACTAGCTGTTGCCCGCGACTTCGTCCGCGTAGAACATGTTATCGTCTAAATGTTTGTTTAAGGAATTAATTTTTAAAATCATTGAAATTAGCTTTGTAGTCTTGTAGTAAACAGTCTAAAACTGGTTACAAATCCCTTACTTTAAAAATGTTTTGCTCTCCATACAAACTTTGAACACCCTTATAATACCTTTTAGGGGATGAATTTCAAAAAACGCTGAAATGAGTTTTGTAGTCTTTTAACAAACACACTAAGATCGAAGTTACAATTCTCATACTTAAAAATTTTCTTGCTAAGATAGTCTGCATACAAACTTTTAACCTTTGAATTAACGCTTTTCGGGGAAAAATTGAAAAGAAAACACTAAGTGTTTTTATTGTAATAAGTATTTTTTTCTACAAAATATCAAGTCTCTAGCTCAAAAAATGGGTTTCCCATACGAACCTTGCACCCCTTTTTATTCTCATTAGGGGTCGAATTTTTCAAAACGCTAAAAGTACTTGATTTTTATTGTAATAAGTAATCTTTCAACAAAGTTTTAAGTCCCTCGCTAAAAAAATATTTTCTTCATTCAAACGTTCTTATAAACCCCTAAAGATCGAAGTTTCTAAAATGCTGAAAGTATTTAATTTTATTTTTAACTAGCTGTTGCCCGCGACTTCGTCCGCGTAGAACATGTTATCGTCTAAATGTTTGTTTAAGGAATTAATTTTTAAAATCATTGAAATTAGCTTTGTAGTCTTGTAGTAAACAGTCTAAAACTGAAGTTACAAATCCCTTACTTTAAAAATGTTTTGCTCTCCATACAAACTTTGAACACCCTTATAATACCTTTTAGGGGATGAATTTCAAAAAACGCTGAAATGAGTTTTGTAGTCTTTTAACAAACACACTAAGATCGAAGTTACAATTCTCATACTTAAAAATTTTCTTGCTAAGATAGTCTGCATACAAACTTTTAACCTTTGAATTAACGCTTTTCGGGGAAAAATTGAAAAGAAAACACTAAGTGTTTTTATTGTAATAAGTATTTTTTTCTACAAAATATCAAGTCTCTAGCTCAAAAAATGGGTTTCCCATACGAACCTTGCACCCCTTTTTATTCTCATTAGGGGTCGAATTTTTCAAAACGCTAAAAGTACTTGATTTTTATTGTAATAAGTAATCTTTCAACAAAGTTTTAAGTCCCTCGCTAAAAAAATATTTTCTTCATTCAAACGTTCTTATAAACCCCTAAAGATCGAAGTTTCTAAAATGCTGAAAGTATTTAATTTTATTTTTAATTAGTAAGCATTCTACACAATTGTAAATCGGCCAAAAAAATGTTTCCTCCACACAAATGTTGCACCCACTTTTAACCCCCTTAGGAGTGGAATTTACTAAAACGCTGAATATCCTTTTTTTTGTATTTCAATAACTAATCGTCCTACAAACTGTTAAGCTCCTATCCCAAAAAGAGTTTCCCCATATAAACTTTGCAGCCCTTTTTAACCCTCTTAGGGGTGGAATTTTCCAAAACGCTGAAAGCACTTTGTTTGTACTCAAATAAGTAATGTTTCTACAAAGTTTTAAGAACCCCCTCAGGAGATGATTTTCGGGATAAAAACTATGCGTCTTCCCTGGGACTCTTACTATCTCTATACCAAATTTCATCTAAATGGGTTTTATCCAAATTTTCACCCCCTATTTCATTACCTTGGGAACTATTTTCGGGATAAAAACTATCCGCTTTCATTCTCCGAGACTTAAACTATCTCTATACCAAATTTCATCTAAACGGGTTCCATCAAAAGTTTCATCCTCCATTTCACTCCCTTAGGGGGTGATTTCCGGAATTGAAACTATCCTATGCCCTTTCCCAGGACTTAAACTATCTCTAAACTAAATTTCATCTAAATGAGTTCATCCAAATTTTCACCCCCATTTCACCCGCTTAGGGGATGATTTCCGAAATAAAAAATATTCTATTTCCTTCCCTAGGACTCTAACTATCTCTATACCAAATTTCATCTAAATGGGTTCCATCAACATTTTCACGCCTAATGTCACCCCCTCAGGAGCTGATTTTCGGGATAAAAACTATGCATTGTGCTTCCCTGGGACTCCTACTATACCAAATTTCATCTCCATGGGATTTATCCAAATTTTCAAAACTATCTAATGTCATTCTCCGGGAATCAAACTATCTCTATACCAAATTTTATCTAAACGGGTTCCATCCAAAGTTCAACCCCCCATTTCACCCCTTAGGGGTGATTTCCGGAGTTAAAACAGTCCTATGTTTCATCCAAATCAGTGCAGCGGTTTAAGTAGCTCCATACAAATTTTCACCCCCAATTTCATCCCCTTAGGGATGGATTTCCGGGATAAAAACTACTCTATGTCCTTTCCTAGGACTCAAACTATATCTAAACCAAATTGTATTCAAATGGGTTCCATCCGAATTTTCACCCCTTATTTCACCCCCTTAGGGGATGACTTCCGAAATAAATACTATCCTATGTCCTTTCCTAGGATTTAAACTATCTCCAAACCAAATTTCATCAAAATTGGTTACCTCCAAATTTTCACCCCCTCATTTCACCCCCTTAGGGGAAGATTTACGGGATCAAACCTATCCTTTGTCCTTCCCCGGGACTCAAACTATTTAAATGTCAAATTTCATCCAAATCGGTGCAGCGGTTTAAGTAGCTCCATACAAATTTTCACCCCCAATTTCATCCCCTTAGGGGTAGATTTCCGGGATAAAAACTACCCTATGTCCTTTCCTAGGACTCAAACTATCTCTATACCAAATTTCATCTAAATCGGTTCAGCGGTTTAGGCGTGAAGAGGTAACAGACAGACAGACAGACAGACAGACAGACAGATAGACAGACACACTTTCGCATTTATAATA
Source organism: Epinotia brunnichana (assembly GCA_963854355.1). Taxonomy (NCBI): domain Eukaryota; kingdom Metazoa; phylum Arthropoda; class Insecta; order Lepidoptera; family Tortricidae; genus Epinotia; species Epinotia brunnichana. The sequence goes on along the minus strand of OY977952.1, from coordinate 1,500,244 downwards.
TTAGTATGGATAAATAGATAGAAGATAATGAAACTCCCATTCAAATATCTCAAAAAATTATGAAGCTACATCCGTTTTAATGTCGCTTGTTAGAGTGAGAAAACGATGAGGGACTGTGACGTCAATATACTCGAGCGCCATAGTAAAAAACAATCGTTTCATATGAAGGTGTGTTTTGCGGAAAAGGGACAGAACATACCCCCTCTTAAAACTTTGGACTCTTATAACTTAATCATTACCTATATAACCTCTTGCTTTGTTTTTTTCTCCATTTGACTATATTTATTTTAAATTCTTTTTCGAGAAAATACATTATGATTATTTACCATATTTTCGATTCCTGAGCTATAACCACGAACTTCGGAATTCGAAAATATTCGGGTATCTCTATCTCTATCGCACTAACCATACTCGAGTGACAGGGATGCAAATATATGAACATTGAGTATCGGTTTTCGTGGTAGCGCCGCAGGTACTTTGGCTGAATGCGCCGAGCGCGTGCCATTGTCATTCAAAAAAAACAAATTCGTGTTAATTATATTGTTTAAATTTGTTGATTTCATTTATTGAAATTACGACATAAAACGACATTTGCGCATATAAGTTCTCATATCAGAATCGAATATTTTTTTATGGTTTATATTTTAGCATTTGTCTCGTAAAGGTCTATCGTAGACGGGATTTAAATTATTAATAAGTGAAAGGCAAAGCAATTCCGCCATTTTGACGAAAATTTGACGGTTCTTATAGCTGACAGTTGGAGCAGCGTTTGATTTCAATAAAAATAAATGAAAAATTAAATGAAGTCGTATATTTCGGAAAATTAATTAAATGTCGCAGTCGGATAAAAACTATCCTAAGTTGCAGCTAGAATAATAATGTACCTATATAAAATGTTTCATATTTTTCCGTTCATGGGATGCTGAGAACATTCGAACCGCGCAAAGCTTAGTTTCAAACTGGCTGATTCTTTTTTTAATTTAGAGATTTATTATAAGTGGAGATTACACTCCTTTGCATTGGGCAGTCGTGTAAAAAGTATGGCCGGACATTACATATATGTATTTATATAGGTACTTCAGCCAAGCCAGTTCATAAATAAGTTTCGATTCATTCGAACCGTCTACAGATTAATAGCAAGAATAGCAAGTATACGTATTTAATCGGAAACCAAGGATATACCGGTCCACCCACAGAACACTGGTCCACCAATAGGGCAACCGTGGATAATTTTGTAAATTACAATCTTTGTATTCAGGTATTCCGTAGGTCACTATTACCGTTCGCTACACCTACCTACACTGGCTAGATTTCTTAAGCTTATTCATCGTATAGAATCGACTTTGTATGTAATAAATGCTACAGCCGTCTTTCATTGAATAAAATCCTTTACCTAGTTATTTATATCTTGCCTGTATTTGTGGAATAAAGAATGTTCTCGATCTTGAGTACTCCCCAAACTTACAAACTTGGCAAACATTTGCCTACACCAGCTAGGAGCCGTGGCACTACGCCAACACTGACACCCCACCCCATAAGCCTTCGCTTGACCCATTTCTGACGGCCGAAAACGGCAAAAAAACAGCGTAGGTAATAGAGACAGAATCATTTTTCCTTGGCAAGAGAAACTAGCTGAAATGTTGCATTTACTTCTCATGCGCATACGGCGCTATTCTGTTTATTTATTAACAAAACATTATATTGACTGTGTTGCTCGAATTTGGTATAACTTGACCCGTACATCCATACTATCTATGGGGAATAGAAAGTCCACTTATACTGGCTGGCCAGTAGCATTGCGCCCTCAGTGAATCAGCGTTCCTATTTTGGACGCAAGCGCCGCCCGCCCACCTCTTCGCAACTGAAACGCGCAAGTCAAAGACCGCCGTATATTTACGCGGATAGGTAAGTCATTGAAACCGTTTGCTCTTTGTGATTTAAATAATCCGCGGTCACTGTGATAAATAAGATATTTATCACAGTTTATAGTCGTGACGATTTCTTTTGTTAAAATTTTCGCAGTTTTTGGGAAAACTTTGTTGGGTTGGAAAATCCGAATCTCTCTTTGTCTCCACTGAGTCACATTATGTTTACAGGGCTCACAAAAAATATATATAATCACTCAGATTCATTTTAGTTTGGTGTTCAGCCTAACGGCGTGTAAAAGCCAGAATGTAAATAGTTAGGTAAATATTTACATATTAGGGGATAATCTTAAAACCAAATATGTAATTAAGAAAGCCATACTGAGTGTAAAAAATAATGTTAATTCTTAACTTAACTAACAATAACTAACAAATACTTACTAACAATAATTTAAATTAAAATGTCAATGATATGATATATGTATAACTAACTAAACTTAGCTAATAATCTTTAAAATTTAAGATTGGGTTAAGTTGTACCTGAATAATATTTTTTTTGTTGTCGATCAATTGAAATAAACAGTTCAAATTTTAATTTTTTTTTTTCTTATAAAAATCGAACTAGCTAGTTATCGATTGTGGAGAATGTAAAAGCAAATGAAATAGCTGAGTTCTTATAGGTAGGTATACCCCGGAATATGAAGTTAGAAAAGAAAAGAAAGAAAGAAGACATTTATTTACTACACAAAAGACACACAAAGACAAAGGGAGTAGGCATACATTACAATTTAACACATATTGTGTGTGTCTTCGCGGCAGTGAATAGGTCGCCGTCTCAGCATTATGCCGAGGTGTCAAGTTAATGGCAAGTACCAGTCAGTGACAATTACATGAATTACTAGTAACACTTTTATGTAAGTTACTTATAGATAGGCACAACGTTCCGTTAAGTTATCGACTTAATTGGTCGGTTTCCCAACATAGTTAAACCATAGTAGTGGTCATTAATGGCTTTAGGTCAAGTCTAACGAAAGTGTCTTCAGGAGTAATTCAGGGTTCAATTTTAGGGCCTTTGCTGTATAGTATTTTTATCAATGATATTAAGTCTTGTTTTGAAAATAGTAACTTCCTTTTGTTTGCGGATGACTTAAAAATATATAAGGCAATAGAAAACTTGAATGATTGTTTATTAGTCCAAAAAGATTTAGACAAATTTAATGACTATTGTAAGCAGAATAGGTTGCAGTTAGCAGTAGATAAATGTATACAAATATGTTTTACCAAGAATAAAAAAAAAAAAATTACGTTTTCGTACAGTATAGGTAATACACAAATAACGAAAGTAAAAACGGCCCGTGATCTCGGTGTCTTATATGACGAAAAACTACATTTTGACTCACATATCGATAAAATAGTGCGCAAAGCATATCAAATGCTAGGATTCGTCATTAGATCAGCTAAAGTATTTAAAAGATCCGATACATATATATTGCTCTATAAGGCGTTAGTGAGACCACACTTAGAGTATGCATCTGTTATATGGAATCCTCTTTATGCCAAATACTGCAATTCTATTGAAATGATTCAAAAAAAATTCCTAAGAATTATGCATAAGAGATTGACGGGTAAAAAAATGTCTTACAAAAATCTTCTAAAGCAATATAAAATCACATCACTGTCAAAACGACGAAAAATATCAGATGCAGTTGTACTGTATAAAGTCTGCCGAAGCAAATACAATAGCTGCGAGTTACTGCATCGTATGCAGTTCCGGGTGCCTCCGCGGCGCGGATCACGCTCCGCCGCAGTCCTGTTCGCCGTGCCAACCTGCAAGAGTAACGCCGGCGTGCGAGCGCCGCTGCGCCGCATGTGTGACGAGTACAATAAGACCCTAGTCTCGGTTGACATCTTCAACACGTCCATTAGCCAGTACAAAAATGAACTACTAAAAATCATCCCAGATGATGGTTGGTAGGATGGTTTCGTTGTAATTTGTAATGTACAGGTAGTAAGTATAATATAATATAAGTAAGAAATTGTAGTCTTTTGTAATAAAATCGTTTGTTAGTAAGTAAACTAAATATATTATAGTATTATGTTTTAGTGGGAACTGTCGAGGAGCTAAATGCATGTTCATTTGTAATCTAGCTTGTAAGTAACTATTATGTACATTTAACTCTGTTTGTTCTCCAATAAATAAAATAAAATAAAATAAAATAGTTTACCCTGATTTAAGTTTAGGAGTTAGTTTCATAAGTAGGTAAGTGCTTACGGGTAGATACTTATGCCGTCTGTTTATAAATCAGGCTTTACAACATACCTCTAAATATATTGATTTCACGCCACTTCAAACTGTCTATCTAGTAAATAATATCATTTACAAATAGGCATCTTTCCAATGTTTGATTGACATGACAACTGAAGCGGTCTTCTATTACTTAGTTAATCATTTGTGTCAAAAAAATAGACAACATCAACCTAAGTGACCACGACGAGAATATTGCTTTTGCGCAGGTAACCTTTGTCGGATTTTTTTTCGTTTTTAATTTTGGCTACTTATAGAAACTACTTATTGCAGTGAGTCGTTGAGGTATAATTGATGAAGTTGATAGAACACGCAGCTACAGACATTTAAGATGGCTATAGGTATAGTCCAGTAGGTAAGTATACTGCTTTACAGCGCTGCATTACGCTAGATGGTAACCAGTAATACTAGACATGAAAGTAGAATATAAAAAAAGCGGCCAAGTGCGAGTCGGACTCGCACATGAAGGGTTCCGTGAAATAAATTGCAGTTTACGATTTATGACGTATTAAAAAAAAACTACTTACTGTTACTAGATCTCGTTCAAACCAATTTTCGGTGGAAGTTTACATAGTAATGTACATCATATATTTTTTTTAGTTTTATCATTCTCTTATTTTAGAAGTTACAGGGGGGGGGGGGATACACATTTTACCACTTTGGAAGTGTCTCTCGCGCAAACTATTCAGTTTAGAAAAAAATTATATTAGAAACCTCAATATCATTTTTGAAGACCTATCCATAGATACAGAACACACGTCTGGGTTTGATTAAAAAAAATTTTTAAGTTTCAGTTCTGAGTATGGGGAATTGGGGACCCTTAAAAAACCTAAGAAAACTTAATGTTTTTTTTTCAATTTTTGTGTGAAAATCTTAATGCGGTTTACAGAATACATCTACTTACCAAGTTTCAACAGTATAGCTCTTATAGTTTCGGAAAAAAGTGGCTGTGACATACGGACGGACAGACAGACAGACGGACGGACATGACGAATCTATAAGGGTTCCGTTTTTTGCCATTTGGCTACGGAACCCTAAAAATACAGAGCAATTTAAATGAGCGCTCACGCCTAGGCCACACAGACATCGAGGCAGTAAGATAAAACGTTACAGTAATGTGAATCGATAAAAGCATGTGACTCGCTGAGACAATAACTGCTTCGCGCGGCCTTGCCTATTTCAGAGCCGTATAGCTCTACATTTTCAGTTTAGTGTGGGTACCTACCACTTTATAGTACAGATTTGTGCACTTTCATGATATATACGTAGAGTGATGAATCACGGGTGTATATCATCAACATTAACTGCAATAAACACCTGTAGTAATCAATTAGCAAACACAACACGTTCCAGAAATTTCGCGCGGGAAACTCGCATTGACGCAATTTACGTGGCAAAAAACTAACCTCCAAGTTACAAACACACTTGTCCGTTCACTTTCCTTGCATTTTAGTAGACGATAGAGAATGTTATTGTACGAATGTTTGGTCGTCGACTGAGCTCGCGGCTGGCACGGCGCGGAGACATGGTACGCTTTTGTATTTAGCACAATTCTACTGTCATTGCGGCGTCACGGAAGATCTATCTCTCGCTTTGTACTTGTACGGTGTGCGACGACGATTAGTTAATTAGTGCCATTGACGACTCCTACCGATTAATAATATAGTTTCAGAGTATATACAGAATAACCCATAAACATAACATTGGACATGTATAGACGCTTTATCATCTTATCAATGAAGGTACACATCTAAACCGCATGCTGCAATCTAAAACATAACGTAAAAACATTATATGTACAAGGAAAACATCGTCAAGGTCGGTCACGGCCCTTCGACCGAATTTATTATTAAGGCGCTATAGTATTATGGTCTTCTCTCCCTCTCGCTGAGCATAAGCGTGAGCGAGATGGATGTGCGTGTTTGGAAGCGCGAATATCATGTTTTTAATTTTTTGTTCGTTTAAATAAATAAAAAAGTAATCACTAAGTTCCCTCAAACATGATATTGCCGATTTTTAGAGAACCAATGTTAATATGTTTAGCTATTGTGCATAATTTGCTACCAATGTTTTAAGTGAATTTTAATATGTTTTAGACCTATGTTCGTGATTTTTTTCTATCGAGCGAAAATTGCTTAATCGTGTTTCGAATCACTGATTTCCCTGCAGAAAAGCCTCAAGATTACTATTCGTATTTTTTTGAAACCATATTATTATAAACAGACGCATTATATTGTTTCAAAAACTATGTTCACTTCACTTCGCTGAACCTATAGCGCCTTAAGGATTTTCGGTCAGGGACGCCTCAGAATTACCTAGTCTGTTAAAACAGTTTAACAAGGCAAAAGAACAAGATGTATGTTTTAGGTTGCCCCAAGGAAAGACTCGTAACGGAGGATGCCAGGGCACTGAACCGAGGTAGACTACCCTCGAGGGCTAGACGGTGCCACGACCTCTGTGGCTGCGGGAATTATATTTAAGCTGTGCAAATACAAATACATTTTGTGGTGCTGCATTGAGCATGATTCACGACGGTTCCGTACACTCAGTGTAAAAAGTCGGATAAGTGCGAGTCTGACATGCGCACCGAGGGTTCGTTTCAAACACAGATGTATGAATATAAGGAGATCGGACATGGCGGCCGATGTGTATAGAGTGAGCCTGTCGCAAGTACCTTAATTAACCCACACAACGCCCAAGTAATTGACAAGACAAAGCACGCATACATCTAAAACACACACTCTTGTATACCTACACGCTTATTTGACAATAAACGCGCATCATATCAGGCATTTTGGGAAAAAACGTAATATTCTCTGCGATCAGCACGCGTGCACAGTATGGCAGTGTATGCCCATTGAGCATACAGCTGCGACACGGCCGCCAGCGGCTTGTCCTCTGTCTAGTATTCTATGCTGAGGTTTCAAACGTTTACGGCGTCTGAGTAATACAGATTATGGCCTACATTCAAACAGTATTTTTATGCGATATAGGTAGGTAACTAAAAAAATAACGACAAAAAGCAAGGTCTTATAGTTATTACTATACACTCGCGAGCAAAAAAATCGACTCACGCCACATTTTTTGGTTTAGGGCAAATTTTTCGCAACTGGGAAATGTTACAGGAAAAATGAGTATACCACGTTGTTATAAATTTATTCAGCTTTAAAAAACGCAACAATCATGAAAATCAGACGCATAACTTTCAGGATATGCTCGTTTGAACGGGAATTGAAATTTAACCGCCTTGAACTACCCACGAGTTGAGCGCCTTCAGTAGTGTTATAGTGTAGATGTTATAGTTCCGAAAACTGTGAATTTGTAACTGCTTACATAAGTAAGTATCGCTCATTCTGGTACAACCTAAACTATTGCAGCCGCTCCATCCAAGGGACTGCAGACCTGACTAGTGTTGCCGAGAAAGGGTCTTGACAGGGAGGTATACGGACAGCGAAGTGGCATCAAGTAAGCACCATTGTAAAGCCGGGGTTATATTAGAGCCACGCGTACTTTGTATTGAACGTGGCGACACGCGGGACTGAGCTACTTAATGTAACCACGTTCATACAAAATGTATGTACCTAACTAATTGCGTTGCGACACGCGGCGTGGCTCTAATATAACCCCGGCTTAAGGATGTCAAGTCAGATCCCATTTCATCACTGAAATAAGAGCGGCAGAAGAACCTCGCCTGTTAAAAGGCTAAGGTCAAGGTAAAAATAAACGCAAGGACTCTGTCGTTTGGATTGAATTGCAAATTTCCTCTTGGACCCAGTTAAAAATATCCATTTAAGTGTGTCAGGATCGATCCCGGCCATCTGAGCCAGTCGTAAACACCAACCCAGAAATGTAATTTATTGGACTCGACTTTTCCATTAGGGGGCAGGTGCAAAGGGGACTGACGCCCACGTTCGTCAATAAAATTTTACTAAACGGCAAGGATGAAAAAAAACCGGCCAAGTGCGAGTCGGACTCGCGCACGAAGGGTTCCGTACCATTATCTATAAAAAACTATTTTATTCTGTAATAGAAATAGAAATAGAAAAAACTTTATTGTTTAACCGTGTTACATAGATGGTATTTTATACAAGTGTTAGGTCCCAACGGTAACCCATTTCGGGTGTACAATATTAACTTAAAACTAAGGAAAACAAAAAGTGTTTTTAGTATTTGTTGTTATAGCGGTAACAGAAATACATCATCTGTGAAAATTTCTGCTGGAACTATCACGGTATCAGTGAGATACAGCCTGGTGACAGACAGACAGACGGACGGACGGACGGACGGACGTACGGACGGACAGCGGGGTCTTAGTAATAGGGTCCCGTTTTACTCTTTGAGTACGGAACCCTAAAAAGGAAATCTTCTTGCCAACAAGTCACATAGTAGGTAAAGGTCTCAGTGCGTATTTTAATCAGTTTGTAGATAAAGGAGTGAGAATCACTTGAACAAATATCTTGGTTACGAATTACGACGCATGTAACACCTCCAAAAATGTATTAATTTGGTACTGGTTCGGTATCGAGATAACTAGTTTAAGCCCCAAAGTCAAAGTCCTTGACAAAAATATAAAGTTAGATACAATAGAAATAAAAAAATATGTACCTACACTAAAACTAAAACAATATTAATGTTAATCTAATAGATTCCCGGGACGGCATCGGCAGGTACCAGGCGCAAATGTGCCCTATATGCTGGCCGCGTTACCCCGCTGATTAAACTTGTTTCAAATGTTTGACACCATAATGCCTGATAGAACCTACTACTGACACCATATGTTCACCTGTATTGTTATGGATTAAGACACTATATATAGTGTCAGGTAATAGACCAGTGATAGCACTGGGACGTTTACTTTACCTACTTATGTTATTTTTGTAGCCCATACGAAATAATAAAGGCCGAATATCTAGTCTTTAAAAAGGACAACTCGCTTGTTCGAAACTACTGTAAATAATTAGGCATTAAAACACTGGTGTTTAATGCCCTTCATTATGTACAGTCACATAAACTACTATTATCATCTTTCAATCAACATTATGACAATTCTGATCAAAATACTAATAAAACGCATAGCAAAGTATAATTTAGATATCCTTTTTTCTGGAAGTGCATGGATTTCCAATATAGCCAAAACATTTTGATGGCTTACCTCGGAGCCATACATTACCATTCGTCAGCGAACGCTTTACTCATGCTGGCATGTCTCCAACTGGGTAGCCCAATGGAAGGTGGAAGTAATTAAAATTAATCCTTCTCTTGAGAGTTAAATTCATTATTTGACACGTATACTAATATATAAGATACTAATAATAAGAGTCGAAAAAATACCTACTTATCTTATACGCTATCTTGATCGATTTCCTTTCAGTTTCAAAACTTCTCCGTAATTTCGTTTCAAGATTGGGCTACCTAGTTACCAGCACCCTTAGCGTGGGATTGAAGTTAGTCGCGTTTACCATCGACGCTACCGCCTATCGTCAAGATTTAGTATGAAAAGTCTATACACCGCCCCTGGTGGTCACTCATAGAACTAAAAATCCAAACTGTAACGTGAGTCACTTATACATTACTTAACTCGCGATCGACTTCACGTTCGTTCGTATAGTTTAATCGATTTTCCAATATTCAACCTTATATCACTAGCATTTATCGTTTCAATTTAATTGTTTGTCGGTTATGACATTACAGAATACGCGCCTCGACAGTGTCGACTGTCGATACAATATGGCGGCGCGTGGGCCATTTATTTGCATTTTTAAATACAAAATACGCGACAATCCGAATTTTGCGGATATATGTTATCAATTCAAAACCCTTATTTTTATAAGTTCTTTAATTTGTGATAAATTTCGATCGGATCTACGGTAACTCTTGACGGAATAATACGATATCACGGGCCATTTTGCAAGTGAAATAGTAAACTACAGTCGCGACGGTATTCTTCGATTCGAAATGTCTCACACTACCGATTGGTAGTACGAATCGAACGTTAAATTACGAATCGAAAACTAAACGCAAAGTGCCTAACGTTTTGCAGTTAGTTTTGTAGTACAACGGCAGTGTGAGTTACAAGTTTGACGGGTCGAATCGAAGAATACCGAAGCGAGATCGAAATTTATTCGAAGCGCGTTTATTCTATCTCGTATCAAAGATAATTAAGACAAGGAAGATTGCTCACTCCATACAATGCTACTAGTCACACGTAAATCTTATTATCGTCGCCGGTACCTCGTAGTTCCCCTTATTATTTTAGATGGCGTTGTTTTCAATGTAAGCGGTGAAGCAGGCTGTTAAGTAGTCACCCCTAACATAAGATTCAAAATTTCGGGCCGGGCGGCCATTTGATTTTGGTCGAGTGGTTCGGGTGTTTGACTCACAAGTCTGAGTACGTCGGTTCGCGTCCCAACTCCTGTAACCTGTTTTTGTATTTTTTCTTGCCACGAGACACGTCGCGGCGTCAGTTTAGCGTTTTTCAAAAAAAGTGTACAAAACTTTTTTTTCAGAATACGCATTTTTTTGGTTTATCTTACTCGGAATCTTTGATACTATCGATCCTCATACAAGAAAAAAAGTGTCTTAAATATTCCATTCCAGACGTCCCATTTTTGAATGCAGTCTTTTTTTATTTACATGGTCGTGACGCACGGGAAGAAAAACCTTACAAAAAATCTGGGACACTTTTTTTCTTGTATGTGGATCGATTGTAATAACGATTCTGAGTAATAATATAAACGAAAAAAAAACAAATTCTGAAAAAAAAAAGAGTTTTGAAAACTTTTTTTGAAAAACGCCCAGTTGTGCTAGTCCCGCTAGATAAGTATACTAGAATCAAGCAGAGTACAATAGTTTTAATTTTATTCAAATTTTTCCGAATTATATTTGTCATTTTAACTATTAACTTATTTATTATTTTAACCTTAATAATTTTTGATTTTAAGCAAACGCCTTTAATTAAAGATTCAGATTTTTTTCGTTGAGTAGTCTGTGTGAAAAATAATTTATAGTAAACCTAGTCCCGAAATCGCGTCGACTTAACGTAATTATCACAGCGGCGCTACCACGAAGTCCGAATCTCGAATGTCGTATATCTCCGTCTCTGTCGCTCGAGTACTATAAACCATAAGTGCGATAGAGACGCAGATATACGAAGTTCGAGATTCTAAGTTCGTGTTTATAGCTTTATAATATTATCATCCCGAAATCCACTTTTTCCCTAACAATTTTTCTCAAATGTTTTTGACTATTTCGTGTATGTACATCTAAATAAATATAGTTTTCACCTCACTAGCTCGGAAAGCCCATTTTTATTCTTTAAAAACAGATAGCAAAACTGCATTTTATCCACAAGAGTGCAAAGAATATTTGAAATCCGAACGTGTTATTAGTTACTTTTTTAAACATAATAACATGTAAAGGTCAGTCCAGACAGGACATTTTTCGCCCATCACATTTTTGATTTTATTTAGGTACCTTTTTTGAATGTTTTATTCTTTTTTTTAATGTTTTTAATTCTTTTTTTGTTTTTTTAATGTTTTTTTTGTTTTTTAAATGTTTTTTCTTTTTCTCCTTTTTATAAATGTTGTTTCTCTTTTTAAATGTTTTGTTTCTTTTTGAATGTTTTTCTGTTTTTTTTATTTTTAATGTTTTTTTGGTATTTTTTATACGTTTTTTTCTTTTTTTTAAATCTTTTTTTAATGTTGTTTGAAATTCTATTTATTTCTTTGATGTTTTCGTCTAAATTTTAATGTTTTTTTTTATATTTTATTGATTTAAATGTGTTTATTCAAGGTTTTTTTTCCACTAAATATTTTGTTTTAATGTTTTGTTTCTTTTTGATTTATTTTTGTGGTTTTTCCACTTTTTTCTCTTTTTAAATGTTTTTTTTTAAGTTTTTTGTCTTTTTTTATTTTTTTTTACGTTTTTTCTCTTATTTTAATGTTTTTTGTAACTTTTTTTACTTTTATTATGTTTTTGTCTCTATTTTAATGCTTTGTTTTTCTTTTTTTAATGTTTGTTGCATTTTTCTCCTTTTCATAAATGTTTTGTTTCTTTTTGAATGTTTTTGGTTTTTTTTCTTTTTTATGTTTTTTTGGTCTTTTTTCTCTTTTGTATGCGTTTTTTTCCTTTTTTTAATGTTTATTTTTCATTATTTTAAGGTTGTTTGAAATCCTCTTTTATTTTTTTGATGTTTTTGCCATATTTTAATGTTTTTTTTTCATTTTTTATTGATTTATGTGTGTTTTTCCGAGGTTTTTTTCTTTTTCCATTTTTATTTTTTTTTTCCACTGCTCTTTTTTCATGTTTTTTTGTCCTTTTTTGTCTTTTTTTACCTTTTTTCTCTTTATTTAATGTTTTTTGTTACTTTTTTCTTAGTACATGTTTTTTTTAGTTTTTCTTTTTTTACGTTTTTTTTCTTAATATTATGTTTTTTGTAAATTTTCCTTTTTTATATGTTTTTGTCTCTATTTTATTGCTTCGCTTTTCTTTTATCAGTCTTTTTTAATGTTTTTTGAAATTATTTTTGCCTTTATTAAGTTTTTCTTTATTTTAATGTTATTTATTTTGTTTCTCAATGTTTTTTCTCTTTCCCTCTTTATTAAATGTTTTTTTTAATTTTGTAATATTTTGTTTCTTTTTAAATGTTTTTTATTTTTTTTCCCCCTTTTTAATATTTAATAAAAAAACTTACTTTACTTTTTTGTTTTTTTCCTCGCTTTAGTGAGGTGAAAAGATTTGTGTTACACACGGGTGCAAGTTATTTTGACGTCTCGTGTGTTGCAACACTCGCTACGCTCAGGATTCTATTTTTGAACCATAGAATCCATTCGCTAGCTCGTGGTTCAACCCTAGAATCCATTCGCTAGCTCGTGTTTCAATTCCACACTCGCGGTTAAAATACAACTTTGCACCCTTGTATAACAAATAACTATTGTAAGTATCAGGTTTTCAAAGGCCTTAAACATCGTATGTAGCGACAACGAGTAGGTAAATATTTTAGTGTGCTTTGGCCTTGACCTTACTTGCCCACCATGTTGAATGCCATATTAGATTTCTGTGATTTGATTATCGAACGAGCGAGCGAAGCGAACGAAGTTCTATGCTTCAGGGGCTACCTGAGGTTTTCATCGATTTTTGACTAGTTTTGAATCGATACAAATACTTTTGCACTACAGATAGAATTATAAGGTAAACGGTTATCGATTCTTCAATCTTTAATCTCCATTTTGGTGTACCATATTTTGAAAGTATTGAATAGTTATTTTTTTATGATTTTTTTAAACATTGTCTACAAAAACACCTTCTTTGTTATAAGATTGCTGTGAAAGATCTAACATATACGAAATTTACATATTTGAGTTCGTCTCTGGTGTCTCTATAAACATGTGTAGGGTTTTGATTTTAAACTAATTAAGACAAAAGTTATGGCCAGAAAACCTGTTTTTTGGTCTAAAATTGTTCAACTTTGATGCCAAATATCTCGAAGACAGTGATGTTTGAAGTATATATGGGATACTATATTGCTTAAAACTGTTGTTGTTAATATGATAAGCTACAAAAAACATTACAAAACTAAGGGATTCAGATTGAAGGTCATTGGCGTATGGGATCCCCTTCAGCTCGCTCAGCTTGTGTCGAAAATCATTCGTATGTCCTGTCACAGAATAAGTAATAGTACGTCCGGTGTCTGTCACGATGTCCGGTGTTCCGCTGTCCGGCTCAACCGATTCTAGTGAAAATTTGTTATACTTAATATTTTTGCCAAGTCAATTTTTCTAAATTAAAAAAGTGTTAAAAAAAGGACTAGACTCGCGCAAGATAGAAAATCGTGGACTTGCATGGAGTAGGACTGTGCCCAATCTTCCCAAAACTAATTTAAGTATTTAGCTTGTTTTTAATGTAACGAAATGTACCTACTTAATTCTTGTTCGAATGATTTTGTGGGAATAAATGGCAATAATAATAATAAAAAACCAGCCAAGTGCGAGTTGGACTCGCGCACGAAGGGTTCCGTACCATTATCAATAAAAATATTTATTTTCTTTTCTTTTTAGTATTTGTTGTTATAGCGGCAACAGAAATACATCACCTGTGAAAATTTCAACTGGAACTATCAAGGTATCAGTGAGATACAGCCTGGTTACAGACAGACGGACGGATGGACGGACAGCGGAGTCTTAGTAATAGGGTCCCGTTTTACTCTTTGAGTACGGAACCCTAAAAAACAGGCTCGCGGGCTACTCCTAGTTAGAAAGAGACGGATAGTGTATCTCGCCGCGACACAGAGCTCGCGGGCCATCCTGTGATAACCGTGCTGCTCACAGGTTTGTTAATTAAATTGTTTTTTATCGCGATTTTTTTATAACTTTTTATCAATTTTAAACTTAATCGGCGCAATAAATAATAAATTCATCATCATTATCATCATATCAGCCGAAAGACGTCCACTGCTGAACATAGGCCTCCCCAAAAGAGTGCACGTGGAACCTATGGCCGTTGGGGCGGAAAGGTTCTCGAGTGGTGACCACGTACCGGAAGGCGCGGCGTGGGTAGGCCCCCCACATGGTGGACTGATGACCTGGCCCCGTAGCATGGATACGCGATAAGTGACAGGATAGAGTATCCGTCCCTGGCTGACACCGTTCGATAGAACGAGACGACGCGCTTATCCTATCACTTATCGCGTGATAACGCCATCCATGCTACGGGGCCAGCGGGGCTAGCACAACTGACACAACAAGCGCGACGCTAGTCGAGAGAATCCACCCGCCTCTTTCTAATTTGCACAATACGAGTGCGACAGGAGTCGCTGAGTCGCGCGCGACATGACTTAGCAGCAAGTTGTGCTAGACGTACTTTTCGTGGGAGTCCGCTGGATGCAGGTGGCGCAGGACCGGCCAATAAATAAATACTTTAAATAATTTCAAGATGTCGGAACGGCAACTTTTCCCATTCTGACCTCTGATTTGTTTTTGTGACCTATTAGATCCTCCCATATCAATTTTGAACACAATCCTTGTCAATGTAGGTTATTGTGTTATCAACTTTGTATGGAAATGTTATTTTACCAACCACAAATAACGTTTGTATAGTTTTGCGGGAAGCAACTGCAAAAGTAACTTTGTAAACGCATAAATTTGTATAGGATTACAAACTTACTTATGCAGTTCGTATATCTCAAAATCGTGACATTTTCATACAAAGTTGATAACAGAATAACCCACAAAAAGAAATGAGATCCCATAAAAACCTTCCATGTAAAAAATAGGCCGAGTCTCGGAACTCTTCCACAGTAAAAAGTGGTGAGATATTTCATAGAGCCAAGTTAGGCATTCTTATTAATCTTCATTTGCTTACTAAATAAAATTTTGTGACTTGGCAATCACACTTACATAGTTTAAGGTATGCAAAAAATAGTAAATGCAGTAAAGCTGTGTGATTCCCGTGTGGTTTTTATGGGATTTAGGTATTTAAAATTTAAACGAGTTCGAACGGGAGAATTGGTTATAATTATAATACCGTTCCATTCCAACTTCCAAAGGTTTGCAGGGCTGTTATTCGCTACGCGTTAATGCGGCTCACCCCGCCGGTCACCCGGTACAAAACTAGACCTCTACCTACGCTTAATTACTACGCATCGCGGTGTCAAGGTATATTTGTGGGCGAGCGTTGAGGTGAGCTTAAAACAAGTTACAGAATAGCGGGGCTGTAGTTGTGGTGTGTCTTTGTATGTTTATAGATTGTACTACGGGTTATGAGCAAAAATAGACCTTACGTTTTGGAAGTAAGGTTGCAAATTTATTGTGTGGTAGGCTGGTCGGTAATTGTAGCGTCAAGGAATTACCATTTTAGAGCATATCGCTAACTGTTTACATAGCTCAAAAGCTATCTGCCAGACTTACGTGCAGAAGGGACGAAGTTCAAATCTTATACATGTTAACAATATTTTGTTTGTCGATATTTGTAGTTTTAGAATTTAGTAGTTTAGAATAAGTTCGCGGGTTAGTTTAAAATCATTCGAAATCGAAATCTTACCGATGCTAGATTAAAATATGCAAATATGAATACTGAAAGTTTCAACAGCAAGTTTGTTGTAAGTAGGTATTTGTAAATGTTGTACTTATGGTTTATGGTACTCGAGCGACAGAGACGGAGATATACGAAGTTCGAGATTCGAAGTTCGGTGTAGCGCCGCAGCCTAGCCTAGCCCAGCACATGCTGAGTCTGGGGCCTATTGTCACAAATTCAGTTTTTTACTTAGGTACTGTTTGTTAGTTTGTAAGTTTATTTTATATTATTATATTTTTTCTTGTAATAAATACGTTTTCTGATTCTTATTATATGTTTCAGCAAGGGGTACGCTTTTTGGACGAAATGGTATTTTTGTATACGACTGAATTCATTAGAAAAATTACTAAACTCTAGTCGGAGTAACCATGTTTGTTTAGAGCAAAAACTATTGGATAGGGTTCGTTTTAGATTTCAATCGAATAATAAAATTTAAATAGTGCTAAAGTAAATTTGAATTTGCTTTTAATTACTGATTTTAAATCAAAATCTCTGATTGTTTTAAGTTTATTTAGTTATGCACGATTCTTAAATATGCGCCATCTAGCGGAATGCAATACCAGCGCGTAGCCATTCAGCTTAGAAAAACGTGCGATCGATGGATCTAGTCACCGATTAAAAATTGCTTTGTATTATTTTGCTATTTGCGTGTTATTTTGTGACAATGGTGTATTGTATGCCTTAAAATTTGTTAATGTGATGATTTAGGACACTAAAATGCAATATTTTGACGAATTCTACGCTACTTTTTTCATTGAGAGCCTAGTAGCGCCATCTCGGATTATTTTATGAACTACGGCGACGTTTCCACAGAGTTAGCAATCTTCCTTGTCTTATAATTATCTTTGCTCGTATGTAGTTACTTATCGTAAGGTTACGATTGAAACTCAGACCCTACACACTTAATACACGACAAGCTTGTCAGTTGTAGGGTAAAATGGGGTAGTGGGAGTCACTTAAGCGAAGATTGAAATAAAAAAAAAAACGGCCAAGTGCGAGTTGGACTCGTGCACGAAGGGTTCCGTACTATTATCTATAAGAACGGCAAAAAAAACACGTTTGTTGTATAATTATAATATTTTATTTTGTTTTTAGTATTTGTTGTTATAGCGGCAACAGAAATACATAATCTGTGAAAATTTCGACTCTCTATTAGCTATCACGGTTCTTGAGATACAGCCTGGTGACAGACGGACGGACGGACGGACAGCGAAGTCTTAGTAATAGGGTCCCGTTTTACTCTTTGAGTACGGAACCCTAAAAATACTACGCAATAAAATCTTTATTGCAACCGCCTCATATCAAAATCTACCTATTTAATTAGCTATCATTTGAGTTGAATTATATTTTGGTAATCAACTTTACAACTTGAAAATACACGAGTTTAAAAAAACAGATTTGACTCCGAAAGCACCGATGTGAGGGTAATTGGAGTCACCCTGAGGGCAATCGGAGCCAAAGAAACTGTAACCCAAATCGCAGACATAACCTTCGGCCGACTCGAAAGCAGTGCAGCCAGTGCAGTCTGTGTGAGCCCATAAGCCACATGACATGAGGTGCATCTGTACCAAACTTCACCATTTCCTTCGAATTTGTCACAGATTAGGTAAGCATTTGTTTTCTGTATCGATATCCTCGACATCATCATCGTCATTATTCTTAACAATGAGTGACCGCGGGATGAGCTGGGCGTAGGTATTTACAAAGCGACTCCAGAATTGACAATGGATCGGGTTTGTCGGGAATCTAGGGGAGAGGCCTTTGCCCAGCACACACTACTTAGGGTATAAAAAAAGTTATACCGGATGACAGAATAACACTAGTTCATCTGGAGCACAAGCGGTAGGTAAGTTTTGTAAATATCTAACCGTCCAAATTGTTGATTAGTGACAAGAAGATTTGTGCGGTCACCTTTGTCAAATCTCATTTATTTTGTAACTGCGTAGGTACCCCTGATAAAACAGGGTTAAGGCTGCAAATATGCCTATCTCCTGTGACAATAAGATAAGATAGCAAGATTATGCTCTTTGAGTGGCGGTACATTTCATATTCGTAGAATTTCAAGTCTGTTTGTTTCTAAAAATAGAGATGGGTGTTGAAAGATGTTAGCCTAGGCTTTAAGTTACACTTTAGCTCTTATCGCTATGCATGTCGGCTAACCTCCTCGAGTGTCTGGACTCTACCGATTCCTCTTGATTCGGTTGATCCGCAGGAATGGGTAGTGTCTTGGCCGGTGCGCCCTGGAGACAACGGCAAGTGATAATTTAGCGAACCCTAAGTTATCGCTTGCTGGTGTTACCAATAACCCGACACGGGGGGGTCGGGGGGTACCGCCCAAGGAATCGCAAGATTCCCCAGGTGCGGCTTGAGGGAGAGGCCATTGCCGTTTGCCTCTATAATAAATAACGGACCCGGAACCCTGACCGACTATCAGAGGATTCATGTTAGGCGCGGGGGCTGCGACCGTCAGGCCGGGGCCGAGTTGTGGCTGCGAGGGAGAAAACCTCTATAAAAAGTTACAAGGGGACCTGAGAGGGTGAATCCGAGGTATATCACCCTCTCCCGGCGTAGAGGCCCCTTGGTCGGGTCGGGAAGCGTGTGGTGTCGCCCTGCACGCTTACGACGGGAGGGCCCCCCCGGCTTTTGCCTCAGTAGTGAGGGCAGCTGAGCTGCGGCTGTTGCCGAGGGGCGTCGTGGTGAAATGTTCGCGATCCCATGACGCCCCTACTAAACGGCAGAGAGGGCATACCTTGATGGTTTTAGACGGTAGTCCGGGGGGTTCCCGGGAGCCCGTCATACCCATCCTAGTTCCTCGGCTAGGTGGGATGCGTAAAGGCATTTCCCCAAGTAAAAAAAAAAAAGGCTTTAAGCTAAATACAGTCGCCATCACATACATAGGTACACTTTAGGTGTTCAAAAATATCGGCACATGCACCCTAATGCCTTGAAAATAGAGGTGTGTTCCGATTTTTGTGACGTGCTTGTTTGCTCCGATGTATGTGATGGCGACTGTACCTACAAAACGCGTCGCTAGAGGCTAACCTGTTGTGTTAGTCCGATTTACACATCGTTACTTACAGATCTCGAAGTCAGGTTATACAGTCAGCATCAAAAGTAACTACGCAATCGAAGACGTCAAAAGTTCTTAGACGTCTTTGATGATGACTGTACAAGGTACGAACTCATTTGGAAGTAATAGTTGCGTTGATACCAGTTGTTATCTAGGTACATATGACAGCTGTCGTTAGGCTGAGTTGGAAGCCGTCGACCGCTTTGCTTGAGCACGTAACAGTCGAGTTGCCCTCGCACTTGACAAAGCCCAATTTCAGTCGATGCAGCTTCCCTTATGAAGTCGGAAGGTAGGATTAAAGTAGCAAGCGGACTAGGGGTAAGGAAGTAGTTGAGGAAGCTACACGAGAAAACGCTGCGACGAGAAGGTACCTAGCATTCCTAGCAGAAGGTCGGTTTACACATGCAGTTCTCAAACTTCGAACCAGCATCAGCCACATCTTGCCCTCTGTTAACGAACTGTATAGAAACGAAATCAGAGCTCAAAAAGGTACGAACTTTTACTGCAGGCTGACTCACGAATCAAACACGGGTCCGATAGCTATGTTTTTGACCCCATAAACTATTAGGAATACCTAACAAAAATCAACAATAACTGGTGGAGACCGTATCGTAGACCTGTATGTAGAGGCGTAGATAAAGTTAAGGTGCATGGGCCGAGGTCGAATTTTCGGTTCTAACAATTTTATATGGAGCGAGCTGTATGTAATCATGTAATCGTGTAACCATCAGATAGTTCTCCTAGTTGAAGTCCGAGCTAGTGATACTACCTAAAGGTTACACGATTCGATTACATACTCGTACAGTTCGATATAATATGTAGGTAATTGCAAATTCCACAAATAGCTGGGCAGCCATATTTCACCTAATTCCACGAAAATTCAATTCCAAATAAAATTACAACCCATTGTTTCCTATAACTCCATATAGGTACCTATATATTTTTTTAGTTAAATTTTTTTTTTATTTATAACTTATTTTGTAAGAATAGAAAACTCTTTATAAATTTTTGATTACGTATCTCTAGGTTTATCTAAGAACATAAGTATGTCGACAAGTTTCCCAAGTCGTCTGTGTGATCTGTGTCTGTCCATCAACATTTGCGTAATTCCTAGACCAGATTAGATTATCTACATACTTACGTAGGGGAGATACGATAAGACGGGGACGCTAAGGTAAAGAAGTAAAAAAACCGGTCATTTAAAATAATACCAGAGTTATTTATTAATCAAACATTAATTACTTAACTATTATAGTTTTATTTGGCACAGCTTTGGACTGTTTGGACTTGCTAACTAATCATAATAAAATAAAAATTATCAAAAATGGAAAATACACCATCTTACCCCACATGTGGGGCAAGACGGGATACTATAAAAAAGGGCAAGATAGGGACAAATGGTAAGATGGGGACTTAATTTAATTAACACATCTTCCAAATGGTCGTCGTCGACTCCAGCACAAGCTGTGTGGGCCCATCGTCCATACTGCTGACACCCTACCCAGTTTCTGACGATTTTAGGTAGCCCCATCATGCCTCGCATAATTTGCCCCATCTTGCCTTCGCCAAAATTGTTTACCAAAATGATTAGTAAAAAAAAACACCAAACTTCAAGCATTTTGAGTTACGCCACACGATAATGAATACAATCACAAATGTGTTAAAAAATCCACGTTAATCAGGCACTATTAATTACGGTTTTATAACAAGTTATTGAGCTCCCAGATAATAGATCGATGAAATCGGTAAACACGTTTTGACCTGCACTGAACAAACGAACGTACTCTCACTCACTGCCGACATCGGACTGATGGCCGCGCGGGAGGGGCATCCCGTCAGCCATTACGATGCGTTAGTGTGACGTATAGTTTCGTCTATGTGTGGGTGGCCCCGTCTTACCTCATGTCCCCGTCTTATCCGCATCTCCCCTACTAAGGCCGGATTCGACGAAATATCAATAATGGGCTTAATCTGAGGTTGAACGTCAACATTTGTATGGACTAATCTTGGAATATATTTTATACACATAGGTATATTATTTCACATATAAGTATAAATAAATGGGCAAAATGCCTTGGCATTCCTCGGAAAACCAGAAAGCCTTGTCTGGTAAATAACACTTCGTACGAAATTCTGCTACTTACCTACTTAGTGTACCTAACCTACTTAGCCAATTGGCTAGGCCTGTTATGTTACAGTAATTGACAGAATATGTTCAAGACTAGAAATATGTTTACAATGGTGAGTCATTAGGTACCTAAGGTAAGTGTACCAAATTCCGTAAGTGAACATAATTCCGTTAAAATTGCGTGTAAAACCGTAAAAAACAAAATAAATATTTTACCAATCTATTTATTCAAATCTTCAAATAATATAGTTTACACATGTGGGTAAAATTGCTTAAAATCATTTATAACTATTTTATTCTATGGTTTTAAAAACGAATTCACGGGATTATGTTCACTCACGGAATATGGTACACTTACCTTACTCCGCTGACATAAGTTCCGAACCGAATACCTAAAGACGTCACTGTACACTTATACATGAATCCCGATTCCCAAACAACGATCTGACCCCTCAACATAGCTATATATGTGTGATGTAGCTATGCGGTAGCCTTGTATGTCGGCGCGCCAGTCAGCTGATATCGATCCGGTAACCCGGCACAACTGGAATGTACCATAAGTTTACTGCAGGACCCGTGCAATAAGGATGTTGGGAATAGATCGGATTATACCTACTATACGGATGGGGTGTCGTGTCGGATGGAAGTGGTCTGGTGACGCTGACGCCAGCTGAACTTGAAATGAAATTTGTGTCATTCGTCGTGTTAAATACTACCTAAACAATTATTGTAATCTGATATGAACTTAGTTAAAACGATAGTCATACAAGAAATTTCGATTCTATGCTGATTAGTAACATATAATTGTTTTTTACCTATCAGGTACTTATTTATACGAGTATTGTGGGTCGTAACGTTGAAGTTAGAAAGGCAGTGCTAACTCATGTTTCGATTAGGAGTTTTAGGAACAACCGCATATAATATCACGAGTGAGTTACCCAACACACTAGCATATATTGCCATTGAAACTTTATTCATTTACCAGGAAAAAGGACACAATAAACATGTGTCAAACCCAACCTGGCATAAACTCGATACTTAATCCTTTTTCTAACACCAGATTATACAAAACCTATAAACAATGGAAAATCCGACGTGCGAAACATTCACATGGCTAGCTGGCATGGCTTGATGTAAATATTGGATCTCGGTAACTATGCAACTTAAATTACCGTGCCGTGTCTGTGGAGCGTGCGATGTAAACAAAGGGGGCAATCTTACCTGTGCGTTTATTCCGGTGTGGGGTCGTTCGGCCTGAGTCCTCCTCTTCAACATCCGTGTCAAATGAGAAGGGGAAGCTCTTGGTGGAACCCACGAAGCCGGAAGACATGGTGTAGGTTAACTGGTTAGCACGTTAACTCAGGATCGGTCGATTGTCTTGTCGCAAACGCGGCCGCTCTACGCAAAGGCGCGCCGCGGACTCGCCGAGCGAGGCGAATCCGACCATTGAACGGTTTGTTCCGAATGGTCGAGATCTTGTTGAGATAGCCGAGAATGCCGGGACAGGGAGACGAGTGAGGATATGGGTGCAAATAAACATGGAGGACAAGACCGGAAATATGAAAAAATTCGACTTTATCAAAAAAATTACAGAGCTACACCATCATTGGTAAAAAAAAATCGTAGCTACTTACCTACACTTTTTTCAGAAACTTGAATGATGTCACATGCATTTCATTTGCATGCACACGTAGATCGGATTATAGGATCTAGACACCAGAGTTTACTATTATAATTTTGATTAGGTAGAATATTTAATGAGTCAGTCACTCGACTATGATATAATATACAGGGTGGAATTTCATAAACTGTACAAAATAAAAGGAGAAAAATTTCAGCCAATTTCATCGGTTAAACAGTGTTTTTTTTTTTTTCTAGTCATTAGTTTTTTTTTTACAGAATTTTGAAAATTTTTGTAAAAACTCGGGTAATACACCTAATTCAGACGGTATAACTTTTGATCCAATGGTCCTAAAATGAAAATAAAAAATGCAGAGTATTACCAAGGGACAGGTTAATAATTCTTAATAACAATAAAAAACCAACTAGAAGAGAAAATCCGCAAAAAAAATTATTGTTTTTGAAAAATGGCTACAAAAATTACGAATTTTAAAAGAAAAACACAATTTTCTGAAAAAAACGCAGATTTAGTTACCAATTTTTTTGCTTAGTATTAAACCTCACTTAATGCCGATTCTAAAACCGTTTTTAAACTGTCTCAGACTTTGAAAAATACCACGCTAATGGGTACGTAAATCAAACCATAATTTTATTAATTTTAATCCTCTTAAAATCCTTAATGACCGCTTGTTCCCAGGTAGTTGAAGGGTGTTTTTGGGTTGAAGGTGGAGATAACATGAGGGGTATAAAGGCATTGGGCAATAGGTCAACTATTCAGTCGCTCGCAAATCGCAATTGCTTGTCTTTGCTCGCCACTTCTTTGATTACTCCAGTACTTATTCAGTTTGAATCATCATGCCCCGCTTACGAGAGTTTTCGCCGTTACAAATAGCCAACATGCACTATTATTATGGATTGTGCCATGGATCTGCAAGAGCTGCGTGTATCGCCTATTTGGAGCAGTATCCTTTAAGAACCATTGTGTAAAAACACGTCAAAAGGTTGGTTCGCGTAATAGCCTGCTGAGAAAACTCACATCAACCCAGTGGGGTGCTTCCGCCCACACACTCCGCACTACTGGCCTGGCGCTCTGCTATTCAGCGGGCGAATACGCGTGCCCGGTTTGGCACCGCTCCGCCCACGCGGGCCACGTTACCTCGGCACTCAACGACACTTGTCGAATAATAACCGGATGCCTCAAACCCACTCCGCTCAATAAGCTATACCCTCTAGCGGGAATTGCGCCGCCAGAGGCCCGCAGAGAGGTGTCGTGCAGCGTCGAAAAGCTGAAGCAGGAACAAGACCCAAGGCACCCTCTTCACGGCCATAAACCACCACCGTCCCGCCTAAAGAGCCGCAGGAGCTTTATGCGGTACACCGCCGCTATCAAGAGTCCGCAGTCCCTGAAACGGCTTAAACACTGGCAAAATACTCGAGCCCCCCCTGAAGATTATGTTCTCCCCGCTGAGAAGCTTCCTGCCGGGCATAAGCACCCATGGCCGATCTGGAAATCCTTAAACAGATTGCGTTCCCAGGTCGGTCGCAGCAAGGAGAACATGCTGAAGTGGGGCGCCCTAAGTAGCTCAGACGCCCAATGTCCGTGTGGTGAGGTCCCACAAACGATGGAGCACATGCTGTCTTGCCCAGCGTGCCCGCACGCCTGCTCTAAGCAAGACCTTCGAGACGCGACAGACAGGGCGATAAGCGTCGCCACATTCTGGTCCCGCACAATCTGAAGCCATCGACACGAGAAGAAGAAGAAGAAGAAGCAGTATCCTAATGACGTTCCAAGACCTGCTGCTCGCCACTTTCAAGAAGTTCATCGCCGGTTGTGCAATATTGGCCTGGGATACGGTGGCCGAGATCGCCGAGAGCCAGGAAACATAATTGATGTTGCCATAGAAGAAGCAGTTCTCAGAGACTTGTACGCGGACCCAACCACGAGTCTAAGACGCTTGGCATTGAGGCACGGAATCTCAAAATTCTCTGTCTGGAAAATTTTGAAGAAGGAAGGACTGCATCCATTTGCCAGCTGGGCATCCATCCATTTGGAGAAACAGGCGTTGTCTCACATCTAACATCACATCTTCCAAAAGCTCTGGGAGCTCGTCTCTCAGTAACAGTAAAAATCTGTCGGCGTTCAAAGTATTCGGTAAGAAGACTGGTCCAATCAATTGATCGTCGAGTACCGCTGCCCAAACGTTTATGGAGAATTGGTCTTGAAAATTAGATGGTCTTACTAGGTTTGGATTATCGTGAGCCCATGTGTGTAAATTTCTGAAGTTAGTTATTCCCGTATGAGTAAATCTTGCTTCGTCCATCCATAAAATTCTTCTAGTAAATTCCGGATCCCTTCTGATATTGCCAAGTATCCAAGTCGACATAACACACCTAACGCGGGCATCGCCAATTTGCAAATTTTGTACCCGTTGATAATGAAATGGATGCAGTCCTTCCTTCTTCAAAATTTTCCAGACAGAGAATTTTGAGATTCCGTGCCTCAATGCCAAGCGTCTTAGACTCGTGGTTGGGTCCGCGTACAAGTCTCAGAGAACTGCTTCTTCTATGGCAACATCAATTATGTTTCCTGGCTCTCGGCGATCTCGGCCACCGTATCCCAGGCCAATATTGCACAACCGGCGATGAACTTCTTGAAAGTGGCGAGCAGCAGGTCTTGGAACGTCATTAGGATACTGCTCCAAATAGGCGATACACGAAGCTCTTGCAGATCCATGGCACAATCCATAATAATAGTGCATGTTGGCTATTTGTAACGGCGAAAACTCTCGTAAGCGGGGCATGATGATTCAAACTGAACAAGTACTGGAGTAATCAAAGAAGTGGCGAGCAAAGACAAGCAATTGCGATTTGCGAGCGACTGAATAGTTGACCTATTGCCCAATGCCTTTATACCCCTCATGTTATCTCCACCTTCAACCCAAAAACACCCTTCAACTACCTGGGAACAAGCGGTCATTAAGGATTTTAAGAGGATTAAAATTAATAAAATTATGGTTTGATTTACGTACCCATTAGCGTGGTATTTTTCAAAGTCTGAGACAGTTTAAAAACGGTTTTAGAATCGGCATTAAGTGAGGTTTAATACTAAGCAAAAAAAATGGTAACTAAATCTGCGTTTTTTCAGAAAATTGTGTTTTTCTTTTAAAATTCGTAATTTTTGTAGCCATTTTTCAAAAACAATAATTTTTTTTGCGGATTTTCTCTTCTAGTTGGTTTTTTATTGTTATTAAGAATTATTAACCTGTCCCTTGGTAATACTCTGCATTTTTTATTTTCATTTTAGGACCATTGGATCAAAAGTTATACCGTCTGAATTAGGTGTATTACCCGAGTTTTTACAAAAAATTTCAAAATTCTGTAAAAAAAAAACTAATGACTAGAAAAAAAAAAAAAACACCGTTTCACCGATGAAATTGGCTGAAATTTTTCTCCTTTTATTTTGTACAGTTTATGAAATTCCACCCTGTATAGGTAAGTACCCTATTGTACAGTCGCCATCACATACATCGGAGCAAACAAGCACGTCACAAACATCGGAACACACCTCTATTTTCAAGGCATTAGAGTGCATGTGCCGATATTTTTGAACACCTATAGTGTACCGATGTATGTGATGGCGACAGTACACTTAATAATAGACACAAAGGATGGAATACCTACATACCGACTACCGATACCTATAGATAGGGTAATTTCGCCGGTTAGCGACCACCTAATTTATTGTGCAGGCCCCGTAGCATGGATGGCGTTATCACGCGATAAGTGATAGGATAAGCGCGTCGTCTCATTCTATCCAACGGTGTCAGCCAGGGACGGCAGCTCTATCCTATCACTTATCGCGTGATAACGCCATCCATGCTACGGGGCCTGGTTCGCGACCACTCAGGAGAGTTGGTAAACTTAAAGGATTTTATCGTTGTTTTACTAGGTAGGTACGTACGGACAACCAATTTGATTCCTAGGCCACCGTAGAACTCTGTCATTTTAACTGTTACATATCTAGCGACGCAATAATCCTAGTAACCCGTATTGACATAGCATTTACAACGGCAAGGTTCTATGATGGCCTAGGAATCAAATTGGTTGACTGCACATTCCTGGTAAATAACTACTTAAAAAATTGCATCCGTGAGCACGGTTTGTTTGGAATCTGTTGAGATGTCTAATTTTTAATTCAAGAAACCTTGTCAGTCTATCCGATGGTCACTAACCGAAGCTGGTCACATAACCGGTATAATTTATAATGTTTCGCCTATCAAAATAAATTGATCATAGTTTGAGATCTTTTAAGCTTTGCTACTGTTTATGAACAGGCGCTAAATAAATATCGCAATTTTGAATTTAAAGCTTCGAGGATTAACGATTCAAAGTGTCCATCTATCGCTCGAATCGTGCAAGTGCGATATAGATAATGAAGATATTCGATCATTGAATTTCATAGTAAATAAATAATAGCCCATACTCACTTGCCACCATTGGCAACGCCGGCAAGCGGTCAAGGCTCGTATTTAATAATTAAACTTTAATAGTTATCCGACCATAAACATTAGCCTAGCTCAAAAGTATATACATCTTTAAGCCCATACAAACTTCCATCCCCTAATTTAAATGGTAGGGTGCGATATGAGGCATTCTTTGTTTTACCGCCCTAGGTAAGGGCTTGTGCACAAATCAAGCGAGGTTCGATAGGGGGGAGGGGGGGGGACAGGAAAAAATCACGAAAGATCACGTTGGGGGAGGGGGGGTATAAGGATACCTCACGTGTATTTTTCTACAGAGAACGAAACTAAGAAAAAATATCTACCACACGAGTAGATACTTTTTCTCGGCTTCGTTAAACATAAATCTTTACTTAGCACTTCAAAATAGCGAGTATATTTCACTAATATAGAAAAATAAACAAGATTTACTATGTAAATACAATTAGGTCGAATGAAAAAAATGTACGTGAGGTTATGTGGGGGGGGGGGGGGGGGGGGGGTTAGCCAAGAACCTCACCAAATATCACCAAGGGGGGGTCAAAAAAAAACCTAGCGTGATTTGTGCACTAGCCCTAAGTACCTAATGTACCTACTATTATTTTAGCCATCAGCATCATGGATACAAGAACGAATTGCAAGAAACTTAATGTTTTTAGGGTTCCGCACCTCGAAAGGATAAAGCTGAACCCTTATAGGATCATTTTGCTGTCCGTCCATCCGTCCGTCCGTCCGTCCTGACAGACCCTTTTTCTCAGCAACGCGTGGAGGTATCAAGCTGAAAAAAATTATATCTAATACTCAGGTCTACTGCCCCCTGGAGCTGTGATAAAATCAAACTTCTGAGCCAACGCAATCAAAAGATACAGCCGTTTATGCCGCAATTTCAGTAAAATTTCGAAACTCGCAAGGGAATCAAAACCTACAGGGTACTTCCCGTGAAATCAGAATCTTGAAATTTGGAACGAAGCAATGTCTTATAGCACAGATTTAAAAGAGAAATTGCGAAAACCGTAAATTTTTAGTTACATCACTAAAAAGTTAATGTCCGATATAAACTGACACGCACTCAGTATGGGAATACATATACTTAGTGTCAGTTTATAGTAAACTTGTTTCTATTGTACGGGGTGGTTCAGAACCCTCTGTGCGCGAATCTGACTCGCACTTGACCGGTTTTTTTATGTGCCTATTTAAAAGCAACTTGTTTAATAAGTATGTCTTCCATTTACCTAAACTCATAAACAAACCTTTTGCAAAATCTTATAGTAACTACTTACTCAACTCTTTCTTTTGAGAATATTGTCAGCACCAATTTATTTGCGTGTGCTGGGCATTTATTCCCATATGACACGGTGTTCCCGGGAATTTCCGTTAACTTCGGCATATTGCAGAGTACATTCACAGAAACAAATTAGCATTATCATTTCTAGAAAAAAAAACGAAATAAACCTTTTTTTTTTTTCGATTTTTGGACAAAATAATTTAATGTAGCATTAACGGTTTTTGTCTTGTTGTACAGTCAACGAAATTGAATGTTTATCACTTTTGGACCTTAATGCCATTACATAGAGTCCAAAAGTGCTAAACATTCAATTTCCTCGACCGTACGAGGGTCATGAAACACATAAAAAATATGTAATATCGAACGAACTCACTTTGTAAACCTTCTTGTAGTGTATCCACCTTAAAAAAAGAATGATGGGCAAAAATGTATGGAACCCGGGCTCGGACATGCCGCGCAGTGTTAGGTTATAGGTTATAGGTTGTACGCGGGCTGGGTTTCCGCAACTCGACGTCATAAATGCGCCTATTTTGCGTAGGGGTTTTGGCACTACTATTATTCGTGCCAACCCAGTTCCACCAGGAAGCCTAGCAGACCCTTTATGTTGCCGACGGCCTCCGGTAGTGACCCCGGTGTTCCGAGGTGTTTTGCCCTGTATTCCGCCACTCCAGGACATGTCAGGATGACGTGGGCGGCTGTCTCGTCCTCTTCCTTGCAAGCTCTGCAGAGAGGACTGTCTGTAACACCTAAAGTAAAAAGATGTTTGTTTAGTAGTGCATGACCAGTTATAGCTCCTGTTAGAAGACGGAGTTCCGGCCTCTTTAGCTGCTTTAGCTTCCTTGACAATCCGGGGTTGATTGTCGGGAGGGCCTCCCTGGTTTGCCTGCAGGTTCCTAGGGTGTTCCAATGTTTTTGGTGTTCTACCTTGGTGTTTAGTCGCAGTGTGGTCCGCAGCCATGCAGAGGGTAGAGGAATTGTGGGTTCCGGTCCTACAGCTCTTGACTCTGAACCCTCTCTAGCCAGTTATTATATCGTATGGCTTTTATAAAGTTGAAATTAATACTAACAATGAGTACAAGTTTAAAAGATTACAATTTAATATATAAGTTGAGTAGCCAGTCCCTTGCTGCAGGGGTCAGCGCCATTAGCTCATCCATACCTCCTGTGAACAGTCTTCTGGGGCATTCCTCAACAATGTGTAGGACGGTTTGTGTTGGCGCACCACAGTCACAGTCAGCTGCTGTTGATATGCCCCACTTGTGTAGGTTGTGATTGCAGCACCCAACGCCCGTCCGGATGCGGTTCAGAGTGACCCAGGTCTTGCGGTGTTCGTTAAAGCCCGTTGGAGTTCTAGTGGGGTCTATGTTAGGGGCTCCATCCTGTTCCTGCCACTGCTTCCTCCACTCCAAATGGATACTGAAGGGCTCCGAGCCCTGTAGCTTGCAGTCGGACCATATGGGTTTGCGGGACGGTAGACGTGGGTGAGGCAGGTGATGGAGTGTCTCTCTAATTGGCAGCGTTTGCGTTGTTGCCTTAGTCCACTCCCGCGCAGCAGCATGTGTTCTTCTTATATCCGGCGGAGCAATATGCGACAGCATGGGGAGCCATCTGGTGGGAGTTGGCTTCAAGCTTCCGGATATAGTTCGCATAACTCGGTTCAGTTGAACGTCGATCTTACTCGTATCCGCGCTTCTATACCATGCTGGAGCACAATACTCCGCCGGCGAATATACGAGTGCGATGGAGGAAGAGCGCAAGACGTCAGCCCGAGCCCCCCATGATGTTCCTGCTAGCCGGTTTATGAGGTTAACACGTGTTTTCACTTTTTGGGCCAGGTTTTCCAAGTGTACCTTATAGGTAAGTGACCGGTCTAGCATGACACCCAGGTATTTCGGCTTCGAATTGTGGCGCAGTTTTTGGCCGCAAAAAGTTATATCCACCTCTCTGTTTGCAAGACTGTTTGAAAGGTGAAAAGCCGCAACCTCAGTCTTAGAGGGGTTCGGGCAGAGTCTCCACTTGACGTAATACCGGTCCAAAATGTCGAGGTCTTGCTTGAGCACAGATTCACCCGCTTCAAACTTCTTTGTCTGGGTTGTCAGCGCAATGTCATCGGCGTATAGAAACTTGCGGCATTCTGTAGCGGGCATATCACTGGTGTATATATTGAACAGGAGGGGAGCCAAGACCGAGCCCTGTGGAAGTCCGTTTTTCAAGAGCCTGTATTTGCTAACTTTGTCATCCAGCAGAACAGTTATCTTACGTGGTCCCATCATGTTGCCCAGGAGACGGAGTATTTTTGCAGAGGGAATAATTTTGCCTGCTTTATAGATCAAGCCTTTTATCCACACAGTATCATATACGCTGCCCTCAGATCCACGAATGATGATGAGATGATCCACGAATGATGATGAGAATCAGATGCCCTCAGATCTAGCCAGTGCATCCGCTGCATCGTTACCGCGTGAATTGCTGTGCCCTTTGATCCATTGCAGGGTTATGTCGCTGTCATTACATACCTCTGATAGGATCTTGTGGCACTCGTGTATCAGCCCAGATGTTGTTGCGTGACCTTGCAGGGCTTGCAGTACGGATCGACTGTCAGAAAGTATGCGGATGGGATATCCCCTTACCTCCCTGGAGGCGATTGCATGAGCAGCCATTATTATGCCCATACACTCTGCCTGGAAGACGGTGTTGTGGGTCCCTAATGGTGTCGAAATGTGTATGTTTAGGTCCTCCGAGAATACTCCTGATCCGGTGCCTGACCTTGTCTTGGACCCGTCCGTGAAAATTCTTAACTCTCTGGGGTTAAGTCCTTCCTGGGGGGTTTCGTATAGTTCCACTTTGTACTTTTTGTCAAAGACGAACTGCCTGGGAATAATGTCTGAAGTTGCCTCTATAAGGGGTTCCCTACCTACAGCCTCGTAGAGTATTTCGGTGTGTGGAACCCTGGGCGGTCTCCAGAGATGTTGTCTTTTGAGCCTTATGGCTGCTGCCAGAGCCTCTTGCCTGATGAAAATGTGAAGCGGCGGAATGTCCATGATGGCTTCCAGGGCTGCAGTCGGTGTAGTCCTCATGCAGCCACTTGCCGCCATGCAGGCCAGTCTCTGGAGGCGTTGTAGTTTAGCTTCGACCGTGGTTAGCGTGGTACGAGGCCACCACACTATGGCACCGTAGCTTACTATTGGTCGGATTACTGCCTGGTAAAGCCATAGAGTGATCTTGGGGTTTAGTCCCCAGGTCCTGTCCTACCTACCATTCTACGGCACTGCCAGAAGACGACTGTAGCTTTTTGGATTTTATTGTCTAGATGACTGCTCCAATTAAGTTTGGCATCGAGTATTACACCCAAGTACTTTACCTCTGTTGACAATTGGAGTTCTGTATTGAACAGTCTGGGCAGGCGGTAGGTTCCCCAGATTCCGTTTGTTGGTGAACATTACCAGCTCGGTCTTCCTTGGGTTGACTGTTAGTTCATTGTCTTTGCACCAGCGTTCCACTATGGCGAGTGACATCGCACACTGTACCTGTATGGATGCCGCTGGTGAGTATCGTTATGTCGCAGTGTGCGTCCACACCAAACGCACGCTCACCCGAGCCCTCCGCATCCGCACGCTCGCCTGAGCGGCTCGGGTGAGCGTGCGGAGGCCTCGGGCGAGCCGCTCGGGTGAGCGTGCGTTTTGGTGTGGGCGCACCTATTTATGCAAATGACTATGGTAGTAGTGTAAGCATGGGTAGTTTGGCAACCGTCTTTGAAAAAAAATTGTTGCACCAGGAGGGATGGCATAAAAATTTCATTATATAAACATACTTCATTATACATATAGCATACTCATTTTGAGGTTTCAATCGGCTACCTCACAACCAATTGAATTATAATGTATGTAGGCTTATTATTGATCCCACTATTTGCTGTACTTGTTATTATGACGAGACTGAAGGCTGGGAGAAAATCTTTTTGTACATGATAGCCAGTTTCATGAGGAATAGTTTAGTCAAAAAAATCGGTCAATCATGAGTCAGATATACATCTTCTCCGGGGTTTTTGAAGTTTGCCTCCGTATTAGAAAATGAAGCTTATGTAACTACGTTTCACGTGGTATAGATGAGAATTGTATTGGTTATATGGGCTAATTTGCCCATTATTCTGTCCATGCCATGAGCCATGGAAGTAAGGAAGTAAGTAGTAAACCAATGTAACGTTGCAAATTAAGGGCCTAGATTTTGTTTTTTTTTTTATGTAGATGTGTTCAGGGACATATGGCCTCAATAAAAACATATACTTAACAACCAGCACAGTTTTTATTGACAATAACACATTGATTTCTTGTTACATTGCCGCATGCCACATATTCCACTGTTG
This sequence comes from Epinotia brunnichana, assembly GCA_963854355.1. Classification (NCBI taxonomy): domain Eukaryota; kingdom Metazoa; phylum Arthropoda; class Insecta; order Lepidoptera; family Tortricidae; genus Epinotia; species Epinotia brunnichana. The sequence goes on along the minus strand of OY977952.1, from coordinate 1,467,040 downwards.
TTTATTAAATAACTATATTATCTACAGATTAACTTGTTCACTTCTTCTTAGGGTCCTTGGCCGCCTGCTCGTCGATGGGGTCCAGCGTGGGCTCTTCAAACTTGAAGTCAGGGAACTTAGTCATGTCCACTCCGGAGCCACCACCATATTGCTTTTCTAGCTTTTCCAGTTCCGACTTAAGTTCCTTCTGAATAGATGGGCTGGGATCAACGAGTTTGCCGCCACTGAAAATATAATTCAGTGAAATAAAAACTATATAAATTACGGCCATTCTCTAGATTTGTGCCTGTGTCTAATTGATATAACTCCTTATAAAACGTTCATGAAGCGTTGCTTTAATTAGCCACAACTGCAGTCACAAATTTTGAGAATGACCTGATTGTTTCACAAAATACCACAACATTTACCCGATTACCTATACTAATATAATAAAGGGGAACTCTGTGAGATTGTAGCTTTGTAAGTTTATAAGTTTGTATGTTAGAGGTATTCTTCAGAACAACTCATCCCATTTCAAAAAAACTTTTTCATTATGTATTTCATGGACTTCCTGAATGGGTAGGTTTTTGTAGTAAGTTGCCATCACAATAGTTCAGCGATGGTCGCAATGATATAAGGGCTCTCACAGCCCGGAAGCCACTACCAGAATAATAATAATGAGTAGGTTATTTTGCATGTTGTAAGTTTTAATCTATTAAAACATAGGACGCTTTTTATTTTGAAAATCATCACCCAGAGGGATGAAATTGGGGCTGGATTAGAAATTGATAGTACACTTACACAAAACATTTATAAAATAAAATACCAAACTATACTGTATATGCGCTGAAAGTATGAACTGCAAGTTCAATAGGGAGAGGGTGGATCCTTACGTGCTCTTCTGTTTGTATTCCCGAATTTTGTCGAGGAAAAGCTGTTGGATGGGGTCGGAAGCCTTCTGTGCCGCCGCCAGGTTACGGGTGATGACCACCGAGGCGCGCGCCGCACGAAGACCACCGAAAAGCGAAGAAGTCAGCATCTGAAATATACGAACTTAACCTCAAACATTTGTTACATAACTCAACTAATAACTCATTACACTCGAATTAATAATTTGTTTGTGAATTTCATGGTTGTCAAAAATGATATTAGAAATTATTAGAGAAAGAAAATTCTATATTTATAAAAGAAAATTACCTTTTATTTTTTCGACTGCCTCGGCCCGTCTGACAGCAGTTGTTAATGTTACCACATGTTAATATTATTGTATGGATTGGATCGTGTCGGCACATTGTAGGTGTAGTTTTTTATCAAAGGCAACTCGCACTTCAAAATTCTGTTCAAGCTGCATACAGACGAACCTGCGCGGCAGCCTGCTGCTTGATCCTGGACTGTCAAGAAAGTTGCAGGTTGAATCAAGGTTGAATGGCAAGGTCGAGTGATTTTACTCTCTTTGAGCTGAGATACTTGTACTATTACTTATTCTGTGGCTGAGGGCCGTTCAGCCATCAATATCCCTGCATCACGCAGCTCGTGGACTACCTTGCAGGCCCATCTGGTTGAAGCTTAATCAGTAGGATCTCATATTTTTATAAGGAAATGTTGTACAATAAATCTTTGCAATAAATGTCCGTGGGCATGAACCTATGATTAGTGATTGATTACTCTAGAAGTCTATACTCTAAGTCCGTGGAAATGAAGCCGCGTCCGCTGCGCAATGTTTTCGTGGTTTTTAAACGTCAAAAATGTTTTGCCAATCAAAACAATACCCTATTTGTTTGCCGAAACTGACGGAAAACATGTTAGATGTTTGCAAACACTGAAAACACGGCGCAGCGGACTCGGCTTGAGAATTTATCAAATGTAGGATACACCTCCTTTTGCGTAAATTTAAAAAAACTAGATTTTCAATGAAAAAAAAAACTTTGCCGCCATCTCCCATTCCCGTATATGAACGCCAGTCGCCATATTTTTTCGCGCCGTGGAAGAAATAATTTTTTTTAGAATATTTAATTCGAATTCGTCAACATGAATATCGCAGACATTGAAAAAGTGGCAAATAGGAAAAGAATTAACGCTGAAGCTGAAAAGCTGCGCGAAAAAGTCAACAAAGAGACTGCAAATATTATTAAGCTCAAGGTAAGTAACTTCTATTCAAAAACTTTAATCCCGTTTTCAATGTAGGTTTTTAATTGTAATACTGTTACTTCCTGAAAATATTACCTGTTTTACCAATAGGTTGCTCAAGATACCGCGTACTGGGACTTGAAAGAAAAACTTCACCAACTTGAAAACAACCATGAGCGCCTCCAGCAAAATATGGTTGAAGTACAAATGCAGCACGAGGCCATCTCGGGTCAGTACCAGGATGAGCTAAGACTACGGCCTGAAACTCTAAACAAGTTAGTATTTGGACTAATATTACTATTTAATTCATTGTCGTGACTTAAAAAATCCAGGTGTCAACAACCTTTTCTCGAACTGTAAGTTACTCACTAGAAAACAATATGATCCCATCTTGTTGATAATCGTTTTATTTCAGATTAAGCAGCACTCGCGAGATCTGCGATGTTCTGGAGGAATATAGTGAACGGCTAAAAGCAAGCGTTTCCCGTTGTAAGGATGACCAGGCGACGCTAGCCGAAGCCTACAACAAATCTGGTCAAGTTGTTACAGAAATTAAGGATAAGCAAAGTCAATCTGAGGAGAAAAACTTGCAGATTATCAATAATTTGCAAGAGAAAGGTGAGTCGTTTTATCCTTCGATTAGTTATTTTGTTACGTCATTTCTGACTACGGCAGCATGGAGGAAGACAGCTAGTGGAAGAAAGTAAAGGTGGTATTGATTTTGTTAGGCTGACATTTTTACTAATTTGGCTATTTTATGTACAAACACGGCTCAGTATTTATTTACGTCAGAAAATATGAAGAAAACTTTTAACTTTTGTATTTGAGTGAATAGGTGTTACGATAAAATGAGTTGTTACTTTTCATATTTGTCAGAAATGAAGCTGCACAGTGCACGTAAAAGGCTTTTAATTAATGAATTTTAGGATGTCACTGTACAATTTTATCTTTATTTGTAGTAAAACTTCTTGCTGATCACAAAGAGCAAATGATCCAGGTATTTAATGCATCAAAGCAGCACTTGGACTCAGAATTGAAAGACACTCAATCAAGGCTAGCCACTGCTCAGGGCCAAAAAGACGAGCTATTTGTAGCTTTAAATGACTTTAGCAGAAAGCTAGATCACGCTAAACGTGAATTAGAAAAGGTAATGTCAAATTTATAAACATTAGATAAGTATATTTATCTGAATCAGAAGTATTTAGATCACATCTTCATTGTATGAATAATCTTACAGAAGGACGAAAATATTGCAAGTCTACAAACAGAAATGAAAAAATACATTAACGAATTTAATAACCAGATAACGGAGATGAAAAACGTCAATTCTAAGCAAGACAAAGTGTAGGTTTACATTTATTCATTTCGTATTTTTCACGTTGTTTTCGTGGCGAAAACAAATAATAATATTCAACTTATTTCAGACTTAAAGAAAGTACGGCAGAACACGAGTCCTTAAAGAAAGCAGTGCAAAATCAGGAACAGTTCACTCAGTCTATTTGTGATCAAAATAATAAGCTGCAAGAAAAAATATCAATCCTCGAGGAGGAACAAATCTCAAGCTCTGATAAAATTGAAAATTTGGAATTGAAACTTGAGGTAACCTTGTTAAAATACAGAATTAAATAACCACATCCAAAATACGCAAATACCTCATGCAAAATATGCAAATAGTTGCATATCATCTCCGCTGATGGACCAGCACGTTTATTAGCGGAATAGCAAAGGAATATTGTTCTCGTAACATATCATGGACTTCCGCAAAGTAACACCTGATTCAATAAATAATTTAAATGACCTTTCTATTAACCATGCGTTTGTTCTGTGGGATATTTAGTGTACGATAAAGATAGCTCACCTTTTTTTCTGATAACTAACAGGAATCCAAGTCGCAGTGTGGCAAACTCGAGAAAAACATTGAAGAACTAAATACGAAGATTGAGGAATTGAAACAAGAAATAGAAGAGAAAAGAACGGTTAGTATTGTTACTAATAAGATTGCAGTTCTTATTTTTTTCCAAGATATTTTTAATTTATTAGTGTTATCGTTGTTTATTTATAGCTATTAGAAGAATCATTGCTCGAGCACCAAAACCTTGCGGTCCAGATTTTAGCGCTTGAAGAGCAGAAATCTAAGATAGTTGTGGAACTTGATAAAGCTACACAAGAGTCGGATTTAAGATCTGTTAAAATAGAAGAGCTGTCTTCAACCATTCAGGAATTACAAGCAAAGCTATCTGAATTAGAAATTACCCTAGAGAATAACAAGTAAAACTCACTAATTTATCTGCTTTGCCTTAAGGTTGACTGGTAGGGAATTCATAGCATTAAGTTCGCCTTTTGTACTATACGTTCTTCTTTTGTGCAATAAAGATCAAATATCATAAATAAATAAAACATTGTATTGTAGTATTCAATTTCCTACCCATATGAATTACATAACTTGACAATTTTTTTTCTCAGAACCGATTTTGTGGGCAAAATTATTGAAAGTAGTTGCACACTGGAGACAAAAATCAAATTAATCGAAGAAAAAGACAAAGAACTGGATTGTAAAGCATCGACTATTAACCAGCTTATGTCGGACTTAAAGAACGGAATCGACGCTAGAACTAAACTAGAAAGTAATATAGATAAACTTAAGAAGGACATGGAAACGGAGAAGAATATTGCAAAAGAGAAAGAGGATACTTTGTCGAAGAAAGTTGAGCAGTTGGAGATTGCTGCAAAGGTATCTAATTTAAAACCAGTTTGATAAAATTAAAAATGACTAAAAGACTAGGTATTGCACACAGATTTTATTTATGATTTTAATTTTCAGGAAAGAGAGAAGGAGTTGTCCAAACAAATGTCTATAATTTTGGAAACGCGCAATGAAAAGGTTAAATTTTGCCTTGCTTTATATATTTTTTTATACCTACAGAAGAACACTAAATTTATTTCGTATTTAAATGCCAGACACCCGTAAGGACACCTCGTCAGGGCCGATGGGAAATACATTATAATATATATATAATCCTTCTTGTCGTATACGACGACCCTTACAATTTCCTTTGATGAACACGAATATGGCTCGCAAAGCCAAACTTAGTTTTAAATGTTCGATCATATTGTGTGCAGTAACTGGCCCTGGTCATTGTAAGTATATGCATAGGATGGTCTGGGTCGACTCTTCCGTAAATGGCGCTTATGGTCCAGGTGTTCAAGTTGAAGTCGGTGGTGTCATTATAATAACATCAATATATTTCCATATGCAAGCGTTTTATATAACATGCCAATTTGCATTTGTATATATTTAAAGGAGCGTCTGCAAGAACGCTTGAAAGGTATGCAGAACACAATAGACAATATCGAGAAAGAGGTAACGGGGCGTATCGCTTCGCTGCCAGCACGCCAAGCGGGCGAATTAGATGATAATGCTGTAATGATGAAGCCAGCTCCACCAAAAAAGGTTTGAACAAAAACTATTTTTTTATGAATTACTTGTTTGTTTCTTTATTTTCTTTGGTGAAAACCTGATAAATTGAAAAGTATGTATAGATTACTTGGCATTTTTTTGAATCAACAGAGCCTTGGTTTTCCTCCTCCGAAGAAAATCGAGAAGACTTTACGGTGCGAACAAACCAAAAAGTTGGACAATATGCTGTATGTTTTAAGTGACAGTGATATGGAAAACGAGCTAATGGTTGACGTAAGCAAAATTTTATTTTTTTATGCCATTAATAGGTATACATTTGTAACCAGTTACTTTTTTTTACAGCAAGGACAAGTAAACCGTCACTTCGATGCGATGAGACGTGGAGAGAAGGTCTCACCTTTAAGTTTCAAACGACGTGCTCCTGGCTTGGCTCCATTTGATGTATGGACGTTTTTGTTATTTTATATTTAATTTTGCATTGCACAGTCCCAACAACTTAGGTGACATTTTTAGTGTAAGGCATCACCTACTTTATCAAACGTTACTGCTTCTTACAAAATTAATTAATTTAGTATGCATCGTTACTGACGATTCCTCAATGTAATTTGAAACGTTGGTGTCGCCTGAGAAGCCTGAGTCTTCTAGTTAGATGTCGCTCGCTACACGCCTCCCTAAGGCATTGTAAGAGGGAACTGGTTGAAAGATTTGTCGACTGAGCTGATTTTTCTGGTAGCTCAGTTAGTTAAGGCAAGGCCGCATAAGCCTGAATATCACAGCTTTGATACTCGTACCTTGTATCTGCTCGGAACGATCAATTTATCAATTTTCCCCATTAATTTGAAGTTTATAATATCCTCATAGTGGCTTTGTAGTGGAATGAGCCTAGTGATTTGGCCCTTGACATGTGTTGTTTCATAAACATTGACCTTTTATTTGAAAGGTTATTGTTATTCAAAATACCAAGTTCTACAGTAAAAATAATAAATAGCAAAACTGTAGATGTTCGATGTTTGTTTTCTATGGAGGCGGTATGACTGCTCCAGCGTGTGTAATCTTAGCCCGCGTGGCGATGTCACATCAGTAAAAGTTCTGCAAGCAATCCTAAATTATAAAAAACTTCACTTTTCAATATTAACTGTATTATTTTTCATTGCAGGCACCACTATCTCTATCCCAGTTGAAAGAAACAAAACCTAAACGGACAATATTTAAAACCAAACGGCTGGATAACAAAGCCAAGAAATCAAAGCTTGAGGAGTAGTATCTTATAAATACAATTATATATAAATAATATATATGTCATTCTCAGCTTCTACAGAAAGAAAATTACAATTATTATTTTTGGTTATGTTTCGCCTACTGTGTGAACCATTTTCTTTTGATTTATGATTAGTTTCATAATTTTTCACCATTTCTCTTTCATATACTTAGTACCATATATTTTTTTTAATGTGAACCAATGATGTAGTACCTCTGAACTGTGTTGGTGGACTATGGAGTATTATTATTATTATTAATAATTCTTAGTTGTACATATTAATTCATTAAATTTCTGACTAAAAATATCTTGTTTTATTGTATATAATGTAAGCGAGAAGTATATAAAATCTTAAATAATCTTTGCCTTATAACAAAATGTACTCGTTTGTTTAGTTGTTTGCAAAGACTACAATATACATACTGAGATAGACAGGCAACTCGACCAAATTGAGAAGGCATTTAATGCTTGCGTATACAGGCGCCATCTATTCTGCGGTAGTTGCAACTTTTCTTTGAATGTACAAAACATACAATAAGGGCGTCGGTCGTAGGGATCGAACCCCGGATCATCGACTCCCAATACCACCGTCTGTACCCCTAGGCTGCTGATGCCTTGTGACAATACGGCGAATTTTGAAATACCTTGACAGCCTAGCCTAGCAATCGCTAGCGCTTCAGAGAGTTCGCCAGCTATCAAGAAGGTGGCACTGTTTTCAATAAGAAACTGGATTTGCATTAAGTTCTAAGTTCGCATAGCATGGTTGTTTGACAGTTGACACAACACAAAGTACTTTTGTTGTATGATGGTCATAGAGAAATATTGATGATGGTGATTAGATGCTGCGGCACTCACTGCATGGAATGTTTGTCCCTAGTTGCCGTCGCAATTTGAAGAATATCCAAACATAAACATTGTAAAATCTCCATCTTACGTATCGATATGTCAGAAAGTCAATTAGAGTAGACTAGGAAGTACAGTGAGGTTATCCGGTGAGTGGTGAAGATGGAACGGGGCAAGATGCCTTCGGGGCGTGGGGGTAAGAGCAAGGCTCCCCAACACCCGCAGGACATCTTCGCGCTGGGCACCAAGTCCACCGTCGTTGTGTCCCGCGACCAGGAGAAGAGGAACATACATAAACCATCCAGTAGTGGTGAGTATAGTTCTAGATAACACTAGTCAGTCGCGTATGAAACTTCATGGCTTTGAGTTAAAGTGTAAATAGAACTGGCTTTTGGTGGTCGACTGGTGCACTGAGCTGTAAAGGGGGCTATGAAATATAAAAGGCCAACTAATGCATGACATAACTCGCAGGGCCCCTAGATAGATGATTAAAGCTGGCCCTGAGTGGAACACTCGTAATCCATTGCTTTTCTTGCCTTTGACCATATGCTCTTAACTGGTTCTTGTGTATATTGTAAAATAGATTCAGATTCATTTATTCACAATAAAAGATTACATTATAAATTACATCTCAATTTACAAGAATCCCTATTGTGATTGTCAAGAACATTCAATAAAATAAAAATTAAAGAATAATAACAATTTAAATATAACTAACTATGTCCACTTAAATAATTTAAATTTATAATGTCATAGATATCAGAGTTCACCTAGAAGGATCGTCATTACATATAACCACAATTTAATAATAACAAAAACAATAAATTAGAATTATTACGGTTATGTCAAAAAATTCACTTATAGAATACAATGGATTTTCCAATAGAAAGAGTCTTAATCGACACTTGAATATTGTTACCGATGTTTCCATTCGTACTTTGGCAGGTAAACTTTCATAATAAGTTGGACCTATGATGCGCGGGTTTTTTTCTGCTAGTGCCATGCGACGTGGGACTGTCCTTAGTCGCCCTGTAACCGTTCTAAGTGGCTTATAAAGAATACTTTGTCTGAAATCTGCATCTCCATGCTCTATTCCTCTTTATACTTTATCTAACATGCGAGTTTGATAATGGCATCTTGTTTGATGTCTGCTTGCAGGCAATGTATTATTTGGCTGCCATATGATTAGGATAACCAAAGTGTAATGTCGGATTAGGTTATCCCAATCCTACATTACACTTTGACATAATTATGTAGATAAACGGGCACCTCCAATCGCAAACCTATTGCATTTCAATAATACTGACAATTCTTGAATGTAAAGTTAATTCACATAGATACTGCTGCTGGTAATGTTATTATTGCCAGTGTTCTAGAATGGATTAGGAGAATGTGGCCATTTTAATAATTAGTTTAGTCAATACTTATTATTTGATAACTTATTGTTTGTATCATAAATAAATGTATAGTACCATTTCTAGTATGATTAAGAATCATGTAAATTATATATCAAAGGTGTGGAACGAAAACGAGAAGGCACATCTACCTTTGGAACTGCCCCTCCAAGCAAGAGGACAAGAATTGGCTCACCAGCGGAAGCTGTTGGAGGTACATCTCTGGAGGTTGACCCGGTGGATCTAGTTCCTAATGTACTCCAGGCTGTGGATACCCATAACTCTGACAAACTGGTAAAATTTCATGTTTTATACTTATTCATTTAAATTCCATGTTTAAAGGTGCCAGTACTGAGTCTGTTGTGTCTTTTTTAATATGACCCTACCTACCTATGGACTATCATGGAATCTTGAGGGTCTGTGAGATGTTTGCAACAGTTCCACTGAATAAGCCAATGCTGCCTAATGCAGTGGCTTGACTGTGAGCTGTAGAACTCGCAAGTGTTTTCATATAAAATAAAGTATGTTATGTAATGTGTACATAACTACTACTTCGAAAAGTTGATAACCCTCAACATTTTCATTTCAAAGTTCAATATCTTAAAAACGGCAGAACCGATTTTGTTGAAACATATTTCAGAACCACCTCGAATTCCTCGAATCACGTCAGCTTTCGGATAAAAAAAACCGCATTCAAATTGGTCCATTCGTTTAGGAGCTACGATGCCACAGACACACACACACACAGACAGACAGGCGGGTGCGTAACGATGGCTATAAATGTTTTTGATATAATATACTACTCAAAAGAAAATAGGGGCCACTAAGTATTTTGATTGCTACGTGAAAAATATAGTAAACAGTAATGTATATTTATTAAAATAACATGTAACAAGGCTTTTGTTTTAAGAGGGCGCTTGTTTTTTGGTCAGGAATAAGCGAGAATGACGGATTTTTGACGTTGTAATTCTAAGAAACGGAGAGCTTTTTCTAGATCCTGATTACTTATTTGCATAGGTAAACTCCTCATATCGGTCCTAGCCGCCTCCAATTTACGAAGAACTGAATACTTTAACCGAAAATACCCGATTACCGACAGTAGTTTTCTGAAGAGAGCGCAGAGTCATAAGTTTGAGCCCCTAATACTCCATGATGTTATATGAGAACCTACTTGTTTTATTCTATTTTCACTAGCGTAATATGTTGCCATTGCGCCTAGCCGCCTCGAATTTTCCTTATTCTGCACGTATATATATGTAAACTGTTCTCAATTACACCATATTTGTCAACAAAATCGTACTGAAAACTCAAGGATTTTCTCATTATTGTTGAATAATTTTTGTATTGAATCTTACATAACATTAAAGTTCATGCTTGTACCAACAAGATCCAGTCCAAAAAATATAACTTTTGTCAAAATTTATATTTATAAATAATTATTCTAAACTAGTATAAATTTACCGTCGCGCGGGAATTTATCTCAGTACCGGCTGAATAGCCCTCCGAGACAGACGTGTAGTGTGTTTATTTGTGGCTATTCACGAAGCTAACCGGCCACTCTTCAGATAAAATAATATTATTTTGATCTCCGACTAGGCATAGTTGTTACCAACCTCGGGGTCAAACTATACTGGGGATACATTCGTGAGGCTAATCGAGACAAGTTATGAATTGCATAGCTGCCATATATGACGTAGTGTAGCGAAAAGGCTCAAACCCACCGGATACGTAACATTTAAAATTGAACCTTCTACCTAAAACAAAAGTCATACATTTCAATGGTGATGTCTTGTGGGTTGGATCCTTTTGTCTAAACTACGCGTTCTATAGTCAATTATTATTGTACGAGTGATCGTGATACTTGATAGATTTAATTTATTTACTTGTTACTATCAGTCCACCTTGTTAGTATGTATGTATGTATGGGAGTTTGGGTGAAATCTTCAAATTAGGTACAATTGCGTATCTTCGGTGACATAATATCATAGAGCTGGTCTGATGATGGAGTCGGAAGGTGGCCATAGCAACTCCTAAACTCAACAAGATAAAGCCATCGAATTTGGGCTCATTTATTTGGTCATGGCACGGCAAGACTTTGGTGCTGGATGATTTCCAGAGTCTGATGATGGAGCTATAAGGTGGTCATGGAACTCCTAAACTAAACTAGATAAACCCATCTAGTTTGGGCTCATCAGTTTTGTCTTGGTAAACACTTTGGTGATGAATGATTTCCAGGATCTGATGATGGAAGGTGGTCATGGGAACTCCTAAACTAAAATAGATAGACCTATCTTGTTTGGGTTTGTGTGATTTGTCTGTACAAGTACCCACGAACCAGCGACATAATATGCAGGGTTATTGAAAATAACAAGATGAATAAAAAACTTTTTAAAAAACAAGCTTATATGGCGTTTGTTAAGTACAGCACGATCCTACCTTGCATTTAGTTATTATTTTCGTTTATATATAATAATAACACACACCGGGGGTTTACACTGGAAAGGGAGATTTTTACGTGGTTTTATTACATTTCCGAGTCATCATCATCATCATCATTATATCAGCCGAAAGACGTCCACTGCTGGACATAGGCCTCCCCCAAAGAGTGCCACAATGGCCGTTCCTGCGCCACCCGCATCCAGCGGACTCCCGCGACCTTTACCAGGTCATCAGTCCACCTTGCGGGGGGCCTACCCACGCTGCGCCTTCCGGTACGTGGTTGCCACTCCAGAACCTTTCCGCCCCAACGGCCATCGGTTCTACGTGCAATGTGCCCCGCCCACTGCCACTTAAGTTTAGCAATTCGGAGGGATATATCGGTTACCTTGGTTTTGCTGCGGATAGCCTCATTTGTGATGCGATCGCGCAGAGAAACTCCCAGCATAGCCCTCTCCATTGCCCTTTGAGTGACTTTGAGCCTTCTTATGAGGCCTATAGTAAGCGACCACGTTTCCGTGCCATATGTCATCACTGGCAACACACACTGGTCAAAGACTCTCGTCTTGAGACACTGCGGAATATTGGACGAAAAGATGTGCCGTAGCTTCCCGAATGCTGCCCAGCCGAGTCGGATTCGACGATTGACCTTCCCTTCGACATTTCCGAGTATCACTCTTTATTTCGAAATAAATGTTAAAAAAAACCGGCCAAGTGCGAGTCGGACTCGCGCACGAAGGGTTCCGTACCATTATCTATATCTAAAAACGGCAAAATATATATATCTAAAATCACGTTTGTTGTATAGGAGCCCCCTGTAGCCTAGTTAGTAACTTGGTAGTGACTCTGCCTACGAAGCTGGAGGTCCCGGGTTCGAATCCCGGTAAGGGCATTTATTTGTGTGATGACCACAAATATTTGTTCCTGAGTCATGGATGTTTTCTATGTATTTAAGTATTTATTTATCTATATAAGTATGTTTATCGTCGTCTAGTACCCATAGTACAAGCTTTGCTTAGTTTGGGGCAAAGTCGATTTGTGTAAGATTGTAAAAGAAAAAGAAACAAATAAAAACTAAAATAAAAATAAAAAGATGTATTCTGTTTTTTAGTATTTTTTGTTATAAATAGCGACAACAGAAATACATCATCTGTGAAAATCTCTATCTATCACGGTTCATGAGATACAGCCTGGTGACAGAAGGACAGACAGGCATTCAGACAGACAGACGGACAGCGGAGTCTTAGTAATAGGGTCCCGTTTTACTCTTTGAGTACGGAATCCTAATAAGTGACATAGGTTTTAGGCTCAGAACATAAAAAAAGGGAGAAGTGCCGTACTGCTTAATTTCAACCAAAACCGATGTCCCCAGTTTTCTCCCACCGCAGCGCCCACAGGCACACACATTGAACCGTGTAAAAACAAAGACTCGGGCGTTGCCAGTGAGTCTACGGCAACATGCAAACAAGGGCTGTGATTGGCTTAAACGCACTACACTAGGGGGGCGACAAACGTTAAAATTATATTTTATCGACATTGATATTAAAATTAATATTATGTTATGATATTGATGGGTAACAACTTCAACAACATGGTAAGTTTATGTGGTGGTATTTAAACTTTTAGCTACAAGTTTAAATAACACGGGTTGTTAACTTACCATAAATCGCAAAAGTAAAAAAATATTGACGAATACCTACAGAGTAACATAAACGGCTTTTTATAAGTTCGTGTTCACATACATTTAAAACTCTGGTCACATCGATATTTTTGACCTGTAGGTACCAGGCCGATCCGACTCGCATTTTGGCGCGAAATAATATGTCCATTACTCATATTACGAGATTTAAGGCTAAGGGCGAGTATCCACCAAAGATGTGCGAAGATGTGTTACCATACATTTTACACCAAGGTTTCAAGCAAGCGAGGTGTCAAATATTCGAAAAGTGTACGGCTCTTATTAAGTGGTTGGAAACATTTTTCTTGAAAATGTTACGAACACATTAACTCTTCTCTGTACAGGAAACCAGTTAGGACCTCTGCCAGTAGCATCTACCCATTTTTTTAGTACCTACTCGAATTCTTTGGAAAACTGTAATAAGAAACCGAGATTTCTTCTTCAATTATCACATTTCAAATGAAAGTAAAAAATACTCATTTAAAATAAATTATTGGTAATAATATCACATTTTAAGTTGTTCTGAAGCCATTTGCAACTAAATTATATACTTGTATATACAATTTTAATATGTCTATTTACCGTTCATACTGCAACTTAGTGAAAATCTTATTAGTAGGTACCGTAAACATTTTGTGCCTTTTAATCTTATTAGTATGTTATTAGTTACCTTTAAGATAGGCACCCAACCAAAACAAGTAATTAAATAAAATAAAACAGCGAAAGTAGTCGAAATAAAATAACTAGTATGATATCGTCCTTCTATTTTATCGATTACGCGTAAATTGTAACTGCACTTTGGCACCGCTCTAGTTTGCGACGCCAAGCAGCGGCCGTACCACTAAAAAATTCAAGCATCGTCCATATCCATAGTGGTTTAATACATTGCGCCGTGGTTTACTGTATTGAACGTTCAATGTACAACGCATAGAACAAAAATATGCTTTTTCGTTCGATATGTTAGTTCGATCCCGAGAAATGATGCGGCGTTGCGTTTATTTATTAAAATATTAGTTTTTACTGACTTAAGTGAAAATACTAATACTCACATGTGGTGCGTGACTCCACCATTCATGTAGGTTTTAGTTTCATTCCTATTTTTGCATGTAACCACGCTACAATTCGGCATTTTGAGTAAACGTAGAAAAACATTTCAGATTCACGGCAAATTGCGACTAACATGCGGTGGGCAGTGACATGCCCATTTGGCCATGTCGCACCGACACGCGCCAAGCCCCCGTTTCATATCTATTCCTTTTTATCATCTGAGGTCTTAGGCTTTTGAATAAAATCACGCATTAATTAATTGTATTCTAGATAAAAAGCTGTGTTTGTATAATTTATAATTTTCAGTTCCTTTGGTAAGAAACGGACATAGCAATTTCTATAAAGGGCCGTTTTTTTTTACTGTACATAACAAAAAAAAATTTCTTCAAGAAATGAATACGTAAGTACCCAGTAATTTCCTAGTAGTGGGTCTACTGGTATAATTTCATTACATTACTATATATAAATAAGACTCAGATAATATGCAAACTATTAATATCCGTAAAACAAATTATTATTCTTATTACTGACAACTTTAAAACTCGTTAGTTTATTTTATACTAAAAAAACGAAACTAAATATACTTTGTCATATCATAGTATTTTAATACAAATAGAAAACTTGTGCTCAAAAATCAAATACTTACTTTATTCAAGTTATCTAACTTCGCTAACATGATGTTCTAGAACATCATGTTAGCGAAGTAATACTTACCACTTTTTAGTGCAAGTATCAATATCGGTCACGGAGTGAATTCCAACGGTGCGCTATACAGCTATTTGCATCGGCAAGCTCCGCGGTTAGTTCTATCCCGATCGCACTTACATATAGCTAGAAAGGGACGGCACCCGCGGCTGGTGCGATCTCGCTGTGCATGTGGGGGTTAGGTACGTTTGTGTGGGTGGTAGTAGTATTTACACACACAAACGCACTACGCGTGTCAAAATACCGAATTCTGAGCGAGCGCTTTTTTGAAGAGCACTCTAATTGTGTAGTCAATTGTTTCACTTATTTCAATTAATATGAAATTAGTCCATTGTCAACAGCAAAAACTAAACAGAAACTCTTTGCAAAACAAAACAAAAACTGACACAAGCTGTTTTTTTTAATGGTTTAGTAACGGGTGTGTCCTCCTCTCCTGTTTTCACACTCCTGGAGCCTTGAATGCATACTCTCGATTAAGTTTCTGATGTTTTCAACAGGTATCTCTTCCCACGCACGTTTCAGAGCATCCATAAGCTGTTGCTGGTTGTGAACCTCTTGCTCATGCTCCCTAACCCTTCGTTTTAATTGGTCCCACATATGCTCTATTGGATTTAAATCCGGACTATACGCTGGCCATGGTAGGACACGAATATGGGAGTCATCCAGTACAGTCTGAGTGGCCCGAGCTGTGTGTGGGCAGGCATTGTCATGCATTAACCAGAACCCTGGCCCCACTCTCTGTGAGAATGGAATCACATGAGGCCTGATGACTTCATCGATGTACCATTGTGCAGTTACTGTGCCTTGATTTAAGAAAACCAGCTCAGTTTTGCCTTGTAAGCTAATCCCAGCCCAAACCATCACACTAGGACCTCCAAAGCGGTCAATTTCCTTGATTCAGACATCGGAAAATCTCTCACCCTGTCGTCTCCATACTCTAATACACCGATCATCACTACAAAGCTTCACTTTACACTCATCTGTGAAGAGCACCATACCCCATTGATTCATGCTCCAATCTGAATGTTCGCGGCAAAAACTTAAACGATTTCCACGTTGAACCCTAGAAAAAGGAATTCGTACTACTCGGCGTCTGGACCTTTGCTGGTCTTCATGCAGTCGATTACGTATCGTTTGATCACGTCCCCGTTGTCAACCGTAGGCGATTTTGTAACTTACGTGCCGTCACAGAGCGCTCTCGACGGGCACTCAATCGGATGTAGCGATCCTCTTGTGCCGTAGTCGCTCGCACCCTGCCCGATCCAGGCCTTCTTGCAACACTGCCAGTCTCTTGGAACCGATCCCACACATTTTGGATGGCTCGGCGAGAGAAACCCAACGAAAAAGCTACAGACCGCTGTGAATGACCTTCAGCAATCAATGTAACGGCTCTGGTGGCAGTAATGGTATCCATATGCCTTCCTTGACGTGGCATTATTAATAAAAGATGTTAAAAGAAGCAAAAGATGGACAGAAATAGTTTTTTAACAGAATAAAATTGTGATTCCACCTGAAAGGAATTTGACCTGAAACTCGTTTTTTTTATTTGCTTCAATTTCTGGCCAGCTGTAAGACTTAAACACCAGCATTAAAGAGGTTGGATACTGAAGGAGGCCGGACATCATTAATTAGTCACTTATTAATTAGTTTACATCTAAAAATTTACTCAAAAACAGAAATATGTAAGTGGCCCTTATTTTCTTTTGAATAGTATATTACTCGCAATAACGCTCATCTGATATAATTCTAGAGTTGTATAACAACACTTAATATATTTTCATTTGGTATAACTGTAATTTTATATAACGATCATTTGATATAATAATATTTAGTATAACATACATTAAGTATAATGCATATTTGCTATATTGAACATTCGATATAATGCTCATTTCGTCTAATGTACAGTTGATATAATCAAGCCAGAGTAGCCAGAAAAAGGGGGGACAGGCAAAAACACACTTGCAACAATTGTACTATTAGTGGGTTAGGTTAGGGTTCACTTGTGTCTCTTAGAGCGGAAATAGGCACCCCGCAAAGCGGGGTGACGTAGACGTGCTGGCGGTTGGGTTAGGTTTACTCTCAGACCAAGAAAAAAGATAGACAGAGCATTACGAACAACCTAGTGAAGCCAGTTTTTAACCAAGCCAAATAAGTTTATCATACACTCACGCATACATAAACGGTAACCTATTGGTGTTTCGAAAAACACTTGTCCGATTTTCACTTGTCCGAAAACGGTTCACCGAATTTTTATAACCCATACTTTGTTTACCATAGTCTTAAAATTCCGCTGGTTTGTTTTCCCTCATTAACGTTTTCCCGAGACTCAATAACCAGAAGAACAATTGCCAACATTATTATTTGACAACCGATTTGTAAACCACCTGTTCATAATTATTCCGATGCTACGTAAGAACTAAATCTAATTTTCCCTAATATCATTTTACCATCACAAAATCTCATAATACCAACTAAAGTGCTTTACGAGTATTTAAAAAGGGGGGGGGGGGTTCCGGGGCAAAGTCCGCCACGAGGAGGGCTCGGGGGGCGGAGCCCCCCGCAGTAAAGAAAAAAATAATCGTAACAATTGTAATTATGGTAGGTTAGGTTATGGTTATCTTGTGTCCCTTAGAGCGGAAATAGGCACCCCGCGAAGCGGGGTGACGTCGACACGCTGGCGGTTAGGTTTAGGTAAGGTTAAAATAATTTCCGTGCGTTAGGAAACTGAATTTGACATACTACACTTTCGATCTTTTGGTGTAGCGGGATAATAATATTTCGGACTTAATACTTTTCGGCACCTAAACCTAGTTGACAAATGTGATACTTCGGAATTTTAATAAGTGTCTAGTCGAATCATAAGCGAATCAAAATTGCAACGAACTGAGAATTGGGAAAATAATAATTTGGGAAATGTAATTTCGCGCAAACAAAATTTCGGCCAACTAAAATAAAGCGAAACGTTTTCGGTATTTTAATAATCGGAATAACCATTTTCGAGTTTATGATAGGTAACCCACATAAACATATTAAATTCCACAAAACTAGAAATAGGTGATCTTGAAAGCATTGAGACACATGCTGAAGAGTTTTGTGCAATTTTGTTTGTATAGGTATGTGTGCGTGAGCATTTTTGGCTTGGTTTAAAACCGGCTTCACTAGGTTGTTCGTCATGCTCCGTCTATCTTTTTTTCTTGGTCTGAGGGTTTACGTTAGGTTAGAACGGACAAAAGTAGTTAATATCTTGATCATTATAGGTACAATATGAGATGTTTATAAAATAAGAATTATGCTCTATGATTGTTATAAGAAATAAGCGTTATACCAAATGATAGTTATACTAAATAAAAAAATATATTTTGATATAATACCAAACGTTTATTATACAGGGTGTGGCCTGTAATAGGAGCAAAAAAAAAATGAGTGGGACACAAGGGGTTTGTTCGATTCCTCACCTGGTGCGACTGAACCGAACTTGCCACGCGAATCGCGGGTCATATAGTGCCAATAATGACAGTCAAAATGTCAAACTTTTTATACTTACTGGAATCCCGGCGACACGATATTTGTCGAGTCTGTTCTCCGAATTCAAAAAAAATTAAAATGAATGGGACACAAGGGGTTACTGCAAATGCTCTAAAGAAGCGTCCTTTTGAATATTTGCTCCTATTACAGGCCACACCTTGTATACAATGAATGATTCTACCCTTTGAAATTATTTCAAAAATGGTTATATCCAATGAAATTATATTATTTGTTTTTATACCGATCACACCCCAGACAGACACGTCAAACTTATAACACCCCTCTTTTTCCGTCGGGGATTAAAAATAATTTTGGCTCAAGCTGAAACAAAGAAACTTCTTTTGTATATTTCACATTTTAGTTCCTGTCATTCATTAAATAGTTTCCTTTAAAAAATACTCAAATTTATATGTAAGTATAAAATGTCTGTTATATTGTTCACAGCTGGGCCTACTCACAGGCTCAATACGCCTCCTCAAGTCCCAACGCTCCAAACCGGACCCTATTCTCTGCATGAGCATGTTGTACTTGTGCAAAATCCGACCCAACATGTTTGCACACGATGTCGTCACGCAGAGCCTGTGCACACTGTTGAAGAGAGAGCAGGGTGCTGCGTTTAAGAGCAAAGGGAATCCGCTGGTGTTCGTGCTGGCCTGCAACATGCTGTATGCTGGACACAGGGACAGCAACAACTGGCCGGATACTTTCATAAAGGTATATTCCGAAATACATTACCGAACATACTAACTCTTTTTAGGCTGTCGTAAACAGACACTTATTTCAAGACATGCCTAGATTAGTGTGTAAGTTTTGTGATACCCATTTAACTTATTAAACACCATTTGAAATTAAGTCCTAACATTGTAGGCGCCTTGGTACTTCACTGTAAGCCTAATAAATGTAATGTTTAATTAATAAATAAATAAATATATAGAGCCCATTTTAAGGTAAACAATTAAATAACCAATAATGCTGAATTTTCTCGAAAAAAGATTAATAATATTGGCAAATGGAGAATAAAGTAAAACAGGGGATTAAATAATCACAAAGTTATAAGTATCCAAAGTTTTAAGAGGGAGTATATTCTGTCCCTTTTCCGCAAAACACACCTTCATATGTAATGAATGATTGTCATTCACTATGACGCTCGAGTGTCGTGACGTCATGATCCCCGAGCGTTTTGTCTCTAACAAGCAATATCAAAACGGTTGTGGCTTCGTAATATTTTGTAGATATCTGAATGAAATTTTGGTGTATAGGCATATTTTTTTGCCTTCTTTCTTTTAGAGTAATAACACATTTTGAGTCTACACCCCTATTAATTTTATACTACTGTGACATTGTAATTGTAATGGGGTCCTGACATGACGGGTATGGTGTTTGAAAGTTTGTACGGAACCCTCGGTGCGCGATACAGACTCCTACTTGACCGGTTTTTTGTTCTACCTCGACCCGCACTAGCAGTCAATGTGGATGTGGTATGAGTGAAAAGGGGACGAACTGAAAACCAGCGCTGTACAGCCGCAACGACTGTCACAGCACATGCTGAGTTCGTTACTTTTGTCACACAAATAATCTTGTATTTTTTTTTCTCATAATGTATTTTTCTTATGTAACTATCTGTTTGTGTGACAATAAACATTTTTTTTTCTCTTTCTTTCATTCTAATTTTATATATCTGGGGGCACTGTAGTGCCCCCGCCAAGACGAGCCAAGCGAAGCGCAAGGGCAGGGCACTACCTACCTTTTCTAATGTCTACTGTATGATAAAATATATCTCACGCTGGTTCTTCTCATGGCAGATATTGTATTTCAGTTTTTTTCAGAACCAGCGGTGTTTATTCACTTTCATAATTGCATGTAACATGCCGAAACTTAAGTTCCTTTCATTTCAAAGTTGATAATATTTACCTGAACACCCATGTTGTGTGCATCCCTTTTGAACACACATGTGAACTGTATCCGTGGTCACTGTCAGGTGTACATCGAAGATGCCCTGAACGAGCGGTGGTGGGTGGAGTGCTCGTGGTGCAAGTGCCTGGTGGAGAACATCGCGACCGCCTTCAGTACCAAGCAGCCGCCGCCGCACCTCATCCCGTCGGACACTGGCCTTGGTAATACATTCATACTGTACAATACAATACCAGATGTTCACCACTCAATACAGAACGCGACGAAATGCTGGAACAACATACCGCCACCTTATAAGCAAGCTACTACGTTGCAATCTTTTAAAGCTAAATTAAAAAGTTATATTCTCACTAAGCAAAAATTAACTTCTGGGTAATGGAAGTTTCATTCCGTGTTTTACATTACTTTATCATATTCAATTCAATAATGTATTTATAAAATATAAAATTTTACATACATATATACTCGTACATAGCTTCACGCCTTTATTCCCTTTATCATACTTTCCAATTATGCCATTATACATATACAGGGTGGAAAGTTAAAACGGTGCAGTAAGGGCAGCTACTAGATCCCTTGCCGCCACGCAAAAATGGCATTAGGATTTCATTCCTAACTTTTTAAGTGATGACAATCTACATTCACAGATTTTTGAAAAAAAGGTACAGTCAGCGAGAAAATCATCACTTTTGACGAATTTTTTTTTAATGCCATTCGATCCCATTCCTATTAAGGATCAAAATACTCTTTGGGACCGACTAAGGTTTGACTACCTACTAGAACGCCCAGAAATCAAAGAAAACTTTTTCCATACAGTCAGTATGGGAATCCCAAAGTGCAAGTAGTACTTTAGTTAAACGATCATCTAATTGTATAAGCTATCTCCGTCTCCATACAATTTGATGATCGTCTAACTAAAGGACTACTTGCACTATGGGATTCCCATACTGACTGTATGGAAAAAGTTTTCTTTGATTTCTGGGCGTTCTAGTAGTCAAACCTTAGTCGGTCCCGAAGAGTATTTTGATCCTTAATAGGAATGGGATCGAATAGTATTAAAAAAAAAAATGTCTTCAAAGGTGATGATTTTCTCGCTGACTGTACTTTTTTTCAAAAATCTGTGAATGTAGATTGTCATCACATAAAAAGTTAGGAATGAAATCCTAATGCCATTTTTGCGTGGCGGCAAGGGATCTGGTAGCTGCCTTTACTGCCCCGTTTTAACTTTCCACCCTGTATATAATTAAATATACCATACTATTATATTTATTTGATTATTAAATTCCACCTGCTTCATTTCCGCTCCTACTGGTGTTCACGGAAGACCAGCGTCGGATAGTCTAGTAGCACCTGGCATTATGCTGAGTGTTCACCTTTTTCATTATAGGTTAATTGTAATCTTCTTTTTGTAATTGTATAACTGTCTAATTGTATAACTTATACTGAAATAAATTATCTTCTATTCTATTCTAAGATTAATAATAGAGGTATTTAATCAGCAGAGGGTCTTAACGCTCGTGAGCCATCACATCCAGAAGTCTATTACGGCTCGGCTATGACTTCGAATGGCGGCGGAGCGGCAGTGGTGCGCTAGAAGTGGGAGCGAGAGGTCGGAGTGTGACTTATCGCTCCCACGTATAGCGCACCGCTAGCGCTGCCGCCGCCGCTCGAAGTCCTGGTCGAGGCCGAGTCCTTATGGTATTTGTGTAAAACTAACATTAACAGAAAAATTATATTTTCCACATACGTACTTAACTTTCTGAAGCGAATGTGTGCCATGCGTCAAATTGCAGAAACAAAACTTACATTAACACCGTATAAAATAGTGTACATATATTTAAAAGTCTGTAACAAAATATGGAATTATAATAGTAGTTTATGTGACTGTACATAATGAAGTGCATTTAACACGAGTGTGGGTTTATAATATAGAATATCATCAGTCAACTTTTTATCGAAGTTTTATTTGAGTCGTCGGCTTCCATGCATCTATCACAAGCATCGGCGCAAAAAACAGCTTGACTTTGTGAATAATAAGATATCTCACCTAGGTACCAGTTAACAATACACGAGTGTTTTAATGCCTAATCATGTACAGTTACATGTACTACTTTATCTACCCACATAATATTATAAATCTTCAATGATGTGTTCTGGAACCATTAGAATAACCGCCATTGCACCGCCATGGCCGACTAGATTTCAAATCATGACCAATTAGATTCCCATAATAACTTCGATATATCGATGTTATTATGATTTTTCATACATAACACTGGCACAGATAATAGGCTGATGTTTCGTTACTGGTTGCAATAATGGTGGTCATTATATACGGTTTCCGAACACATTATAGAGGATTTATGATAGGGGTGTAGATAAAAAGGTATATTATTACTATAGCAGCAGCGGCAGGCACGATGTCCCCGTCGGGCTCGGGCTCGCCGCTGATGGGCAGCGCGGACGACGACCCCGACAACACCGACCTCGAGTACACCGTGTACCCCAGGTAATCCAGCCTCTGTACCATCTAGCCGCCCAAATGCCTATTTAAAAAAACCGGCCAAGTGCGAGTCAGACTCGCGCACGAAGGGTTCCGTACCATTATCTATAAAAATATTTATTTTATTCTGTATTTCAACTGTAACTATCACGGTATCAGTGAGATACAGCCTGGTAACAGACAGACAGATACAGACAGACAGACACAGACAGATACAGACAGAGACAGACAGACAGAGACAGACGGACGGATGGATAGACGGACGGACAGACGGACGGACGGACAGACGGACGGACAGACGGACGGACAGACGGACAGACGGACAGCGGAGTCTTAGTAATAGGGTCCCGTTTTACTATTTGACTACGGAACCCTAACAACATCCTCTTCAAAGGAGTTTATAGAGTCTGACCAGCGAATATTGTCACCGAACTAAATGCATTTCTATCTCGACTTTTCCATTGGCTTTCTTCAACATAATAAATACAAATATGTATACAGTTAAATAAATTCAGACAACACTGATACCACATTTCTATAAACAGATATTCCAGTAGCTATGAAACAGTGGAAGCATTGGTGTTGGAAGCGATCAAGGAGCAGATCCAGCGGCGAGCCGCGCCGGACGCCATCGGAAAAGGATTCTTGAAGCTGTTGTCTGCTACTTGTGGCTTCCCTGAGGTACATTTTCGTATTAGACAATTTTTAGGGTTCCGTACTCAAAGAGTAAAACGGGACCCTATTACTAAGACTTCGCTGTCCGTCCGTCCGTCCGTCCGTCCGTCCGTCTGTCTGTCACCAGGCTGTATCTCAAGAACCATGATAGCTAGAGAGTTGAAATTTTCACAGATTATGTATTTCTGTTGCCGCTATAACAACAAATACTAAAAACAAAATATATTTTTTTTAAGGGGGGCTTCCATACAACAAACGTGATTTTTTTGCCGTTTTTATAGATAATGGTACGGAACCCTTCGTGCGCGAGTCCAACTCGCACTTGGCCGGTTTTTTATAGAAAAGATGGTACGGAACCCTTCGTGCCCAAGTCCGACTCGCACTTGGCTGGTTTTTTTTTGTGAACTTTCAATGAGCTCGTGGAAGATGTGGCAGTGAGCACAGCTGTTTTCTATATAACTATTTTATATGTATTTATAAAACATTAAACAATCGTCTAAATTTCTGTCAAGTGTGATTAAAACCTTCTGTAAACTATACAAATATGTTTCGATGATAAGTTTTCTCTTCGACTTGAATAGATCTGAAGTAAAAATGTGTCACGTTGCACTGCCGTTAAAGCGGATAAGAACCCTCCAATCAAAGTCAAAATTGGTTTGGGCGTATAACGTCCCACTCGCAAAACGTCCCTCCACCAAAACTACGTCTCATTCGCAAAACGTCTTCTTTGCAAACGGCTCCACAAAATACCCCATTCGCATTACGTCCCTTTCTCAAAAGATCCCATACCTTTCGCAAAATGTCCCTTCTGTAAAAGCCCTTTCGCTGAACGTCCCCCCTGCATAATGGCCCTTTCGCAATACGAACGGGACATTTGACGACCGCTTTAGCCTAGTTGGTAGTGACCATGCCTACGAAGTAAGAGGTGATGAGCACGTATATTTGTTCCTGAGTCATGGATGTTTTCTATGTATTTAAGTATTTATTTATCCATATAAGTATATATAAACGGCCTCCGTAGCCCAGTGGGTAGTGACTCTGCCTACGAAGCTGGAGGTCCCGGGTTCGAATCCCGGTCAGGGCATTTATTTGTGTGTTTATCACGAATATTTGTTCCTGAGTTATGGATGTTATATATGTATATAAGTATCTATATGTATTTATCTATTATATATATCGTCGCCTAGTACCCACAACACAAGCCTTACTGAGCTTACCGTGGGCCTAGGTTGATTTGTGTAAGATTGTCCCGTAATATTTATTTATTTATTTTTATTTATTTATATATCGTCGTCTATTACCCATAGTACAGTCAAAGAATTTAATTTCCTACCCACTTTGGACTTTGTCAAAGTGACGTAATCAATCAAAACGTAAGAGACTTCTTATGATTTTATTTACAGTGTCTTGAAATAGTCCTAAATGGGTAGGAAATTAAATTCTTTGACTGTACAAGCTTTACTTAGTTTGGGACTAGGTTGATTTGTGTAAGATTGTCCGCAAAAAATTATTACTTATTATTTATTTCGTGAAAGGGACGTAATTTATGTGAAGGGACATTTTGTGAACTGGATATTTTGCAGAAGGGCCGTTTTGGAAATTTATAAAAGGGACAAAGGGACATTCTGTGTATGGGATATTATGCGCCCAAACCTCTAAATTGCCTCCGCACAGAAATGTTCCTTTGGGTCGATTCCTCTCCGCTTCAGTATAAGGGCAACGCATCGTAACTTCTTTCTGCACTGTTGTCGATCAACTAAATACACGCGGCGTCCTACGTGGGCGAAATCCTCGCGAACGCGAAGCGAAGCGGCGCGGCACGACGCGTCGCCAAAGAAAAAAAACAGTCGACAGCAATTGACAACATTTCATAATTCGACGGCCCCTAGGTAAATCATCGAAACTAATTTTGAGTACTTTTCAGCACAGCGTTTTAAAGTTCTCTTTTAACACCATCCTTAAAACATAAATAAATCATGAACTGTTTTCTACTTTTTAATAATAATTAATTAGGCCCTTTATTCGTGTTAGTCTAATTTTAGAGAGTATATTCTGTTTTTTTAGAAATTTGAGTTTCGATTGTTTAGTACGTGATTACGCATATGTCTTATATCGAAACTGACGGTTTCGATTATTTACGATGATTTCGATTTATGAAAGTTTATCGAAACTGGCAGTTTCTATTATTTACGACGGATGTATTAGTAAAATGTACTATCGAGTTTGCCAATTTCGATAATTTTCGTCGACAAAACATATAGTAATTAGAACTTTCGATATAGCTGTCAGAGTAAGGTAAAAATAAAAAAATATATTTTTTAGATAATGTTTTAATTTTTTCATCATCTTACAACTCTTAAAATCACAATCTGTTTCCATCAGTCGTTAATTATTCTACTTAGTTAAAAATACTTCAATTCTATCAAAATGTAGGTACCAAGTATAAGGCACGTTACTGACGTTACTACAACCAAGTAATTATAAAAATGTAATTGTGAACATATACACTATAAAAACAAAACAATCTTCTTTTACAGTCTTAGCCAGACTTGCTGAAAAATAAATATTAAAAATAGTAATAGGTATCATAAACGCAAACCTCTTAAAAAAAATCAACAAAATGTATGCCATAATCTGGCTAAAGAGATCAAAAATTATAATAGTAATATACTATACTTTAAGACGAATTATATTCTTCGACATTGCGACCGTGGCAAATATTTTTATAAAATCTGTGATATTCCTTCGGAATCACCTCTGAATTACACAAAGAAATGAGATCTTTGTATTTATCATTTGTAATTGGAAGGGTACTGGTATATGCCATTTTTAATTCTTTGTTTGTATTTATTCTTTGACCACGTCTTCTAGTTACAACAACAGAATTCAAGCAATGCTCATCTCCTTCCAAATCATATTTAAAGAAAAGGTAGTTTGGTACATCCTTATCTACTTTAATTTCTTTTATTTTGTTCCAAGACATATTAGCATTAGTCGTGTCTTTTTTCCAGTTTCGTTCATTTAACAATGGTTTATAATCGTAAATATCTTGTTGAGTCACTTCAACTACATTGTAAGGCTTTCCAGATGTCTTAGCCCATCGCACTAATGCATACCACTGGTCAGGAGTGTAGATTAACTTCCCTTTCGAATTTTTTTCGATGAGAGCATGGCCGCTGTCGCCTTCATTTTGCGTGTGACCAGGTTCTAGAAATCTGTGGGTTATGTCTATCTTATATTGTTGTGATAAGTACATATACATGGAGTATACGACTCTGTTTCGGTTTTGTCCTGAGCAATTGTCAGACCAAAACAAAAACTTTTTTACGCCTTTATCAACCTGCGTCTGTATAAACTGTACCAGGCAACTGCTAACTTCGTTTGCTCCTCTATTCCCTGTGCATTCGGTCCACATGTAGCAAAAGCCTTCCCTTTCAGCCAAGTCATAAACCGTAAAATGGTAAACCGACAGTTTACGTTTATAGTATAATAAACCAATGTCTCCATGCGGTGCATTTAAAATTTTTTGGAAATCAAATGTAGCACACACCGCGTCAGGATTACTTTGGGCTAATTGTTTATCATTCTGTTTCAATTCTCGAGCAATTGTCTTGTTTTTTACATGTTTAGAATTAGCGTTTACTTCTTCTTCTGTTGGGCTTTTGTTATTTGAAAAGGAATGACACTTGTCACACAAATCTTTTTTTGGAACAAAGAATGCTATGTTCATGTTCTGATTTACTATGTCAGTATACTGACGCACAGTTTGAGCTTGAGTATCATAATTTTGAAGCTGGTCCCATTCTTTGTAAAGAGAAAACATCTTGTTCATGCTTAAATTATTATCTAAATACAGCTTATCTGAACTTTTCCGCGTATAATGCGATTCGACTGGCTGAAAGGACGCAACATGATCACAAACGCTTTTAATAATTTCAGCTGTTTGTATAACGGGGTGGTTTGAGTGATTGCCTCTGTTGTCCGATAATGTAACTCCTGATTCAAAATCTTGCAATGGGGACGGTAAGGGCGTATTTTCTAAGCTATCCAAAATACAAGATTCTTGGTTACTGGGCGATCCTGGAAACGTGTTTTCTAGTAAATTCGTCGACGGAGGCCAAGTAGTATCTGATGACAACTCGTCATCTATTATTCCCTCTAAAGCAGCCCATTCTGCGTCTCCAAAGGTGCATGCGGTAGGTATTGGTGATTCTTAAACAATTAGAACTGATTATTGTACAAATATGAATAAATATAAAATATAGTTTACTATCAAAACTCATCGAAACTTAAGAAATAACATTATTAATATCACGTAAAACATCGAAACCAGTAGTATCGATTACTAATAAAAAAATAAATTCCCAGGTAAAACTATGAAAGTGCCAGTTTCGATAGTTTACGTTTGTTTAATACCAACGTAAACAATCGTATCTACCAGTTTCGATAGCAAACAAAAGTCGAGGGTCGCAGTATAATGTCGAAACTGTTATTTTCGATGATTTACGTTGCTATAGTATCATAATTTCATATGTAACCGTTATTTATATATAAATAAACGTATAATGCACAATTATCTAGTACCTACATAATAAAACAATATAAAAGAGATGACAAATAAGATCTAGAAATTGTCAAACTTACCAGTTTTACATAATTCGCGATCAGTTGGCTTTTTCGCTGGGCTTGGCATTTGCTGAATGGGACTGTCCGTTTTAGCTAAATTGATAATTTTCCTGCATCTGGAGGCAGAACTCATCATTCACTATGTTAAAACTTAAAACGCAGGTTGAATAGTAACTAAATTCACGCATGTTGCTCTCGCGACTACTTGGCGCACACTGGCGGATTCGCGCCGCGTAAACTCACGAGAATGGTAGTTTCGTCTCTTTCGCACCTTCGCGGTTGCCGCGTAAATAGTCGAATTTAGACTATCGATACTTTTCGTCGCATTGTACGTATTAGTTTCAATGTTTTACGAATACAATTTTCGTTAAAATTCATATTTCTTACAACTTTCTTTTGGTAGAATTAAAAAATGGTCCTGTGCAAAGTGATTCCCGTAATAAAAAAAAAACCAAAATTTCGAGTTTCGATGATTTACCTAGGGGCCGTCGAATTCTAAGTCCATGATTTGACTAGCTCCTTGTATTCTACTCGAAAAGAGGAACACGCTGGTAGTTTTATATTTCCGGTATTATTTATGTTAAATTTTTAACGAATTTTTAAAAATGCACTCAAAGCAAATCCAATTCTACTGCAGAATGGGCACCTTGCTTTAGTCTTGTTTACATATACCAAATTAAAAACAAACATTGTCAAGATGGCGTCAATGTAACCCTATGTAACCTACCCGAAAATGACATTTAAACTTTTTAAACGTTTTCATCGAAACGGGACTAAAGCAAGGTGCCTATTCTGCAGTAGAATTGGATTTGCTATGAATGCATTTAAAAAAAATCGTAAAACTTTGAAGATAAATAATACTGGAAATATAAAACTACCAGCGTGTTCCTCTTTTCGAGTAGAATACAATGAGCTAATCGAACTAAGGGCTAAAATTTATGAAATGTTGTCAATTGAAGTGGCCTACGTGACCAATTCAGGCGCGACGCGCGGGCGACGCGGCGCGACGTGATCAGTTGGTTCGACATTTTCGCGCGAACCTGACGCGGCGGCGGTGCAAGTCCTGCGGCGCGGCGGCGACTCGCGCGCGCAGGACAAGGCCGCCGCGTCGCATCGCATTCGCGTGTCGTTGCATCGGATCGCGTCGCAATTCTGTTCGCTTTGATTCGCCTACGTAGGACACAGACAGCCTTAATTTGTAACTCGTCCCCAGATCCGCATGATATCCGCCTCCCGACTCGAGGCCTGGCTGCACTCGGGCAAGCTCTGGCGCGCGGCGCAGGAGCTCCTCGCCTACGTGTGCTGCAACGCGGACGCGTGCGGGCCCACCGCCGCGCGCGACCACGAGGTGCTCGCGCAGTTGGCGCGCATGCGCCTCAAGACCAAGCCATTGCAACAGGCGTACCAGGCCTGCCTCAGGTACAAGAGCTCCTCGCCTACGTGTGCTGCAACGTGGACAACTATGGAGAAATCAGGCGTTGAGCCTATTTTAACATTGTTTAAGCTACTTCAGTGGGCGGGGCACATGGCACGTAGAACTGATGGCCATTGGGGCGGAAAGGTTCTCGTGTGGCGACCACGTACCGGAAGGCGCGGCGTTGGTAGGCCTCCCACAAGGTGGACTGATGACCTGGTAAAGGTCGCGGGAGTCCGCTGGATGCGGGTGGCGCAGGACCGGTCACTTTGGAACTCTTTGGGGGAGGCCTATGTCCAGCAGTCAACGTCTTTCGGCTGATATGATGATGATGAAGCTACTTCAGACTGGCTGCTTTAAGCCTACCGACTGCGCCAATACTGGAAGGAATTAACCCGCTTCCTATGAAATGTGCATTCATAAATTGTGACTTAAAAATGAATAAAATATTTAAGTTCTTTTTCTTTTTTTTTAACACTAATGTTATGTTTGTTCCTAGGGAGATGGTGTCAGACAGTCCAGCCCTACTGCGCAGCGTGGTCACCCACACTATATACAACGAGCTTTCCAACGTGCGCTCCCCGAACAACATGGCCGTGCTCGCCTCCCTCATCCAGGCGCAGCCGCAGGCCGTGCCCGCCGCCATGGCCGACACATACCAGGTACTGTGTACTAGTGGTCACACGATATACAACGTGCGCTCCCCGAACAACATGGCCGTGCTCGCCTCCCTCATCCAGGCGCAGCCGCAGGCCGTGCCCGCCGCCATGGCCGACACATACCAGGTACTGTGTACTAGTGGTCACACGATATACAACGTGCGCTCCCCGAACAACATGGCCGTGCTCGCCTCCCTCATCCAGGCGCAGCCGCAGGCCGTGCCCGCCGCCATGGCCGACACATACCAGGTACTGTGTACTAGTGGTCACACGATATACAACGTGCGCTCCCCGAACAACATGGCCGTGCTCGCCTCCCTCATCCAGGCGCAGCCGCAGGCCGTGCCCGCCGCCATGGCCGACACATACCAGGTACTGTGTACTAGTGGTCACACGATATACAACGTGCGCTCCCCGAACAACATGGCCGTGCTCGCCTCCCTCATCCAGGCGCAGCCGCAGGCCGTGCCCGCCGCCATGGCCGACACATACCAGGTACTGTGTACTAGTGGTCACACGATATACAACGTGCGCTCCCCGAACAACATGGCCGTGCTCGCCTCCCTCATCCAGGCGCAGCCGCAGGCCGTGCCCGCCGCCATGGCCGACACATACCAGGTACTGTGTACTAGTGGTCACACGATATACAACGTGCGCTCCCCGAACAACATGGCCGTGCTCGCCTCCCTCATCCAGGCGCAGCCGCAGGCCGTGCCCGCCGCCATGGCCGACACATACCAGGTACTGTGTACTAGTGGTCACACGATATACAACGTGCGCTCCCCGAACAACATGGCCGTGCTCGCCTCCCTCATCCAGGCGCAGCCGCAGGCCGTGCCCGCCGCCATGGCCGACACATACCAGGTACTGTGTACTAGTGGTCACACGATATACAACGTGCGCTCCCCGAACAACATGGCCGTGCTCGCCGCCCTCATCCAGGCGCAGCCGCAGGCCGTGCCCGCCGCCATGGCCGACACATACCAGGTACTGTGTACTAGTGGTCACACGATATACAACGTGCGCTCCCCGAACAACATGGCCGTGCTCGCCTCCCTCATCCAGGCGCAGCCGCAGGCCGTGCCCGCCGCCATGGCCGACACATACCAGGTACTGTGTACTAGTGGTCACACGATATACAACGTGCGCTCCCCGAACAACATGGCCGTGCTCGCCTCCCTCATCCAGGCGCAGCCGCAGGCCGTGCCCGCCGCCATGGCCGACACATACCAGGTACTGTGTACTAGTGGTCACACGATATACAACGTGCGCTCCCCGAACAACATGGCCGTGCTCGCCTCCCTCATCCAGGCGCAGCCGCAGGCCGTGCCCGCCGCCATGGCCGACACATACCAGGTACTGTGTACTAGTGGTCACACGATATACAACGTGCGCTCCCCGAACAACATGGCCGTGCTCGCCTCCCTCATCCAGGCGCAGCCGCAGGCCGTGCCCGCCGCCATGGCCGACACATACCAGGTACTGTGTACTAGTGGTCACACGATATACAACGTGCGCTCCCCGAACAACATGGCCGTGCTCGCCTCCCTCATCCAGGCGCAGCCGCAGGCCGTGCCCGCCGCCATGGCCGACACATACCAGGTACTGTGTACTAGTGGTCACACGATATACAACGTGCGCTCCCCGAACAACATGGCCGTGCTCGCCTCCCTCATCCAGGCGCAGCCGCAGGCCGTGCCCGCCGCCATGGCCGACACATACCAGGTACTGTGTACTAGTGGTCACACGATATACAACGTGCGCTCCCCGAACAACATGGCCGTGCTCGCCTCCCTCATCCAGGCGCAGCCGCAGGCCGTGCCCGCCGCCATGGCCGACACATACCAGGTACTGTGTACTAGTGGTCACACGATATACAACGTGCGCTCCCCGAACAACATGGCCGTGCTCGCCTCCCTCATCCAGGCGCAGCCGCAGGCCGTGCCCGCCGCCATGGCCGACACATACCAGGTACTGTGTACTAGTGGTCACACGATATACAACGTGCGCTCCCCGAACAACATGGCCGTGCTCGCCTCCCTCATCCAGGCGCAGCCGCAGGCCGTGCCCGCCGCCATGGCCGACACATACCAGGTACTGTACTATCACAGGTTATTTGTCTGCTAGACGGTCCGCCAACACGCCCCTCCGACCGAGCGGCCTTGGTCGGCACCGACCGCTGTAGTATGAAATTTTGCTGCAAACAACTGTCTACACTACACGGTCGGTGCGGACCAAGGTCGCTCGATCGGAGGAGCGTGCTGGCGACCGTCTAGCAGACACTTTATGGTCACTTGGTCAGCGACTATTTGGTCGTCCTAATACGCTCTTGATGATTGACTCCTCCGCAATTCTCAATAATTGGCTGAACCAGTGACGCCCGCGAACGCTACGTTTTCTCCAATGATGTTAGGCTTCGTAATTTCGGCTTTTAGGATCCTCAAAGTACAAGTATGTCTGTCCCAGGCCCCAGGTCTATCTGCACGGCTAGCACAAGACTGTTCAAAGTGTTATAATTAGAATTTTGCGCTCCTTCCTTGATTGACCTCTTCTTATGTCAGTAAGTATGATCACAGTCTAACTACATACAGTCCGCAAGCTCGGCCCTGCCCGGGCCATCGATGGGGGGTACACGGAGAAGCGGGAGGCGAGAAAACTCAACGAGTTTGCGGTAACTATTCTGAAGGGGTGTCAATTTATACTTTTTAAATCCGACTTCAAAAAGGTAAAGTTAAAATTAGGTTTGGGTGTTTTTTTTAAATAATGTCACTTCAATTGTGTTCAAATTCGATATCTGAGGGCTCAAGCTGTCTTTTAATATGAATCCAAGGTATAGATAAAAAAGGCCGCCATCTTGAAATTCTTTCTGTATTTATTTTTTTTGTATATTTTTTATTTTGTTTGTTAGAATGTTGCAAAATGCCAAATAAATGATTTATCTGCCTATCTATCTTTAATTTCCGTCCGATTATGTTCAAAATCGATATCTGAACGTCCGAGGGGCTTCTTAACACGAATCCGTTGGATTCATAAAGGGACGCCATCTTGAAATTCTTTAAGTGCGGCCTAATTTCGTCCAAAATCGATATTTGAGGGTCTGAGGGGTTTTTAGTTCGAATCCGAGGTTAGATTTTGATAAAGTGGCCGCCATCTTGATATTGTTTAAATAGTAGAGATGAATGAAGCTTGCCTACTGGTTGTGATTGTTTATGCTGTGGCCATATGAACGTTTCCCTGTTCCCCAGGAGCTGGTGCTACGCCAGGAGGACTACCTGCGTCCGCTGCGCGCGCTGTCGCGCGAGTGCGTGCGCGCGGCGCGCGCGGACGCGGCGGCGCTCGTGCCGCTCGCGCGCGCGCTCGCCATGCCGCCGCCACACGACCCGCCCGCTGACGTATACACATTCATTTATTTACTTGACAAGATCTTTACCAAGAGTTTCGTGCTTAATACCATCCAGCGACGGACGGCTAGTCGCATCGTGCCTAGTACCAAGATTAGACAAAAAAAAAATTTACTGTTTATTTCAATGGAACACAAAATATTCTGCATGGGGTGCTGCAAGTCATATTTCCACAGGGTTGTACAGCAAATTAAATTAGTGTTCATCTAGTATACAAAGTATGTATGTATGTATCATCATCATCATATCAGCCGGAAAACGTCCACTGCTGGACATAGGCCTCCCCCAAAGAGTGCCACAATGGCCGGTCCTGCGCCACCCGCATCCAGCGGACAGTATGTATGTATGTAAGCGCTTTATTGTACCTACACAAAAACAGGTTAAAGAATGGCTGTGACACAAGTGTTGTTCACTTTTGAATAAAACCCAATATTCCTAATCTTTAGGAATGTTTGAGCTCTTCGCTTCCTCTGAATTCAATACAATGCCCTCGCTTTGAAGTATTATTAATTTATCACAATTCTGTTTCTCAGATCCGAGAGCGCGCCTTCAACTCCCTCGCCGACCTATTCTGCTGCCTGTGCCTAGTGACGGCATCACACAGCAAACACATCCCGGAGTACCGTCAACAGTTGTGCGTGATCCAGTGCTGTGCGCTAGGCTGGCTGCTGGACACGGCAGCCACGGTCTACCGCCCGCAGAGACACGACTTCCAGCTGGCGCTGAACAAGGTAAGGGACTGGTGGGTGCTGCAGGATCTAGTGAGAACCGTGTGTAGACACTTGGAAAGCTACGTTTTCGTTTTTGTTGGCTTTCAGTGTTTGGTGTTCATAAAAGAGGTGATGATTATATACTTTTCACACCTTTCATTCAGAAAAGTAAGTTTTGGTCCACGATCAGAGGGAGAAAAATGCTATACTTTTCTGTTCAAGCTACTTTTTTAATTTTTTCGTTGGCATGTAGCATTTACGCAATGGAACACAAATCTTGATAAAATAATCAATTGTAATTTCATCGTAATCGATTAAAATCGAACATGTTTTTAGGGTTCTGTTGGGGTCCCTAGGTGGTGACAAATTAAATGCAAAAGTTCGAACACTTCTTTATTTCACTTTTAGACTGACTCCATAAAAGTTCACAATTTAAATCACAATATATTAGCGTAGAAACAATGTAACAGTAATGACCAGGCGGGGCCGCGGTATAGACTTGTATCAATACGTGTTAATGTCGACGCGCTCTTTAGGTGACTGGCGGGTCCCCGCTCGGTGTTCCTAACGTACACAAAATTGCTGACCTAAACATTGCATATGTCGCTACATCACTTCCCTTCTTTCTTTTTTTGAAAAGAAAAGAAAAGAAACGATGTTAGTTGAAAAAGTTTAAATCAAATTACAGTAGTACACAGAAATAACTTATTTGCTACCAGTATACAACACTCCTTAGGTATCGTTCCACACTTACTATGAACGCTGAGTCCGCGTCTTTGCTATGCTACGGTAAACATCCTCAACTGTAACATTATACTTTGTTATCGTAATACATTTGTTATGACGAAACTATGCGGTTGTTTTATTTAACATTTACACTTAATTGAACTACTCTGCAAAACCTTACACTGAATACATAACACTTGATACCTTATTGATAAGTTTGTTGCTGTGGGTTCTGCTGTGGGGTCACAGGACCCCCGTGAATTCTAATAGCCGTGGGTGGCAAATTTCCCACTGTCTTTTGCACCCATGCCTTTGCACATTGCTTGCATCTTGATCTCACGAAGTAACAAATAATTATGCACAAAAATACACCCAATATGATCAATCCAATACCAACATAGTTCAGTTTCGCCTCTACTTGGGTTGATAAATTTTCGACTTTTGCTATAGCAATTGCGTTGTGAGAGTTATCTTCCTCCTGTTTTCCTTGTGACAAACCCATATTCTAGATGAAATTACTTTGACAATAATAACTGGCGTATTACGCGCTACGTCTCACTACGTCGAGAGAATAATGAATACCAAACTTATCTTCCTAGCAGCAATATATAAGTAACAATATGATAAAGTGCTAATTTTCTTTGTCGAAAACATTCGTATATACGTGCCCATTTTAACCTAAAAAATAAACCCTTATGCTTAACATAAGAAAAAATTACACAGTAGTGTAAATTACAGTACGACGACATGGTACAATCAATCTACTCTTAAAAATTAATACTTAACTATTTGCGGAGCATCATGTTTCAGAGTCCGACTTTGTGCTGGTTAAATTACTCTTTTTACTTTACGTATGATAGTTGTCATGTACCTTGTACCATGACATACCAAATGTTGCTACTTTAGGGTATAAACCAAGGTCTAGCTCTATCTCAGAGATACTAAGTTAAAACAAATGTAGCTGACCCGGATGTCGTATTCCTTATAGATTCCTCATATAAAAGTTAAAATACATCTCATCCGCAGGCGTCCCTTCCAACGAAGAGTTAATCTACTGTTATTACCATGATTGTGGTACGAGTTATTTGTCGAGTAAGAATCTGACCGGCCTACTTACGACTCGCCCGCTGCGCGTGGTACGAAGGACGGGCGGTTGCGTTTGGGGCACTGATGGCGTTAGATGCTCATCTGTGTTTTTTCCTCCAACATTATCCTTAGCTTGGCGTCCGGAGTTGTCAATATCCAGCTGTTCATTCAATAAAAATGCTGGTTTAAGCCTGTCAATACTAATCTCTACCTGCCGGTTAGGAAATTGTATCTTAAACGTCTTTGAATTCCTACTCAATACTAGATACGGTCCGTCATAGTTAGGAGTAAGTGGCTTTTTGACCATGTCATTTCTGACAAAAACATGCGAACTTGATCCTAACTCTTTATGAACAAATATTTTTCGCGACCCGCTATCCGCTCGTGACATAGGGCGGAGGCTATCTACTACCGATCTGAGGCGTTCTACATATGAAAATGGATCATTCAAATCTGTCCGTGATTGCACGTAAAAATCACCCGGCAATCTGATAATGTGACCATATAACATTTCCGCTGTACTTACTTGGTTGTCTGTACGGCTCGCTGCTCGGAGTCCTAGTAGTACCGTCGAAATCTCGTCCGCCCATGATGCGTTATCTGCTAAACGGGCTTTGAGAGCGTTCTTAATTACCAGATGGATCCTTTCTATACAGCCATTCGCCTGGGCGTGGTAGGGGGTAGTACGTATCCTGTGTACCCCTAAAAATTTCATTAACTTGTTAAATAGATTACTCTCGAACTGCCGACCCTGGTCTGTCGTAATAATACTCGGACAACCAAATCTGCATATCCAGTTTTCATATATTACCTTAGCTACAGTCTCGGCGGTGATGTCTTCGGTTGGTATTGCCTCCGGCCACCTGGTCCGTCTATCTATCATTGTAACTAGATACCTATAACCTTGAGGTGACGTGGGCAGAGGCCCTACTATGTCTACATGCACGTGTTTAAACCTTTCGGCATCCTGGAAACGCCCTAATTCCGAATGCGTATGTCTATTTATTTTTGCCTTTTGACATTGAATGCATGTTTTTGCCCATAACCCCACATCCTTATTCATGTTCGGCCAGAAATACCTTTGAGCTACCATCCTACGAGACGTTCTGATACCAGGATGGCTAATTGAATGAACCGTTTCAAACGCGATTTTTCTCAATTTTTCTGGTAAATAAGGTCGGATGTTATCGTTTGTAATTTCGCAATATATTTTTCTTTGTGAACCCGGCATACCTAGCAATTTAATTTTCGCTTCGCTCGTAGTAAGTAAACATGCTAACTGCGTGTCATTTTCCTGCTCTTGCGCAACCTTGTCAAAATCAATGACCGTTGGACAATGTATCGATTCTACACGTGACAACGCATCCGCGACCTCATTTTCAGTTCCGCTAATGTGCTCTATCTCACTCGTGAACTCGCTCACGTACATTAGCTGTCTTGCTCTTCTAGGTGTTTCCTTTACTGAATCTACTTTGGACAAAGCTTTTGTAAGGGGCTTATGATCTGTGTATACTATTAATCTCCTCCCCTCTATCATGTTTCTAAAATGGACTATAGACATATATATTGCTGTTAATTCTCTGTCGTATGTGCTATATTTCCTTTGAGCCTCCGAAAAGGCTTTAGAAAAGTATCCCAAAGGTCTCCATGTGGTACCTACCTTCTGCTGCAACACTCCTCCCGCGGAGGTTCCTGACGCATCCGTCATGAGTGCCAGTGGGACGTCCGGCAATGGAAATGACAGAGTAACGGCGCTTTTAAGGCTTTCCTTACTCTGTTCGAACGCTTGCTCTGCTTCACTGTCCCACTCAATCCTCGACTGGTCTCTTTTTTTTGAACCATGCAAATACTTACTCAGATGACGCTGTATGTCTGCTGCTTTACCTAAATGAGCTCTATAGAAATTGACCATGCCCAAAAATCGTCTGAGCTGTTCTACCGTTTGAGGCTTAGGATAATCTGCAATGGCCTTTGTTTTGTCCCCCCGCGGCGTTAAACCTTCCGCTGATACGGTATAGCCTAAAAAATCTACTTGCTCTTGGCCTAATTGACACTTGCTCAATTTAATGGTCAAACCTATCTCATCGAATTTTCTGAAAACCTTCTCTAAATGCTCTTTGTGCACTTTTTCGTTATCTGAGGCCACAATAATATCGTCAATATAACAGAATAACGAAGATTTCTCACCTGTCTCGCTAGTGATGTTCCCCAGGTCTTGCAGCTGGACGTTCATGAACCTCTGGAACGTCTGCGCAGCTCCTCGTAAGCCAAACGGAAGCCTAGTGAACTCCCATAGACCAAAAGGCGTGATCACGGCTGTCTTCTCCACGTCCTCAGGTGCAACTTCTATAGCGTGATACGCACGGTTGATATCTAAAGTGGAAAAAATCTTTTTACCTGATAATCCGTATGTAAAATCTTGTAGCCTCGGAATTGGATACCTGTCCGGCTTCGTCACTGCGTTGAGCCTCCTGTAGTCCCCGCACGGCCGGATCTGGCCGTCTTTCTTTGGAACTATGTGAAGTGGACTGGCCCACGGACTCTTGCTGGGTCTGCAAATACCTAAAGATTGCATTTCGCGGAACTCCTGCTTTGCCAGCTCGTACCTATCTCGCGGTAATGGCCTAGCACGCGCATATACCGGAGGACCCGAGGTTTCTATGTAATGCTTGACGCTATGCTTGGCAGGTTCTTTGAATGACGCGGGCTTCGTAATATCCGGATATTGTACCAGGATGTCACGATATCGGTTATCGCCCCTAATACATTTAATATTTACCTGTTCACAATGTACTATGGACCCTATAGACTGTAAATTTGTCACATGATCAATTAATTTCCTATTGTATAGATCTACTACTAACTTGTGTGCCTTTAAAAAGTCCGCACCAAGTATCGATTGGGTTACATCACACACTATAAAGGTCCAGCGAAACGCTCTACGTAACCCCAAATTGAGTTCTATCGACACGGTCCCAAAGGTCTTTATCTCCGTGTTGTTAGCGGCGTAAAGTTTATAATCACTACACTCGCGGCGTTCACTCGCACTAAACCGATTTTTCGGCACAATACTCACGTCTGCTCCCGTGTCCACGAGAAAGTACAAACCGCTATTAAAGTCAGTTACACACAGGCGGTTATTTTTCGTCGGAGGTGCACTTGTCCCAGCCGCTTCTAGGTGCACCACACTTAGTTTCCCTGATAGGGTTGCCACTGCGTCGGCGGTGCTGCTCCGTCTGCCGACATCGGTTGCTGCTGCCAGTTACAGGGCTGCCTGCATTTTGTAGCCCTTTCCCGAAACTTATAATGATAGTGGCACAACCAGTCGCTGCGCGGCCTTGATGCCCTGGAACGCGACCGGCTCCTGCTTCTATTTCTGTCATATCGCATTCCTTCGCTCGCACGGGCTTTTAGTTCACAGATCTCTCCTCGCAAGTGCTTGACCTCCAGCACCATGTTTCGGAACTCCTGTATCATGTCTGCACCTAGCGTGGATGTTGACGGCGTCGATACTGCTGCGGGAGCCTCCACGGCGGCTACCGCCCCCGTGCTCATTGACTCCATTATTTTGTCC
Organism: Epinotia brunnichana; assembly: GCA_963854355.1. Classification (NCBI taxonomy): domain Eukaryota; kingdom Metazoa; phylum Arthropoda; class Insecta; order Lepidoptera; family Tortricidae; genus Epinotia; species Epinotia brunnichana. Next base: position 1,427,342 of record OY977952.1, on the reverse strand, counting down.
GCAATCGCCACTAAGTCGCTTAACTTGGTGTCCTCGCTCGTAGTCGACAAAATCACTTTAATGGCTGTCGGAAGTCTCTGTACCCACAGTTTCCTTAATGTGGACTCTGACACTCCTGCGTTTCTCGCAGCTTCCGCCATTCTTCTATATAACTGAGATGGACGTTGGTCTCCCAGCTCCATTTCTCGCACCAATCTATTAAATTGGGAGTCTTCGCTCTCCTGGTACGTGCTTATTAATCTATCTTTCAGCGCGGCGTACTCTCGCCCAGTACCGTCCTCCAAAAGATCGGCTACGGCGCTTAGCTCCTCTCTATTTAGCTTTGTAATTACCAGGTCAAATTTTGCTTCTGATGACAGCTTCTGCGGAGCCATGATCGACTCGAACTGTCGAAACCAAAGCTTCGGCATGTCTTTCCAAAATGGTGCGATCCGTGATGCTACCGTCACCGCTGCCATATCAGCTCCAGCCCCCTGCATCGTCGCGGGTGCTGCGCGTGCTGTCTCGTTACTCGCTCCTGCCTGCGGAGGTTGCACTGCCGCTGGCGCACTCGGAACCAACGCCGCTCCTACACCCGGTACACCGAACTGTTGACCGGTGCCTAAACCGTTTGTCATCTCCCGCACTAGAGGTGTCTTGAGCCACACGCGATAACTTGCGATTCACTGCCTACGACCCGCCTGGTCTGTTACAAATCAATCGTCGGGGTCACCACTTGTTGGGGTCCCTAGGTGGTGACAAATTAAATGCAAAAGTTCGAACACTTCTTTATTTCACTTTTAGACTGACTCCATAAAAGTTCACAATTTAAATCACAATATATTAGCGTAGAAACAATGTAACAGTAATGACCAGGCGGGGCCGCGGTATAGACTTGTATCAATACGTGTTAATGTCGACGCGCTCTTTAGGTGACTGGCGGGTCCCCGCTCGGTGTTCCTAACGTACACAAAATTGCTGACCTAAACATTGCATATGTCGCTACAGTTCCGTAGCCAAATGGCAAAAAACGGAACCCTTATAGATTCGTCATGTCTGTCTGTCTGTCCGTCCGTATGTCACAGCCACTTTTTTCCGAAACTATAAGAGCTATACTGTTGAAACTTGGTAAGTAGATGTATTCTGTAAACCGCATTAAGATTTTCACACAAAAATAGGAAAAAAACAATAAATTTTTGGGGTTCCCCATACTTAGAACTGAAACTCAAAAAAATTTTTTTCATCATTCCCATACGTGTGGAGTATCTATGGATAGGTCTTCAAAAATGACATTGAGGTTTCTAACATATTTTTTTTCTAAACTGAATACTTTTCGCGAGAGACACTTCCAAAGTGGTAAAATGTCCCCCCCCCCCCCCCTCCCCCCATGTAACTTCAAAAATAAGAGAATGATAAAACTAAAAAAAATATATAATGTATCAAAAAAATATATACGCATCAGGGATGTTCGCGGCGGCGCGTGTGGACTGTTTTTATACGAGCATGCGTACGCGCGCAGCATCCCTGGTGCGCAGGGTGCGCCGCAGTCCCAACAGCATTCTGCGCATGATAGCGGACAGGGTTGACTGTCCCTACATGTCGCACTGCGAGGGACTACACTCCCCTGTCAGTGTTGTTTTGTTTTAAATGTAAGTTTAGCTGTAACTACTAACCCCCTAGTTTTGTAAATTCTACTAACAACATGTGTCCATGGTTACACGAAATAAAAATTTCATTTCATTTCATTACCATGCAAACTTCCACCGAAAATTGGTTTGAACGAGATCTAGCAAGTAGTTTTTTTTAATACGCCATAAATCGTAAACCGCAATTTATTTAACGGAACCCTTCATGTGCGAGTCCGACTCGCACTTGGCCGCTTTTTTATATTTATTTTTTATTATTATACATAAGTATATATATTTTCTTTTTTTTATATTGTTTCTCTTCTTTTTATATTTTTTGTTTTTTTGCATATTTTTTTCTTCATAGTCGGTGTGAAAAGTTGCATGTGTCACTCACGAAAAATTATCTTCGTCTTGGGCGTTAACACTTGAATCCCTCACTACGCTCAGGATTCAATACACCGCCCTCGCCGTAAATATACTAGGTTGCTCCCTTGTGACACAATTAACTATTTTTATTTTATTTATTTATTTTATCAATAGATAATGTTCGTGGAGCCAGCGGACACGTACAGCAAGCCTGACAACTGGCCGCCGGAGTCGGAGCGCGCGCTGACGTACCGGCTGTGCTGCGAGACGCCGCTGCCGCAGAACACACTGCTGCGCGTCATCTTCATCGGCCTCGCCAAGGTTCGTTACACATTATATGTATGTAGATAATGTTCGTGGAGCCAGCGGACACGTACAGCAAGCCTGACAACTGGCCGCCGGAGTCGGAGCGCGCGCTGACGTACCGGCTGTGCTGCGAGACGCCGCTGCCGCAGAACACACTGCTGCGCGTCATCTTCATCGGCCTCGCCAAGGTTCGTTACACATTATATGTATGTAGATAATGTTCGTGGAGCCAGCGGACACGTACAGCAAGCCTGACAACTGGCCGCCGGAGTCGGAGCGCGCGCTGACGTACCGGCTGTGCTGCGAGACGCCGCTGCCGCAGAACACACTGCTGCGCGTCATCTTCATCGGCCTCGCCAAGGTTCGTTACACATTATATGTATGTAGATAATGTTCGTGGAGCCAGCGGACACGTACAGCAAGCCTGACAACTGGCCGCCGGAGTCGGAGCGCGCGCTGACGTACCGGCTGTGCTGCGAGACGCCGCTGCCGCAGAACACACTGCTGCGCGTCATCTTCATCGGCCTCGCCAAGGTTCGTTACACATTATATGTATGTAGATAATGTTCGTGGAGCCAGCGGACACGTACAGCAAGCCTGACAACTGGCCGCCGGAGTCGGAGCGCGCGCTGACGTACCGGCTGTGCTGCGAGACGCCGCTGCCGCAGAACACACTGCTGCGCGTCATCTTCATCGGCCTCGCCAAGGTTCGTTACACATTATATGTATGTAGATAATGTTCGTGGAGCCAGCGGACACGTACAGCAAGCCTGACAACTGGCCGCCGGAGTCGGAGCGCGCGCTGACGTACCGGCTGTGCTGCGAGACGCCGCTGCCGCAGAACACACTGCTGCGCGTCATCTTCATCGGCCTCGCCAAGGTTCGTTACACATTATATGTATGTAGATAATGTTCGTGGAGCCAGCGGACACGTACAGCAAGCCTGACAACTGGCCGCCGGAGTCGGAGCGCGCGCTGACGTACCGGCTGTGCTGCGAGACGCCGCTGCCGCAGAACACACTGCTGCGCGTCATCTTCATCGGCCTCGCCAAGGTTCGTTACACATTATATGTATGTAGATAATGTTCGTGGAGCCAGCGGACACGTACAGCAAGCCTGACAACTGGCCGCCGGAGTCGGAGCGCGCGCTGACGTACCGGCTGTGCTGCGAGACGCCGCTGCCGCAGAACACACTGCTGCGCGTCATCTTCATCGGCCTCGCCAAGGTTCGTTACACATTATATGTATGTAGATAATGTTCGTGGAGCCAGCGGACACGTACAGCAAGCCTGACAACTGGCCGCCGGAGTCGGAGCGCGCGCTGACGTACCGGCTGTGCTGCGAGACGCCGCTGCCGCAGAACACACTGCTGCGCGTCATCTTCATCGGCCTCGCCAAGGTTCGTTACACATTATATGTATGTAGATAATGTTCGTGGAGCCAGCGGACACGTACAGCAAGCCTGACAACTGGCCGCCGGAGTCGGAGCGCGCGCTGACGTACCGGCTGTGCTGCGAGACGCCGCTGCCGCAGAACACACTGCTGCGCGTCATCTTCATCGGCCTCGCCAAGGTTCGTTACACATTATATCAACTCTATTCAACTTAATCTGTTAAGGCGACGTAGGCTCGCGCTCGTGGTCTTCTCTCACTGACCATAAGCGAGCGAGATGGAAGTGCGTGTTCGTAAGCGCGGATATTAGGTTTTTAATTTTAATTTTTTGTGCGTTTGAATAAATTAATAAATAATAGCTAAGTTCCCTCAAAAATGATATTGCCGATTTTTAGAACCATTTTTAATATGTTTAGGTATTGTGCATAATTTGTTACGATTTTTTTAAGTGTATTTTAGACCTATGTTCGTGATTTTTAAAGTCAGAAACTCAGGATTCGAATAGCTGTTGTCCCTCGAGAGAGGCCTCAAGATTGCTAATTAAAATCAGGGCCGTATTATAATCCAAACAGGAGCTACGACTTTTTTACAATTTTTCATTTCATTTTATTCATTTAAATACAATGTAAGTTTACAGCATATTAACACCAAAACACTTACACGATAAATTATTACATATAACAGAATACAATACACAATGTCAAAAAGAAAAGTCGTCAATTATATAAGTAGAACATTCGAAATGATGAAATAGGTACATTAAAAATGATAGATATACATTCAAATAATAAATAATTATTCATTAAAATTTAAATTGTCAAGAAACTGCTTAGCAATACGGCATAATCTAGAAAAGCGATCAGCAAACATGTCAGCCTCGTCGTGCTGAGTGAGCATTTGGTGCAACAAGGAAATTGCGCGCGCGGTAGGAGCGTGTCGAGCGTAGCACGTGCGAGCGGACACATGCTGCAGCAGGCGCGGCCGGCGGCGAGGCGCTACCGCCACGCCATCCAAATTCTGGAGGATCCTCGGTACCACCAACCCAATCCTCTCGAGCACAGCCGGGCTGTCCACTCTGTGATGGACAACAGACAGATAGTGGACTAACAACAACAACTTCCGCCTCATCCGAAGCGTGTCTAGCCCGACCATCCCGGAGACAAACAATGAAGGGTACATGTATGGGTAATACCCGTAGGATTTGCGGTACAACCAGCGGGCGAATTTACGCTGTACTCTTTCCGCCAACAGTGAGTATTTATCCTCGTAGGGATCCCAAATAACAGCCCCATATTCCAACCTACTACGGACATAGGCACCGTACAAAACCATGGCGACTCCGACATGGAATTGTTTCGACGCTCTCATGACGAAACCTAGGGTTCTGCTAGCCCGTTTGCAAATATTAGATATGTGTTTCCGGAAATCCAGTTTTGTATCTAATACTAAACCTAGGTCGCTGATTTCGTAGACTCTTTCCAAACAAGCGTTCCCCAGGCCGTAGTCGGTTAAAAGTGGAAATCGCTTACGTGAGAAGGTTATGACCTTGGATTTAGCTGCATTAAAAGGCAAACGGTTTGCAACACTCCACTCAGCTGCCGCATTGATGTCGCTCTGCAACGCAGCGCTATCACAATCTTTATATTAACTTGCACTGTTCGTGTGTATGTAAATATGTAAGTTGTCCGTCAAAATTTGCAATCCATTTTTCAGTCACTTCCCATTATCCAATTGAGTTGAAGTTTTATGATGACATGGAGCTGATCTGATGCTGGAGCTGGAAGGTGGCCATAGGAATTCCGCAATAAAATGACACAACCCCATCGAGTTTGGGCTCTTTAGAATCGTCTCGATGAGTAGTTGATGATGGTATGCAGAAAAGTACAGTCGGCAATCAAAGCTTGTACAAAAAATGAAATTTTTGACTTGTATGTATATTGTGGCACGCAGGAGATCCCCGTAGGCCCCGCCGAGACGTTCGAGCTGGTGGAGCAGTTGGTCCGCCGCGCGTGCGCACTGCCGCCCGACGACGCGCCCCTGCCGGTGGACAAGTTGGAACTTGCCGACTACGTGTTCCAGCTGTGCCAGTTCACACCGCCTGACAACATCACTTTACCAGCTGGGTATGTTATAGCGTATTTTCATCTATCAAAATTAAATTATTAAAGTATATTTTTAAATATAGTTTTCTCCATAAGCAATACGAAACATTATTTTGTTATAAAAACATAAGATTTAATAGATATTTGAAAAAAATCATTTGAGAAATCTTAGTTTTATTATCTGTATGTTACGTGATACCGACAACGACAGAGGACCAGGCCCTCTAAATATTGATGATGATGTTACGTGACCGAAAACGCCGACCGCCATTTTGTATTCTGTGAGTGACGTGATGACGTCAGTTTTCGTTATTTGACGTTTCTATGTTTCTGCACATACTCGTAGTCAAGCCTCTAAGGTTAAAATAGGTAGCAGAGACGTATACCTGTCCCCTACTTTCGTACGACGTACTAACGCGTCAGAAAGAGTTATATGCATTGTAGCGTTTGGTATCTAGGGCAGTGATGAGCTAATGAATGGGTACCACAACGTTACAAAAATAGAATTTATTCAACTAAGTAAGCTATGGGTCAGGTACGTGGGTCGAGTAGCCTTCTCAGGCGGTAATATAAATTGGATCGCCGTGTAGCTGGTCGGTACTGTCCTGGGAGCTCTGGTGTCCGGCGCGAGGCGCGAGACAGCGACGGAGGCGAATCAACGCCCGGCAGTGCAGGTTTCTTGACGGAAATAACCCGTACCTCGAACCCTGGAAATTATTTCCAACTTATTAGGCACCGCAATTAATCGATGCCGTGTCACGTTCCGCCTTAATTGTTTTGTACAAGCTCATCACTAATTCGGTTAGGTAATAATCCTTGAATCTATATGTAGGTATAGTTTGTTTGTGGCGGACGGTGCACGGCAAATCAGAACGGAGCAAAGTTGGGCTTAGGAGAAAATAAGCTTAAAAGCGTGAGATAAGATTACTTACTATGTAACTTATGACAACAATAGATGAGTAAGTACTTTAATATACTAATAATAAATCCTACTGCCTATATACAGAGGATATGAGCATTCAGAATGGCATGGTGTTGACATTAGTCTGCATGACGCAATAAGCAAGCTACATTACATGTTCCTTAAAACTAATAAGTAATACCTACACTTAAGTATTTGTTCAAACTTACCCAAAGCGGGGGAAAACACTGCACTTATTAAAATAATGCCGTAGGGCCGTAACTACACAAGTAGGTAACAACAGCGTTACAACTATAGACAGCAAGGAAGGTATTAAAACTCCGTAAAATCGCGAGACAAAGGCGGCCAACTGATAACGCGCGCAGGAGGGGCGTGCGTCCAGTGCCGGAGTCTGTTCGGGAGTCATGTGGCTAGTAGCAGCGGCCGGCGGTGCGTTAGAACATGGCGGATCGAGGTCGCGAAAACCGGCTCGTAGAGAACAGGGAAAGTCGATAGTATCGATATCGGTATCGATAACTATTAGTTAGGGTTTCTTCGTTAATTGTATTTATGTAAGTGTTAACTGTGTGTTTGTTTTAGAAATAGGATAATATGTATGATACTAAATTGTAGATTTACTGTTTTGTTATGTACATTTTGATTACTACGGTTAAAGTCATATATATGAACCTAAGTAATAAAATAATGCTACAGCATTTGTTATTCCTTAATTTGGATGGTTGTCACAAGTTTGTTCCTGCGCTGGGGATGAACAGTGTCGACTGTTTATATCGATAAATTACTCAACCAAATTATAAATTTAGATTTTAATAATTCACATTCACTGTGTGAAAAAAATATGTTTATGGAGAAGGTAAAAAGAAAAGTAGAGTCTAACTAACCCGGCATTATTAAAAACTAGAAAATTCCGGAATTTTGGAATGTTTGGATTAGTGGATTGAATAGAAATGTCATAACTAATAAAAACCGGCCAAGTGCGAGTTGGACTCGCGCACGAAGGGTTCCGTACCATTATATACAAAAACGGAAAAAAAATCACGTTTGTTCTATGGGAGCCCCCCCTTAAAAATAAAATTATTTTGTTTTTAGTATTTGTTGTTATAGCGGCAACAGAAATACATAATCTGTGAAAATTTCAACTCTCTAGCTATCACGGTTCTTGAGATACAGCCTGGTGACAGACAGACGGACGGACAGCGAAGTCTTAGTAATAGGGTCCCGTTTTACTCTTTGACTACGGAACCCTAAAAAGAGAGCAAGCGTCTAGCTAGAGAAGTAAAGGCCGGTGACGGAGGTGCGGGTGGAGTGTGCCGGATTAATCGACATAGCCGGCTATTGGAGTGACGGACTGATGAGACTCTACTGTAGTAGCAAAAAGCAAAGTAGCTTTTGTCAACCTGGATGCGTGGCGTCCTGCAAAAACAAGGTCATTCATATCCCTGTCACAATCTATCTTATAATATCGCACTCATTTGCAGTACGTCATGCAGGACTGCCTGGACGCTACTACTTATGGGAAATGAAAGAACAATTTTGTATTAAGACCATTTTTTATTAGGGTTCCGTAGCCAAATGGCAAAAAACGGAACCCTTATAGATTCGTCATGTCCGTCCGTCTGTCTGTCTGTCCGTCCGTATATCACAGCCACTTTTTTCCGAAACTATAAGAGCTATACTGTTGAAATTTGGTAAGTATGTGGCGGTGCCACCTATATGTATATACTAATAAATACATAATATTTACTTATATACATAACTATGATAAACTTAATTATATAAAACTCAACCTTACAACTATCTATACTTAACATGTAAAAATAAACTTATATATATTATACACACATACATAAGCATAAATAAATACATACGGATAAACAAACAGTAAATATATAAATATTAAAAAGCTAATTATCGACACAAAGTACTCACCATTACCGGCCGTGTCGATTCCAATGCCAACGCACACCAACGGGTCTTCGTGACGTCACGCACGCTGCAATGATGCGCCGGCGCCCGGCGCCTATGAGCCGCCGCCTCCGGCAGTCCGCTACCGCATTCAACGCTAGACGCACGCCGCCTTGCGCTCTAAACATTTCGCTTACCTTTCGCTTTTCTTGTGCTTTCTTTCACTGTGTGCCTACCTATTTGCTTGTGTGTGCTTATAGAACTATTATACCGCTTAAGACAACAACTAGTGTGTGTTATTTGGACTTTCAACTCCCCGAACCCTGCACGTAAGTTTGTAGAACATAATACAAAGATTGTTGACAATCACATCTACACTGGTGACCCCTTTGGTTGAACTTTAAACGTAACCTTACTGAAGAGTGCAAATGGTTGACGGGGTAGGAAATAATGTTGCTCAAGGCGCACAAATACCAACGCAAGCACTGGTAGCGCCACCCGCTATGGAACTTCCCGCGGCACAGCCACCGCCGCCCGCCGCGCAGTTGTCCAATGGTGCCGACACATTCCGAGTCGGAGTACGAATGCCACCATTTTGGCCACAAGAACCAGCTGTTTGGTTTGCACAAGTAGAAGGTCAGTTTGTGTTATCCAACATCACAGCCGACGCGACAAAATTTTACTATGTACTGTCACAGCTAGATCATCAGTACGCCGCGGAAATTAAGGACATTATTGTCAACCCGCCTGCTACTAACAAGTATGAAAAGCTAAAAACCGAGCTCATATCCAGGTTGTCAGCGTCCCGAGAGAAGGAACTGAAGAGATTGTTGATCCACGAAGAGTTAGGAGACCGTAAACCATCACAGTTCCTGCGACATCTCCAACATCTTGCTGGTCCACAGGTACATGAAGATCTATTAAGAACAATATGGATTAATCGCTTACCCATGAATATCCAGGCAGCTATAGCTTCACAGCCGACGCCGCAGACACTCGAGGCCCTGGCAGGTACCGCGGACCGCGTTTGGGACCTCACTCCTCCTAGCCCGCAGGTAGCAAGTACGTCCACCAGCGCTATGACAAATAATTCTACCATTGACTTCATGGCTAATCAAATAGCCGAATTAACTAGGCAGATGCATGATATGCGAGCGGAGCTGAACTCGAGATCTCGGCCCAGGAGTAGGCATAATGGACCACAGAGGGACAACCGCAGCCGCAGTCGTGGGGCTAATCAAAATCGGTCCCAATCAAGCTACCGCAGATGGCCCGTATGCTGGTATCATTCCAAATTTCAGTCACAAGCAACGAAATGCGTCAAGCCTTGTGATTTCACTTCGGGAAACGGTCAGAGCAGTCGATAATGGCGGCCAACGATTGCTCAAGCTCCGGTCGCCTGTTTGTAACAGACCGTTGTACCAAAATGCAGTTTCTCGTTGACACAGGCAGCGATCTCTGCGTTTTTCCACGGACAGCCCTTCGTGAACACCGACCTAAAACCAAATACCAACTTTATGCCGCCAACGGATCTGTCATCAACACCTACGGCCACGCACAACTACATTTGGATCTCGGCCTCCGTCGGGAGTTCAGTTGGCAATTTGTGGTGGCTGACGTCACAAAAGCAATAATAGGAGTCGACTTCCTATCTTTTTACAATTTAGTCGTCGACTGCCGACACAAACGCTTGATGGACAACACCACATCCCTCTCTACGATGGCAGTATCATCCGCATCGGCAGACATCATATCATCCATCAAGACATCTTTTGGTGAGTCGAAGTATAATGACTTAATGCGAGACTTTCCAGAGATCACACGTCCACCAGGAGTACACCGGGAAGTCAAACATAGCACGGTCCACTATATTAAAACCACCGATGGCCCACCAATCCACTGCACACCCAGAAGGTTAGCACCGGATAAGCTCAAGATAGCTAAGCAGGAATTTGAGTCCATGCTCAAATGTGGAACAACAAGACCGTCGTTAAGCCCTTGGTCTTCACCACTACATCTAGCACCCAAAAAAGATAATGGTTGGAGACCATGTGGTGACTATAGGCAATTGAATGCACGAACAATACCTGATCGTTACCCAATACGCCACATTCACGACTTCGCTCATCAGCTCGCCGGATGCAAGGTCTTCTCGACAATCGACTTAGTAAAGGCATACAACCAGATTCCGGTCAACGATGAGGACATACCGAAGACTGCCATTTCGACCCCGTTTGGCCTGTACGAGTTCCCATTCATGACGTTTGGACTCAGGAATGCAGGTCAAACGTTCCAGCGCTTCGTAGACGAAGTCACACGAGGTATGGATTTTATTTACGCCTACTTAGACGACTTTCTCATCTTCTCGCCTGATGATGAAACACATGAAGATCATCTGCGGCAGCTCTTCACGAGGTTGAAGGAATACGGGATCGTGATCAATCCATCCAAATGCGTCTTCGGAGTTCCTGAAGTCAAGTTCCTGGGGTATCACATCTCATCTGACGGCACGAAACCCCTGGAAACTAAAGTTGAAGCCATCCAATCATTCCCTACGCCGAAAACTGTCAAAGAGCTAAGAAGGTTCCTTGGGATGATAAACTTCTATCGTAGGTTTATCCCTCAAGCTGCTCAACTTCAGGCTCCACTACATAAGCTGCTCACCGGCTCCGTAAAAGGATCACACCCAGTCGACCTGAAAGACGAAAAACTGAAGGCTTTCCTCGACTGCAAAACTAGCCTTTGCCACGCAGCGCTCTTAGCCCACCCAGACTGCAATGCTCCCCTCGCCTTGGTAACAGATGCTTCTGACACAGCTGTGGGTGCGGTGATCCAACAGAAGATAGAAGACTCTTGGCAGCCACTTGCATTTTATTCCAAGAAGCTAAGTACAGCACAGCAGAAATACTCGCCGTATGATCGAGAACTGCTGGCTATATACAATGCGATCAAGTATTTTAAGCACATGTTGGAAGCGCAAGTATTCACAGTTTTCACCGATCACAAACCCTTATGCTTCGCGTTTACAACAAACAAGTCAAATTGTTCACCGAGGCAATTCCGACATCTTGATTACATTTCCCAATTCACAACTGACATAAAACATATCTCAGGAAAAAACAATGTTGTCGCGGACACGTTATCAAGAATTGAGGAACTCGAGATGCCAGTCGATTTGTCACAACTCGCCGAAGCACAAAACTTTGATCAAGAGCTCAAGCAGATCTTAAATGGGGACAGAAATTACAACATCAGCTTAAAGAAACTGACGATACCAGGGACAACCACAACACTATACTGCGATGACAGCACTTCGACACTCAGGCCATACGTACCACCCGAGCACAGACAACAAGTTTTTAATAGCCTGCACTCACTCAGCCACCCAGGGATTAAGGCATCCGCAAGACTCGTGGCTGAACGATTTGTGTGGCCGAGCGTAAACAAAGATTGTCGCGACTGGGCTCGCACCTGCGTACCCTGCCAGAAGTCGAAGATCAGCAGACATGTCCAAGCACCTTTGGGTACTTACCAGTTACCTAAAACTAGATTTACCCATGTGCACATCGACATCATAGGACCAATGCCTCCATCTCAAGGTTTTAAATACTGCCTCACAGCCATAGACCGCTTCACGCGCTGGCCCGAAGCTATACCAATGATGGACATAACAGCAGAGACTGTAGCATAATCTCTTCTACTTTCTTGGATCTCCAGATTTGGATGCCCTATTGACATCGTAACGGATAGAGGAGCACAATTTGAGTCTGCTCTTTTCAAGTATCTGGCGAAGATATCTGGTTTCAAGCATCGACGCACCACCGCATATCATCCGGCTTCTAACGGATTGATTGAGCGTCTACACAGGCAGCTGAAGGCAGCAATCACCTGTCATGCACAAGAAAGCTGGACAGAAGCCTTACCTTTAGTCCTGATGGGCGTAAGGAGCGCCTACAAAGAAGAGCTGCAAACTTCATCCGCAGAATTGGTATATGGCGAACCACTCAGACTGCCTGGGGAATTCTTCCATCCTAGCACCGACACAACATCCGATCTTACCGACTTCACTGCCCGCCTAAATAATATAATGCAGAAGCTTCAACCTGTGCCTACCTCAAGGCATGGTTCGAAGAAGACATTTATATTCAAAGACTTAGCATCTTCCACCCACGTTTTCTTAAGAGAAGACGCTGTGCGTGGTGCGCTAAAGGCAGCATACACGGGACCACATGCAGTGCTAGAAAGAGGAGAGAAGTTCTTCAAGTTACAAGTAAAAGGAAAGACTAACACCGTATCTATTGACCGCTTGAAGCCGGCATACTTACTTACCGAGACGATGCCACGGCCCGCGACGAAGCAAGTATACCCTGAAAAAGAGAAGGAGAGAGAACCTGAAAAAGAGAAGGAGAGAAAACCAGAAAAAGAGAAGAAAATACCTCTAAAAGAGAAATTAAGGGAAACAGAAAAAGATAAAAAGGTAATAAGGCAAACCAGATCAGGCCGAAAAGTTACCTTTCCAGATTATTATCGCCCGTGAGACGGTCTCTGGAGGGGACTGATGTGGCGGTGCCACCTATATGTATATACTAATAAATACATAATATTTACTTATATACATAACTATGATAAACTTAATTATATAAAACTCAACCTTACAACTATCTATACTTAACATGTAAAAATAAACTTATATATATTATACACACATACATAAGCATAAATAAATACATACGGATAAACAAACAGTAAATATATAAATATTAAAAAGCTAATTATCGACACAAAGTACTCACCATTACCGGCCGTGTCGATTCCAATGCCAACGCACACCAACGGGTCTTCGTGACGTCACGCACGCTGCAATGATGCGCCGGCGCCCGGCGCCTATGAGCCGCCGCCTCCGGCAGTCCGCTACCGCATTCAACGCTAGACGCACGCCGCCTTGCGCTCTAAACATTTCGCTTACCTTTCGCTTTTCTTGTGCTTTCTTTCACTGTGTGCCTACCTATTTGCTTGTGTGTGCTTATAGAACTATTATACCGCTTAAGACAACAACTAGTGTGTGTTATTTGGACTTTCAACTCCCCGAACCCTGCACGTAAGTTTGTAGAACATAATACAAAGATTGTTGACAATCACATCTACAAGTAGATGTATTCTGTGAACCGCATTAAGATTTTCACACAAAAATCGAAAAAAAACATTAAGTTTTAGGGGTCCCCATACTCAGAACTGAAACTCAAAAATTTTTTTTTATCAAACCCATACGTGTGGGGTATCTATGGATAGGTCTTAAAAATGATATTGAGGTTTCTTACATCATTTTTTTCTAAACTGAATAGTTTGCGCGAGAGACACTTCCAAAGTGGTAAAATGTGTGTGTGTCCCCCTGTAACTTCTAAAATAAGAAAATGATAAAACTAAAAAAAATATATGATGTACATTACCATGTAAACTTCCACCGAAAATTGGTTTGAACGAGATCTAATAAGTAGTTTTTTTTTAATACGTCATATTCAATTCAATTCAATTCATTTATTCAGGGACCAACATGGATCATTATTGTTAGTAATAAAATAATACTTAGCTTAATATTAGTAACTACAAAAATAATAGAATAGCACACATAGTCAATTTAAAACAATAATAATACAATTTATAATTTAGGCCAGAATGAAATTTACATTAAAGGTAAGTAGCTAAGTACAGTCAATTAAAATAATATGTATATGACAAATTCAAATTAAAAATGTACAGGATGTCAAGTTAAAAAATTAATTACTCATTTAAATCACAAAATGTCAAATGTTATGCGACCTCGTAGTTAACATGTGTGTTTGTGTGCATCATACAGCAGTGGTTTAGATACCCACAGTCCATCCGTTCAGCGATCATTTTCAGGATGCTGTTGGCACTGGCCCGTACCATAAATCATAAATCGTCATAAATCGTAAACCGCAATTTATTTCACGGAACCCTTCATGTGCGAGTCCGACTCGCACTTGGCCGCTTTTTTAGTCAAACTTAATCCGCCTTCAGATTCAGATTCAGATTCAGAACTTTATTGATAAAATGTCATATTTTACAGGTCAATATCATGCATGTCAAATACATTTAAAAATTTCTTATTGTCTTAGATGTTATATACCTATCGTTATTGAACAAATTTGAAAGTGTTGTTGATTTATGAGTGGGTCAATGATATATTGGTCATAAAGTCGTCTATGCTGTAGCAAGCCATTTTTATGAGGAGCTGTTTGAGCTTCAATAAAATAGTTATGGCTAAAACTTCTTATTTTTCTTAAGGCACACGTTTCTATTCAATTTTGTGAAAGATCTGTCTGCGTCCAGTCACTTCCATTTAAAATTACATTGGGTACAGTCGCCATCACATACATCGGTACACTATAGGTGTTCAAAAATATCGGCACATGCACCCTAATGCCTTGAAAATAGAGGTGTGTTCCGATGTTTGTGACGTGCTTGTTTGCTCCGATGTATGTGATGGCGACTGTACAAATAATCTGGCGACGTGTTTGTAATAAAAATGACTGCTTTTCCATGTCAGATTCTCCTTCTTACACGTGTGGTATCTATTCCTTTTAAATAAAATATTCGTCCTTTGGAAATCTAAAATCAAAAAGTTGAGTTATTATTATTATGTCGATAAGTTATTGTGCCGAGGTCAATAAAAAAAACTACATCACTATGGGAAAAACATTACCTCTTATACTTATCCGAAAAAGACTTATTTTCATGCACAATCTGGTTTCAATTGAACAGATAATGATATTTACATAAATTACCAATTACTATTATTAATTTTAGGTGAGCTCCTTCCATGAATAAAATCAAAATCTATAGAAACTTACCGATACAAGCAAACTGCTCCATGGTTCATTTATGTCCCTCTTGTAGGTGGGATTTACAGCCTTCAATGGCTCAATACATTTTATCACAGGAAACAATCAAGTCTCGCAAACATGAACAATACATTTTTTCAAACATTCTCGGTGGAATAGGTAACACCAAAATAAATAATTTTCACACACAGGAGCCGCGATATTTTGGAAGTAATATGATACGACCAAGTCAAGTTGTAAGGTAATGACACCTTCTACCAAAGAATGATGACATATTGAATTTTGCTGGATTAAATTACATCCAATTACATCCATTTGACATTTGCCCGAGTTGATTTTAGTGACAACCTACGAAAATGTGAAACTGAATAGGGCTTGTAGTCTCATTCCCTCTTAGGCCAACTATAGATTTACGCAAGTGAATAAGATAGCTGTTACCAAGCTCTTATTTTAACGTGGTTTCTATGCTTTAGTACAATTTCTTTGCTCGTAGTATATTCTTAGTAGTCTGTAGTTTGACGACATGATAAATGGCGGCTGCCTTTTTGGCGCGAATATAACATTTACAACAAAATTAATTACAAAAATTACATAAACAAATTCATTCACAAACATTATTCATTTGCATAAAGCGATATTATTTTGAGGAAATAAAAGTACCAGTTGACTATCGAATATATACGAACATTAAAAAATATATTAAAATTGTAGAATAGCCTATTGATGTTCGATAAATAAATAAATAGGACACATCATAATAAAAATAAGCTACGTTATCAGTCTTAATATTACTAAAATTAAAATATTTTAAATACAAGGTCAATATATAAAAAATAAAAAAAACAAATTTAAGTAGATACTCTACTAGCGTGTCGCAGTCCCATTCAACAGTTAAGTTACACATTTTTCATGAATTCTTCTACTGCGTATACAAGCATTGTTCCAACAATTTTTTTTTAGACAAAAAGTACCAAATATCTATAATCATTTCGTTGAAATTCCCGAGGTCCACCCGCCATTCTGACGTACACTGAAGATTGCCTCCTACCCATCACCCATTGCAACTAGCATTCGTGTCTACATCCCCACAGACCGCGCCGGGTCGGACTTTTGATCCAGTCGGCTCCTTGCGGACTCAGAATGCTGTTCGGCTGTCGTCTCATTTGATCGGCTCCGTTCGGTTATTGCTGGATGCGCGTGCATCCACTGCGATGTGGCAGCAGCCGATCCGATCCAGTCCGCTCGGCAGGAATCGCACTTTAATGACAAATTTCGTTGAATTCTGTTTATTGCATAACAAGTTCCAAGATGTGTATAGATACAGTGCGAGTCTTTATAAAGGCAAAGGGAGAAACTACGCCCAATTTTATCGACGCAAAAAATGTAAAAAAAAAACCTTTTGCCTATTTTGTAAAGACTCACACTGCCTAGTGCTATTTCTAGGTACACGGCGCCGCCCCTGGCCATCACGTCGCTGTACTGGCGCGGCTGGATCCTGCTGACGATGCTGGCGGCGCACAACCCCGGCGGCTTCGCCGAGCGCGCCGCCGCCGCCTACCCCACCCTGCGCGCGCTCATCGAGACCTGCATCACCAAGTGAGTGTCACATCACGTCGCTGTACTGGCGCGGCTGGATCCTGCTGACGATGCTGGCGGCGCACAACCCCGGCGGCTTCGCCGAGCGAGATTGAATTAGTGATGAGGCTTGCGGTCGATTTTGCCGCTCCCGCATTGTTTTGCACAGTCTAGGCTGTAATAGACTTAAAGGCCGTTGATGATATGATAACGCCAATCGGCTTTTTGTGACTTAACATCTTAGCACCAATATAATAATGAACGATTTGTTACAGCAAACCGAGCCTGGAGTGGAGCAACAACGCGGCCGAAGCGGAACGGCTGGAAGCGGAGCGGGCGGCTGTCCTGCAGCTGGAAACACACCTCGCCGCCGCGAGCAACGCCAAGCTGCCTATTACCGAGCACAACTCGCGGCTGCTCAGCCAGGTATTTCGGTTATTTCCACGCTACCATATTTTATGGCTTGCTTGTTTGTGGTAAAGCTGCCGACCTTCAGACGTCACAGGAAGTGGTCCAACTAGTGGTCCTGATTAAAATTTTGCAGATATTCACATCGTCCACCTTAGACTGAGAATGACTGAGCTATTCTTACAATATCCTGTGATATGGGATCTGGGTTACAGCTACAAATGACTCAGTAAACAAGGCCATATTTTCTCTGTTGACAAATCCGTGTTCAGCTGTAGATCTGTTAAGACGTTAGCATTTGTTTCAGCTGACGACGCTAGACCCGCTAGGGCCGGCACGCAAGCCGCCCGCGTCCATCCTGGAGAGCTTACAGCAGACGAGCGCAGCGCTCCGGCTGGGCCGGCTGCTGTGTCGCCAGCCCGCGCTGCTGCTGGAGCTGGTGGAGCGGCACGGCACGCGCCGCGCCATGCCCTGGCTGCACCAGCTGCTGCGCCACGACCAGCTGGAGCTCAGGTACGACCGACCAGTATACATTTCTACAGAGGAGCTATAAGCGTGCCACCGTAATGGACGCAAACCTACTTAATTTGAGCGGGTCACGGTTTATTTGCTGCAACCTCATACTAACTCGATTGCGGGCTGCGGCAGACATAAATAAGTGGAACTATGAAACCCTGGTATTATTATTGCCGTGACGAGTCTGGTTAGTCTGAGGGTACGACCCTCGGAGCTCTAGTATAAGTTTTATCGATACATATAATATTATCTCACTATTGTGAATAAAACAAAGGCGAAATTTGCGTTTCTCTGTAAAGACAAAAGGTTTATTTTGAAATCAATCTTATAACATCTAACTTACTACAATATTTGTTTATACAATAGAGCTTACCTGTAAAGACAAAAGAAACAACATTTAAAGCCTCTATTTTAGGGTTTTGTTATTTCTTTCACACAAAATCAATCTTATTAATAATGAACAATCTTCATATTTTGCTAATCATCAATGTCAGTGTCATAACTGTCATTGATGACATTTGGTGCACTCTATGGGTAAAGCGGCTAGCTGCGTTCAGATTAACATTAAGAAAATAGTTATTACCATTTTCTTTACATACATATACGTTTTGGAACGCTTTTGCGAGTTTCAATGTGTATGGCAACGCGAACTTTCCTAATAAATACCACCAGAGGCCCTGTTCGCGTTCCCATTCAAATTGAAACTAAACGCAAACAGGGGACTTGCAGTGTGTGGAGCGCGTCGCGTTAGATACCTAGCGCTCGCGATGCCTCAGGCAGCCAGTCAGTCGTGGGCCGGCCCTGCTCGAGCGAGCACATGTGCGTCGTGCCGTGATCCGCCGCCGCCGCAGACTTAAGCCTGCAACATACTGGCGCGGCCTGCGGTGGCGGACCATAGTAAATTTGACTGAAAACTGCATTCAAAGATTTTCAAAACAGCTCATACACGGCCGGGAATCGAACCCGGTCAAACCTGTCTAAAAAACAGAGTTAATTTTTTGCATAAAGTGATAGTGCTGGATGCAAGGAACAATTGTTGCTAAGGAGCCCTGTATCCACAATCACAGGAATGCTGTGTTTTGGATAGGGGTTGGGTTGCATAAAGTTCAAAGTCATATTTTTGATGGGCATACGTGGCTTCGTCATACTCATCAGTACGCATAACTTAGTCATAGTCTACCATCTAGTAGGTAGTAAGGGAACGCGCGTCAACGGCGGGTGAAAAAAATTGGCCCTTACTATGGGGCTAGTTCGATTAGTGTAAGATTGTCCACTAATATTTATTTATTTATTCTTTTTGTACTCGTCGATTAAAATCTTTATTTTAAGATTTCATAGAGAATACTGCAACGTCACTCTTTTCATAGTTGTAGTTCATGTTACTGTCGAAACAATCGAAATAACTGTTTCGATACGCTCCAGACAACCGAAAAAAAAATGAAAATAGAACTAAAATAAGTTCGACCAATCACGTGGCTGCTTTACCGAACTGTAATGAATTGGACCAATAGAATCGCTTTGATTATTGAGTTTACACGTTGATGTCGTACGCTCGTTCATGTCTTTTAAGATATAAACGAGCGTACGAGCGATAGGCTGCACTTCGTTTCAACAGTATCGAGTTTGTTTAATTAGTTCAGTAGACTCGAAGAAAATTAATTTTAATGAACTCGTAAAAAAAGTATTGTTCACAATAGTGTTATAACCAAGCTTTTTAATCTCGTACCTTACTTAGGCCACTCAGCAAGCTTCCAGGCCTAAACCCGGTACTCGACTAAAAAGCTCTCTATTATAACACGATTGTGAAAAATACTATTAAAGTCTAATCCGTTGGTCGATCAATTTACGAGAATGCCCCCCGCCATTGTGTAGGTACCTATTATGTATTCGTTGATTGACAAATAAATAAAAACATCCAGATTAGTAGGTACTTACATTTTATTATTCAAATAATAAATAAATATCACATGACAGCTGCTTAGGGGCTAAACAGTAAGTAGGTACTTTAAATACAAGTTACGCAATTAATCATCTATTCTCTTCAATGTACAGTCAACTGCAGAGAAAAATAACCCCAGTGCATAAAAACTTTTATCTACAACAATAACTTATGCCATTATTCGAAGGAAAAAAACCGTTTTACCGAGGTCGTCATCAGAAGAAGCGTGGTTTGAATTATACTTTTGAAGTTTCAATACAAATTCTATTAAAAGCTATCCTATTTAGAACTAGTTGAAAAGGCATGAATACTGCAATATTCTGCCGCCAGAGTGCAGCACTAGCACAAACCGTAAACCAGTAGAGGAAGATAGGGACTCACACACATATGCACAATTAAATGTATCTATCTGTCTATTATCATGCGCAATTGATTGTAAAATGAGTGACAAGGATGCATGCATAGACAATACCGCAAGTGGGAACGAGATACAATGTCAACTCTGCCAGTGTCGCCACCTGCGCAGAGTTTTGCGTAATGTTCCCTATTGTTTGGTTGTATGTAATGGTTTCGTAGTAGGTCACAAAACCATTTCGTTGACGAGACTGGCCACCGACCTGCGCCGCCGCCGGTACTCCCCCCACGCCTCCCTATGCGACTTCATCGACAAAAAGAACAATACTATAGCTATAATGTTCAGCAAAGTATAAATACATACAGAATTAATCGCCACATAGTCGTCTTTAAACACAATCTCCGCTACAACGACCGGCAGGAACGTTGATGCCCCCGAAGTTAAACACGCGGCCGTGCAAAGTATAATCTTATGGCATACGTCCTTCTTACACCCTATATCCCGCACGGCTAAACTAACTAAAGTATATAACACTCTGACATATACTATAGCATTCGCTAGTAGCGATATAATCAAAGAGACACACGTGAACGTTTCAACGTTTTCCGAATGGATCTTCAAAGGAATCGATACAGAGAACAACGCAAACACTTCTATCACCGGCAGAACCCAAGCGTACAAGTTCACTAATAAATATCTACGTTTCACGTTCGTTCTGAACACTTTCACTACGTCCATGTAGAACATCACTGTGGCGACCAGGAACCAGTGACACATGACGATCCTCGACAGCACGAACAAGAATATATAATGCGTGCCAGAGCGCGGATAGATGTTGCTAAAGACAAAGTAACATGTCATGGTGATCGCGCATACGAAGAATACGTTTAGGAACACGTAGTTTTGGAATTTTCTCCATGTCGGTATGAGGATCCAGGTTATAATGCCGAAGACGCAGCTCACGATGCACAGCAGCACGCATATGACGAACAAACTCAGCGCTATCAAGTATAAGTACTCAAAAGCGGTGAATGGTGCTTCTAAATCGATGAGGAAAATCTTTTTGTTTCCTGTTTCTGTACTATTGTGGTTCATCGTTTACTTTTTGGTTGATCGAGCGTTATCCTCTTAAGCTTTTCGTCACTACTGTTGTACTTAGTTTAATAAATTCACCGTCTTTATGTCCTTGCAAAAGTGCTAATTAGCGAGGTTCACTAATGTCTGTATGTGTGGTCGCTCTGTCCACCTCGAGAGCCCACTTATCCCCACGATGTACGGACACCGACTAACATAATTAATGTGAAACAGACCTAAGATCAGTACTGAACATTAAGAGTTCTTCCCCGTAGTCAAATTCTGATCTTAAATCGTGACGTGGATAAAGGTTGCAAGTATTATTTCAGCTACTTGTAATTAACACTTTAAATTAATGCTTGTAGAGTTGATATTCCTCCGGACGTTAAAGGAAAATTGAAACCTTTTTGTTGCACCACGGGCGTCATTTATTAACCAGGCCGTATGACTATAGTTATAGGGAAAAGTTAGTGAATAATGCTTTGTAGGTATTCGTTCATGATTAAATAATTATAGACTTAATATACTATGGTGTAAAGTTTAATTTTGAAGTAATGCTGAACATGAAAAGTTAAGTCTTACAATTGTTGCTCTTATATTTCACCACATGGTGCTCTCACACAGGCTGTTCTAAAGTGTTGTACAGCTGTTAATTTTACCAAGAAGAAGCGTATGATAACGAAATTAATCCATCGAAGTGAAAATAAAGTATGACACATTTTTAAAACGTCACATTTCGCGGTGTACAGATAGAACCGTTTACAAATACAATGTCAAAATCATTATTACAAAATTAGATATAACCAATTGTGATGATTTTGTAAAATAGGTGGGTAGTTTCATATTATTTATTGCAAATCAGGGTAGTCAGAAACCAACTCGGACGTTGTAGTTGGATACCCCTCCCTTTTGGGTGGGGATGAATTATCAAAAAGCCGATGTCTGGGGAGAAGCGAGGCTTCTCAAACGAGTGAAACGAGGATTGAATGAAGGATTATAATTGTGACGTCTAGAAATATATCCTAAGTATACGTATACGTAACTGCTTTACCGTTTATAAGTGCTTCAAGGAAATATAGTACTTTACTTGTCGTAAGTTGGAGTTTCATTCACACAATTCTTGCTGTGAATAAAAGGATTCAAATCTTAACTCACTTTAAAATCTAGTAATTCTCTAATTACTATACGCAGTGCCAGTGACTCAGGGTTGGTTGAGTAGAACCTCAAAATTGTGTTGAACTATAACTGTTTGATAAACTACAATTTCATAATAAAATTATAAGAAATTGTTAATGTATTTACGGACTGTATTCAGGCAGAAAGTACATTTTGTCCAATGAATTACTGCTAGGCGGCTCCCGGCGCTGCCGCGGCTGCCGGCGCAGCTGCCACGCCAGCCGGTGACTCGGCATCGCCAAGAAAAACACTATCACTACTAATAAAAAGAACAAACCCACTAACATGCTAATATCCAAAACCAACACATTCTGCGTGTAAGTATGCACTAGAAATAATGGAATGTAAAAGAAAATCCCCGAAGTTACACTCGCGACAGTTGCTAATGCCATCTCTAGACATGCATTTCTTTTTGGGCATACCTTCCGGTATGCTAAAGTTATTAAGGCATACAAAACTCGCAAATACATGACAGCATTAATTACTAAACAGAAACATGCGATGCCAATTGTTATACGTTCGATGTGACGCACTTTTAGATCGAGTATAAAAACTACTGTGAATAATAAAGCTCCCTCCGACATCGGTGCCACCCATGTGAATAAGTTGATGATCAAATATTTATCACGTTGCCGAAGATTATCTAGACGTTGGAAAATATTTACTATGCCCTTGAAAAAAGTTACATTCACCACCAACATCCAGTGGGACGCCGCTAAGCGAGTTAGTATTAATGCTATCTGAATCAAACAATTACACATACGAAGTTCGGAAAAGGTGATATTAAGAAATGTATTATTACCGCTAGCATTAACGTGAAAGAAGGCACGGTCAAACATATAACGAACTATCATCGAGATGGTGCTTATGGTGATGACATTGAGGAATACGTAGTTCTTGAATTTTCTCCACCGATCGACGAGGATCCATGCGGCAATGCCGGCAATAACGCTGACGACAGCCAGCAGTATGTTGGTGATGAATATCCCAAACGGTATCCAATAAATGGATATGTTTGTATAATTTCCAGGACCATGCCTCCAGTCGAAGTCACATTCATGGATAGAGGGTTCGATTATGGTATCCTCCCATGTAGAGTTCATCTTTAGCCGTTTTAGTTCTCTTTTACACTGCAAGAGTTTTCTTCCTCTGCTTAACTGAGCACTCACGTTTATTATCACGTTAGTTAGACGTCACGTTTTTTTGTGTCGGTATTTCGTTGTCGTTGTCCTTTTCTTTTGGGAAACTAGTTTTGTTTCCACTTTCACTTAATTCGCAGCCACCAGGAGCTTGTTCTAATTGTTGGTGTAGGCGGCGCAAGCGCGGTCAACTCGCGCTGTAGCTTTGGTGGAACTATTTCCTCGTTACATACCGAAACATAATATTAAATTATAAATGTACATTGGAGTGAGTAAATCAAGGAAATCATGCATGCGTAATTGATAAATTCATTCAAAAAATATATCCATCATTCCAATTTTCCCACATTATGGTGACATATAATTAGTTATATGCGTTTTCCTACAGTTTTATTAGTTATTTAACCGTATTATAGTCGCAATCCTTTTCTTTTTATATATAAGTAGTAGGAGGTACGAATACAGGCACGACCTTTTGTTTAATGGATGAAAAGTGTTTTATATCGAATTTAGTAAATTAAAAAGTATTTCGCCAATGAGTTGGGTAAAAATTTTGGCCAAAATCTGATTTACTGTTTCCTTTTCCGTCAGGTTTTTATGGTATGCTAGTATAAGTTTTATCGATACAATACGTTTTTGAACGCGTTTGCGTTTAGTTTCAATTTGTATGGCAACACGAACAGCGCCTCTGGTGGTAACTATTAGCAACTACGCGTCGCCATACAAATAGAAACTAAATGCAAACGCGTTCGAAAACGTATATGTATTGATAAAACTTATACTAGAGCTACTGTTCTGGTGCAATTAATGGTTAAACGAGCTATAGTTGTTGTTCCATCATTAAACACGTGAAACAAGGCAGATAATACTTCAGCAGATTCGTCTTAATCGACTTTCTTAATCAGAAAGCTCTTAAGATCACATTTTTGTCTCGGAAAGATCACATTTTAGACAGTTTATTTCTTACTCTAATTTCTTTTTTTTTAGACTTACTTAATTTAATTTTTGTACTCGTCGATTAAAATCTGTGTATTAAGATTTCATAGAGAATACTGCAACGTCACTCTTTTCATAGTTGTAGTCCATGTTACTGTCGAAACAATCGAAATAACTGTTTCGATACGCTCCAGACAACCGATTTTTTTTTGAAAATAGAACTAAAATAAATTTGACCAATCACGTGACTGCTTTACCGAATTGGACCAATAGAATCGCTTTGATTATTGAGTTTACTCGTTGATGTCGTACGCTCGTTTATGTCTTTTAAGATATCAACGAGCGTACGAGCGATAGGCTGCACTTCGTTTCAACAGTATCGAATTTGTTTAATTAGTTCAGTTGACTCGTAGAAAATTAATTTTAATGAACTCGTACAAAAAGTATTATTCACAATAGTGTTATAATCAAGCTTTTTAATCTCGTACCTTACTTAGGCCACTCAGCAAGCTTCGTGGCCTAAACACGGTACTCGACTAAAAAGCTCTCTATTATAACACGATTGTGAAAAATACTATTAAAGTCTAATCCGTTGGTCGATCAATTTACGAGAATGTCCCCCGCCATTGTGTAGGTACCTATTATGTATGCGTTGATTGACAAATAAATAAAAACATCCAGATTAGTAGTTACTTACATTTTATTATTCAAATAATAAATAAATATCACATGACAGCTGCTTAGGGGCTAAACAGTAAGTAGGTACTTTAAATACAAGTTACGCAATTAATCATCTATTCTCTTCAATGTACAGTCAACTGCAGAGAAAAATAACCCCAGTGCATAAAAACTTTTATCTATAACAATAACTTATGCCATTAACGGTACTCGACTAAAAAGCTCTCTATTATAAAACGATTGTGAAAAATACTATTTAATTTATAAGTTTGTAAAATAATCAATTAACCTCTGGCCTCCTGCCATAAAAATTGGCAATGCAAATTGAATCAACTGGAATAGGAGTTGAGTTTGATTTGTCTTACAAGCGAACGACACAACAAGGACGCAGGAAGCTACCAAGTAAAAATTATCGTAGATTTTAAACTTCGATAGAACATTTTCTGCAGTTATAGATTAGAAGGTCTGGTATACTTGGGCAGAAAAGAGTTGGAAACGTCACACGCTTCTTCCCTGCTAGTTAGGTATCTTAGTTCTATAAAGCACTCTTTTACATTTAATATTCTCACAGTTAAATCTATATTGACTGTTGCTTATGCATTTTATTTTCGAAAAGGGTTATTATCCCTTTCGACACTTGTTATAATTGGAAACTTGCATGGGGCTTCAATTTTGAATAAATTGCGCTCAATCGAAGCGGATATACGTCCAAATATCATACAATAGAAAAAATAAAATAAAAAACGATTGTATTAGTTTTATCTCACTTTAAAATGACGAGAAAAAAATATTGTTTTTCGATAAAGTTACATAACAGTTAGACAGAATATTGAATTACAAATGATATATTGTAAGAGAAGTATAGACTTAAACGCAATTTTGGTGGAGATAATTGCAAATTAATTACTTACTACATAGTAAACGCGCCGAGCATATGATTTGTGACGTCATAGTATAAGCCCGTTAATAGGGGAAAGTGGGGTAAAACGGGACGTTAAGGATAAAAATAAATAAAAAATAGAAAAAAAGGAAATTTAAATCAACTTTATTAACATTCGTTTAGTTTACCTTTTTATCGACAGCTTTGTTCAACGAGATCACTGTTTTCACTATTCTAATAAATATAAAAATAAGTTTCCTAAACCTGTAGTTTTTACGGTTTTGCCCCATGCCTGGTCGAAAGCCGGGTATACCACTTTTCTATACCCGACTTTACCCCTTAGCGACGGTAGCAATTAAACTCATCCATTTCAACGACCTAGGCCTTTTTTTAAAGCATGTTCAACATCGTTACTTATTCGATACTTTTTTACCCTATCTTCCAATGTCGATTGTGGAACTGAGAATAGTCGAGAAGTCAGACGGTACCCCGGTTTTTCCTTCTATTACATCCAAAATAGCTTTTTTCATAGATTATTCACTCCATGATTGCCGGTTTATTGTTCGTTTATAATTTCATGGCTTTTACTTTCGAACTGTGACAATTATTCAATGAAAATTACATTAAAGAAAAAGAAACACAAATTCACTGATACTTGTACAAAACCGGGTACTTACCACCCGGTATTACCCCGTACGGTTTAGACCCAAGCGCCCCGCGAGAAACAAATACATCAACTAACCTAAAAACATGATGCAATAAAAATCTAAGCAATGTTTGTTGAACCTTAAAACATACTTAATCTAGATGAAAAAACCAATTTGACATACCTGGATGTATCAACGATTTGTAAATTTATGTATTCCATGAAATATTACATCAAACCACCCTAAAAACTTTATTTTCAATTATTTTCTACAAGTGCGCACGAGTGTCGTTCAACTTTTGTTGACAATCTAATCAAGATGGCCAACTGCAGTGAGCAAAGCGCGCGCGAATTTGAAACTAGCTAAGAAGCTATACTGCCATGTCCCGGTTGTACCCCAATATCCTAATAAATTTAGACTAATCTCCCCTATAGAGCATATTCGGTAGGTACCGGCGCGTGCAGATTTCAAATGCATATAGCATCAGAAAAATAAATTATAAGAAAGTTTTAATGCTACAGTTGATATTCCTCTGGATTATACTTTTGATTTTCGTAATAAAATAAAAAGATGTATTTTCCCTATTTAATTAAATGGAACTAAATAAACTGTGTTCGCCAAAGGTAACGAACGTCTCGTACCGATTATTCAACGCAACTAAATTATTTTCGAACAACTAGTGAAAATAAATTGCGTGAGTCAACTAATAGACCGGGAGATGCTGACACAAATTTTTAAGGTATTTTTACCAAGTATGGCGATCCTTCAGGGGTCTAATTACGTTATGAAGATAAGGAAAATGATGGTCCTGGTGCTGGAATAAAATTTGTGTCAACATCTCCCGGTCTATAAGGAAAATATTCAGGAAATATACAAAGGTTACGTCAAACTGGTAATCTATTATTTCCAATATTTCAGTGGTTTTCAGTAGATAAATAAATAAAATAAGGTTTTCATTAGTTTCCACGATGATTCATAGCTAGAACCAGAGACCGGAACCGGTTTACCTTATTGGGGTTTTCGATAGGGTTATTTTAGAAGTTGTTTTTAAAATCCTATCCATAATGGTAACCTCATGATAAGGGTTTTGTTAGGGTGACCCATTGATTTAATATATTAAAGACTAGCTGTTGCCCGCGACTTCGTCCGCGTATAACATGTCATCGTTTAAATGTTTGTTTAAGAAATAAATAAAAAAAAAACATTGAAATTAGTTTTGTGCCTAGTCTTTTAGTAAACAGTCTAAAACCGAAGTTACAAATCTCTTACTTTCAAAATGGCTTGCTCTTTATACACACTTAGAACCCCCTTTGAACCCTCATAATAAACAGGCTGAGACCGTAGTTACAAATTTCTTACTTTAAAAATGTCTTGCTCTATACTATACAAACTTCGAACCCCGTTTTAACCTTCTTAGGCGATGAATAAAAAAAAATGCTGAAATAAGTTTTGTAGTACCTATTTTAGCATGTTTGTTTTGTCTAAAACCGAAGTTACAAATCCCTTACTTTAAAAATGTCTTGCTCTCCATTTTGAATGCCCTTATAATCCCCTTTGGGGGAACAATTTCAAAAAACGCTGAAATAATTTTGATAGTCTAAACAGGCTAAGATCGAAGTTTCAAATCTCATATCTTTTATTTATTTTATTATTTAATCTTTCTAAAAAGTTTTGAGATTCTAGCTCCAAAAAATCCCCTTTACCAACATTGCACCCCTTTTTCATCCCCTTAGGCGTGGAATTTTCCAAAACGCTAAAAATACTTTATTTGTTTCGTATTATTTGTATCGTAATAAGTAATATTTCTAAAAACTTTTAAGAATCTATCTCAAAAAGGAGTTTCGCTCATACAAACTTTGCAACCCTTTAGGGGTGAAATTTTTCAAAACGCTAAAAGTAGTACTTTATTTGTATTATAATATGAAATTTTACCTTCCAATAAAATTGTTATTATGTTTCCTAAGACGTCCAGTATTCCTTGAACTTGAGAGGGCGCCACTGCGCACGTTCGAACGTAGCCGTTTGCGTCAAACTGTCACTCCACGTCATCGCTGTGACGTCACATCCGCCTCCCCTCCTGTCAAACCAGCCAGCCAGCGCCCGCGCGCCCGCCGCCATCTTGGCTTCCTCATTGTTGCGGAGGAAATGCCGTTGGCAGCCCACCAGGAAGCCCTTATTCGAATACTGGACGTCTTAGGAAACATAATAACAATTTTATTGGAAGGTAAAATTTCATATTATGTGTTCCGTTCGACGTCCAGTATTCCTTGAACTTGAGATCTGTTTATTATCTCCTGGTGGCGGGTCAGCGGGCGCCCACGCGTAGGTAGAAAAACAATTTTCCTACAAAAGAGAACTATTGGATTAGCGTTAGATTTCTAACGGGCACTAAACATTAGACATTAAATAGATTCGAGATAAACGTCTAAGAGTAGATTTTAGGTGCCAAATAGCTTTTGTTATAAATGTCGTTAATTGGATAGTTTTCCATCCAGTTTTAACGACGATACCACGGGTCGAAAAGTTAGTCAGATGGTACTTGAAGGCCCGATTCTGTCTGAAGACGCAGCATAAAACCAAGAAAAGAGAAAGTATATGTATATGTACTTTAAATCCCGTCTCCGATAAGCTTGGCATGGACGGTACACTAGTTGATTCGACTAAATTAGAGCAGATTATTGAAGTTTTACACCTTCCGAAATCGTTATAAGTATATATCCAGAACACTGGGTTAATAATTTTTGTCCGGAGCTTTCAATAAGTCTGTTGATAAAATTATCTTATTTAGGACCAGACTTCGGATACAGAGCAAAATTTGTCAATTTGTCTGGGCTACAGTGTAGCCATGATCTCTGAGGCCTGAAAAATAATTCAGTAAAAGTGCAGCCGATCTTCTTGATACGCCACATAAGTTATTGAAGTAAGATTGTTGTGTTTAGGTAATTATCTAAATTCCTCGCATTCCAAACCTATTTATTCAGTGGTTTGAGAGGCAGTGGTATGCACAAACACATTGAAGGTATTCTTGAATGTATCCGTTCGAAGGTATCATAGTGACCCAAAAAGTAGCTGATAGCGGTCATTGCAGATTTATGAACAGAAATAATAATTCGTACTGAATGCGGTACGCGAACACATTCGACAGAAAAAGTGCGCATGGGACGAGGTACCTGGCTGTTGATCTTGTACCTGACACGCCATGACGGCCATTTAGTCATTCAGGCGTGTATGCGTGCGGTAATAAGTGAGCTGGCGTGTGACGCTCGGAGGAGTCTTCTCTGCTCCGACCAGCCTGGTGTCGTCACGTCCCACCCGGCGGGCGGATAGTGGCCGTGTCACTCAGGAACGCCTGCACATTGTGAACCTTCATCGGCTCCGCTACGGCTTGCCTCTTCAGGTCTGCCCAACAGAAGAGACTGCCCCACTTGCGCGTCATCATGCTGAAGAGGCCCAGCGTGGAGGCGTGATGTGGAGCGCGGAGCAGGAGTCTGGAAGGTGGGTGTAGGTCATTCCGTAACACCGATATCTGTTGGTGACGTCGTGACAGTAGGCGCTCGAAACCTGCGAGTCGATCGAGAAGTATCGCCACAAAGTGTGTGTGTGTGGGTCGATGGGCGAGACACCCCAGCGGACGAACATTTCTTGCCGGTGGTTTCTGGGCGCTACTGACCTGGCAAGTAGTATGGGACCAGTGTTTCCCGTAGATAGTTATTTCCTGCCAGCAGTCTGCAGCAGGGAAAGGCATCCATGCTACCACACACCGGTTGTCAGTTAGTAACACAACAATATAGTTAGTCTTTCTCACTTACGGTTAAATGCGGGTTTGTTATGCCGGTCAACTACGGTATCTTGTACAGTAGAAGGGAGACGAGGGGGGTGCATTGCGCTCCTCGTAGTCTTGCAGGTATAGTCGGAGAGTGTGGCAATGCAACCTTCCTCCGTGTGTCGTAAAGATTGCAAAATTGAGACGATCCCCTCCAGTATGAGACCGTCTAACACGAGACAGGCATATATCGCGCCGTATGGTGTTTACCTTTTCCGACGGGTACGACAGGTCGGTTTGCTTGGGGGCAAAAAACAAAGGAATCGTTCTTCCCATGGCTACTAGTTAAGGGCTTGCTAGCCAGTATATAAAGTTTTTATGGCATACTATTATAAAAACAGGAGGCGTTTATACGGCGGAGTAGGAATCCTACCAAGCACTTGAACTTTATGTCCCTTAATTTAGGCAATGTCTACTCAAAGACATGGACCATAAGTCCCCTGTTTTATTAGTAATCAGTTCGATAAGTTTGTATCATATCAAGGACGTCATCCATATAGACAGTTACCAGAAAACCCTGGGACAACAAGAAAAGCAAATGGC
This sequence comes from Epinotia brunnichana, assembly GCA_963854355.1. Taxonomy (NCBI): domain Eukaryota; kingdom Metazoa; phylum Arthropoda; class Insecta; order Lepidoptera; family Tortricidae; genus Epinotia; species Epinotia brunnichana. The sequence goes on along the minus strand of OY977952.1, from coordinate 1,396,190 downwards.
TGTAATTTCTTTGAAATAGTCACGAATAATTTATAAGTACATGCACTTGAAGAGATTTTATGTGTCACGGCTGTATCGGGATATGGCAGTGTACAAACTTGTGCATTAGAGAAGTCCATAGATAGCATAACACGATCAATAGGGTTTTTGAACAAAATAAAATCGTTACTGATCTGAAATCTAAGACGATTTTCGGTGCCTTCAAGTCTATGCTAAACTGTTTCGGTAAGACATTCACGGAAGTCATTATCTGTAGTGGCTTATCCGAATTGAGGTATTTATTTCCGATCCCTTCTCCTTGAGCGCGGAATCTCGGGCTCGCTTCGGAGCGGCAAGTGGTTTTGTCCCAATTTTTGTTTATTAGGCCTCTGCGAAAGGTTTGTCTTTATAGAGCAGAACCTGAGCGGGACAGCGAGAGCGAGCTAAGAGACGATGTGAAATCTGTTTGCCTACCTTGCCGATGCCGTCCATTCTCCACCTGTTCCAGGATTGTTTGACGGGGTTGAGAAATATATATTCAGAGGTCGGAGACCCCATCTTACTTTTTAACGAATCTCATATCGAGTCCTCCGACCGCACGGTACGTTTTTCCGAGACAAACTGCGGGACCTTGTAATTTGATTGACTACCAAGTAGATTAGAGCCTGCGGCGTACTGGACCAATTGGATATAATTGAGAACTTAGGGCTTCATTCTGAGTGTAAGGTTGTACCCCGCCACTCTACAGCTACTGGGTCGCTCGCTCGCGCAAGAACGCCGGGGAAGTCACGCAGCTTCTTGTTGATTACCTCTGTGAAGCCCAGAGACGTAAGTAGTTCTCCTGTATCGATGTAGCGGCGCCGTCTTCCACTCCGGACGGCGGGCGTTACCATCGTGGCGGGCAGCGCCAGAGTAGCGTGGCAGACAGCGCGGCATTGGCGAACAGCGCCAGCGTGGCGGACAGTGTTACCGTGGCGGATAGCACCGCCATGGCGGACAGCGCCAGCATATCGGGCAGCGCCAGCAGTGGCGGGCAGCGCCAGCAGTGGCGGGCAGCGCCAGCAGTAGCGGGCAGCGCCAGCAGTGGCGGGCAGCGCCAGCAGTGGCGGGCAGCGCCATCATGCCGGACAGCGCCAGCCGTGGCGGGCAACGCCAGCAGTGGCGGGCAGCGCCAGCAGTGGCGGGCAGCGCCAGCAGTGGCGGGCAGCGCCAGCAGTGGTGGGCAGCGCCAGCAGTGGCAGGCAGCGCCAGCAGTGGCGGGCAGCGCCAGCAGTGGCGGGCAGCGCCAGCAGTGGCGGGCAGCGCCAGCAGTGGTGGGCAGCGCCAGCAGTGGCGGGCAGCGCCAGCAGTGGTGGGCAGCGCCAGCAGTGGCGGACAGCGCAAGCGAGGGGGACAGCTTCAGCGTGACGTACAGCACCGCCGTGGTAGAGAGCACCAGCGAGGCGGACAGCGCCCATATAACGGGCAACGCCACCGTGGCGGACAGCGCCAGCGTAACGGACAGCTTCAGCGTGGCGTACGGCACCGTTGTGGCCGGCAGCGCTAGCGTGGCCTACAGCACCGAGGTGGCGGGTAGCGCCAGCGTGGTGTACAGCATCGCCGTGGTAGATAGCGCCAGCGTGGCGTACTGCATCATTGTGGCGAGCGTCCGGCGTAGTGGACAGCATCGCCGCGGCGGGCTGCGCCAGCATGGCAGACAGCACCGCCGTGGTAGATAGCGCCCGCGAGGCAGGCCATGGCGGGCAACGCCTCCGTGGTGGACGGCACCACCGTGGCGACAGAGCCAGCGGCGGGCAGCGCCATCGCGATCGGCGTCGCCATCGTGGCGGACGGCCCATGGTAGGAGGTGGCGCCATTGAGGCGGACGGCACCAGATAAGGGGTGGCGCCATTGAGGCGGACGGCACCAGAGTAAGAAGGCCGTTGCCGGTGGCGGCATCGTGCCGGATAGCACTATTACAGCATAACAATTGGCTCCACCACAGAAGCAAGCGCCGTCGCGGCGGGAGCGCCGTCGCGGCGGGGGCGCCGCCGCGTGGCGCGCGGGGGCCAAAACGTGGCGCGCGGGGACCAGCACGTGGCGCGCGGGAGCCCCATAGCGCGCGCGGGGGCCAAAACGTGGCGCGCGGGGACCAGCACGTGGCGCGCGGGAGCCCCATAGCGCGCGCGGGGGCCAAAACGTGGCGCGTGGGGACCAGCACGTTGCGCACGGGAGCCCCATAGCGCGCGCGGGGGCCAGCACGTGGCGCGCGGGGGCCAGCACGTGGCGCGCGGGGGGCGGCACGTGGCGCGCGGGGGCCTGCACGTGGCGCGCGGGAGCCCCATAGCGCGTGCGGGGGCCAGCACGTGGCGCGCGAGGGCCGGCGGCCTGCCCCGCCGCGCCGACGGCGGCACGCGGGGCACTTAGGATATTGTTATGTAACTGACTCACCGATCGATTCGAAAGATATTCAAACCTCCATTCCGGGCCCGACAATGTGCTCGACGAGCGCACGCGCCCACGAAGGCGAGACTCGCGGCCGCTTTCGGGCTCCGATGCCATCCATCCTCCGCATGATCGCGAAGCGCGTTCATTCTCCTTCGACGTGGAGCGACTCTCGTTGCTCAAAATGCGATTCCAAAGCACTCGCGAACAACGAAGTAAAAAATTTACAAAAGAGGGTAGTCCGATAGAAAAGATATCACTCGCGATTCGCTTTCCATAACTTTTATACTATTTAGGACTCCCTCTATGCAAAATAATACTATCTGATGTTAAAAATCGAGATTTAAGATTCCTTGTTGCAAAAATAGCTACGGTACGTCCGATCTGTACGGCAGACGACGCAACAATGAGGAAGCCAAGATGGCGGCGGGCGCGCGGGCGCTGGCTGGCTGGTTTGACAGGAGGGGAGGCGGATGTGACGTCACAGCGATGACGTGGAGTGACAGTTTGACGCAAACGGCTACGTTCGAACGTGCGCAGTGGCGCCCTCTCAAGTTCAAGGAATACTGGACGTCGAACGGAACACATAATAAGTAATCTTTCTACAAAGTTTTAAGTCGCTTGTCTAAAAAATAAAGTTTCCCCCATTATTATTATTATTTCTGGTAGTGGCTTTCGGGCTGTCAAAGCCCTTATATCACTGCGACCATCGCTGATCTATTGTGATCGCCACTTACTACAATTCTTGGTCAAGTCCTGCAAACTCGAAGAATTGCAGGATTTTGTTGAACTCAAGAAATTTGATCTCCTCCGGGCACATGATGTGTTTGCCCAGGAAGGAGTTACGACTGCGCATGAGGCAAGGGCAATCGGTTAGGATGTGTGTAGGCGTCTCCTCTGCTTCAAAGCAGAATCTGCACTGCCTTGTGTCACACAGTCCTATCGTTTGCATGTGCTTATTTAGGCGGCAGTGCCCAGTAAGCACCCTGACCAGCATGCGTAGACGGTTCCTACTTAGCGCCAAGGCGTCAGAAGACGCCTTTTTGCTAAAGGCTCTAATAAGTGCCTTGGAATGTTTCAGTCCTGGGTTAGCTCTCCAGGCTTGAATGGTCTTGTAGAAACAATAGGCTTTTAGAGTGAGCTTGGTTAGACTTTTAGGGATACCACAGAACGGCTCTGGTCCGCAGTGTGTTCCCTTCGCCCCCATACAAAATTTACACCCCTTTCTAACCCCCTTAGGGGCAGAATTTTCCTCAACATTGAATAGTAGATTGTTAACCAAGGGTTGAAAGTGACCCATAGTACCCGAGATATTTCTGGCGCTCGAACGAAGTGAGAGCGCCAATAGTTCGAGGGTAAAATGGGTAATTTCACCCGAGTTAAACACTCTACTTTTCATTTCGACTGTGAGGAAAGTAAAATACTGCACGTACATTTTATAAAACAGGTATATTAAGAATAATCAGTTAAAATACACATACTGCCAACTTTAGAAAAGTTTAAAAAACGTATCTGATCTAATAGTTTTAATCTTATTTCTTGTATTTATATAATTCTATAAATAAATGTATAGAATGATTTGCTTGATATGAAATAAATTAATTATTCGATTTTAGATATACCTAAGTAAAATAATTAAAACTATATCCAACCTCTAACCTCTTTGCACTGGCCACTTGCCACGGCCTACTCGATTGTAATCGTTTGTAATCGAGTAGGCCGCGACGACGACGCTACTAATCTAGAGGGCCATGACAAAACGTGAAAAAAAAAGTTTTATAGCATTATTTCGGGCAGCCGATATTTACAGAAAGGGTTTTGAATGTTGATTTTCTGTAATTAGGAAGAAAAATACCAACAGTAAAATGATTTTTTATCAACATCGTCGTAATGAACCCGTCGCTTAATGTATAGCTGAGTTTCGATATATGTAAAGCTTTTATTTTAATAATATGAAGTAACTCAATTATCTTCGACTCCGTGGCTGACCGTAACAATTAAAAAAAAATTACTTTCCACCCTAGGGGAGAATACGCTATTTTCCACCCGGCTATATGCCCATGAAAAGTCAACTTTCAGAACAGGAGAGATGAAAAGTACTTTATTTGTATTCTAATAAGTAATCGTTATACAAAGTTTTAAGACTATCCTCGAGCGTCATAGTACTCATAGGAAAAAAACAATCGTTTCATATGAAGGTGCGTTTTGCGGAAAAGGGACAGAACATACCCCCTCTTAAAACTTATAACTTAGTGACTACTTAAATAACCCCTTGCGTTGTTTTTTTCTCCATTTGACTTCATTTTAAGTCCTTTTTCGAGAAAATACCTACAACATTGTGATTATTTTATTTAGTGTCTACAGTGTTTACCTCCCTATTTTCGATCTATACGACATCCGTATTTTCTTTTAAACCACGAACTTCAGAATTCGAAATATTCGGGTATCTCTATCTCTATCGCACTAACATTACTCGAGTGAGAGGAATGCAGATATACGAACTTCCAGTTTTGGTTTGCGTGGTTTGGCTGAATGCGCAAAGAGAGCGCGCGCGTGCCAATAAAAAAAACATTTGTGTTACTTATATTGTTCGAATTTGTTGATACATTTAATGAAATTACGCTTTAATACGACATTTGCGCATATAAGTTCTCATATCAGAATCGATTAATTTCTTATGCTTTACCTCTTGGTATGCGTTTCTTGAAGGTCTATCGGAGACGGGATTTAAATTATTAACAGGTGAAATTAAGGAAAAGCAATTCCGCCATTTTGACGTTTCAGAAAGCTGACAGATGTGGCGGCGATATACTTTAAGAATAATAAATGAAAAATTAATGAAGTCGTATAGTTCGGAAAATTAATTAATTGTCGCAGTCGAATAAAAACTATCCTCAGTTGCAGCTAAAATAATAATGTACCTACAAAAATGTTTCATATTTTTCCGTTCACGGGATGCTGAGAACATTCGTGACAACCCAAAGCTTAGTTTCAAACTGGCTGATTCTAGAGATTTATTATAAGTGGAGATACACAATCCCGCATAAAATGTTGTTATAAACTGTCCCACTATGACATTGACAGCTGTATTCAGATACATGCTAACATCGCTATTTTTTACCTTAAACATTCATGCAAAAAAAGCTCAATATACTAGGTGTCAAGTGTCAAATTTGCAAACTAACGTTTCAAAATATTCAAAACCTTTTAGTGAAATCGCCATCACCATAATATTTACGACAAAAGTGAACATCGGACGAATGGAGTCGCATTACACTTTTATACTGTACTAGCTGTTGCCCGCGACTTCGTCCGCGTAGAACATGTTATTATCTAAATGTTTTTATATGGAAGGAATGTAAACAACATTGACATTAGTTTTGTAGTAAACAGTCTAAAACCGAAGTTACAAATCTCTTACTTTCGAAATGTCTTGCTCTTTATACAAACTTAGAACCCCCTTTGAACCCTCATAGTAAACAGTCTGAAACCGTAGTTACAAATTTCTTACTTTAAAAATGCCTTGCTTTCTATATAAACTTCAAACCCCTCTTTAACCTTCATAGGCAAAGAATTAAAAATAAATGCTGAAATAAGTTTTGTAGTCTTTTAACAAACAGTCTAAACCGAAGTTACAAATCCCCTCCAATCAAGAGATAACTAATATGAAAACTATTGTGTGACATTTAAGTACTTACATTCAAGACAGGTATGGTAGATCTAGTCAGTCTACTTAAAGCCTTTATTTGTGGTATATACGTCTGTGGTACGAAAGTGGGTCAAACACACAACAGACGACTTATTTTATTTGGTTTGAATTTTTGATCACGCTAATATTGCGACCCATTGTCGGAGACATAGTTTATATATATGGAAATAGTTGTCTATGCTACGCCACTGGCAACTCTTTCTCTCTTCCTTTTTCTACTTCAAACCAAATGTATCGCTCTTCAATATATTTAATCCTATAAATTCATAAACCCTTGTTTCCTTGACATGGTGCCGAAAAAGATGTTCAGTTATAGTGTTATTTCTCGCGTGTGAAGTTATTTCGAGTGAATATACCAATATAAAAACATAAATTCAATATTAAAATCTCCAAATTTTTCCGTAAGAAGATTGAAGCATGTCAAATTTTGACAATCGTAATTTATTCCCGAGCTCGCATTAAAACTCCTTCATAATAAATTATATTAAACGCAAATTGTCAAAGTGTCAATTCGAACTGGATAGTGACACAGACATATCCATATACAGTAGTGCAACTTAATATTGCACATGCAAAATGGAGTTTGAAAAAAAGAAATGGCTCGCAGCAAAAAATCAATACAAAGCTTCTATCGAACGTGTCGAAAGAGCGTTAGCACGACACAAGGATCTCACAACGGAGGATTTGGAGGTACGAAGAAATATTTTAACGGAAGCATATACGAAATACAAAGAGTCGATCATTAATTTGCTGGCCTTAGACGAACCCTGCGAAGAAGATGATGATACCGAGGACTGCTTCATGAGTTCATTAGCAAATATCGAACGTCAGTTAAAGTCAAGAGTCGGTTCAGTTAACTCCAAGCAAATAGAAAGTTTCCGAGGCATAGCCAACTTACCATCTCTGGATATCCCCATTTACGACGGAAAGGACATATCCAGCTACAAGCCGTTCATTGAAATGTTCCGTGCTGTAGTCCATGAAGACACCCGGATTTCAAACATTCAAAGGCTTTGTTTCTTAAAGAAGTATTTAAAAGAAGAGCCATTATATATTATTGATAGCCTGCCGATTGTTGGTGAGTCATACGAACCAGCCCTACAGTTGTTGAACAAAAGGTATGATAACCCCGCCTTACTTATTAACAGCCACGTCATCAGCCTACTGGATCTACAAGGTTTGCATCGAGGTACAGCCCAGCAACTGAGAAATTTTGTAGCGTCCGTCAGGCAGCGCGTTAAAGCACTAGAAAACCTTAAACAACCTGTCGGTGAGTGGAACGCGTTATTGTCATGTATTTTAATACGCAAGCTTGACCCATTCACTGCCAGATTATTTCACAGTGACAGGGATACCACAACAGTTGCCACTGTTGATGAGTTATTAGAGTTCCTGGAGAAACGCGCTGCCACTCTCGAGGCCAGCCCGGTTGTCAACGACAAATTGCACAAGTCGGTGAATCTTGCTACAGTAAACAAGATGGAAAAGTCACAAGTGTCTCCGCAACAGTGTTCCTTTTGTTGTAGGGACCATAAATTATTTAAATGTCCCGAGTTTACTGCTCTCAAACCAGAGCATAGGAATGAATTCGCTGTGAAACATAAGCTGTGTCAAATCTGCCTTACCTCTCATGTCAAAAAGTGTAGGTATAATTTTAAGTGCAATATTTGTCATTCCAGCCTTCACAACACTTTGATACATGTGCCTGTCGACCAACCTGCACCGGGAGTACAGGAGGGTGAATGTGAGAAACCTGTAGTAAGCATGCATGTCGCTCAGCCTCTGCATGTCAGCAGTTGTGTGCTTTTACCCACAGCCAAGGTAACAGTAGTTGATTCTAATAATAAGAGACACACAGTGAAGGCACTCTTGGACAGTGCTTCTCAAACGTCATTTTGTACAACTGCTTTCGCCAATCAGCTAGGGTTGCCACAACATGAACTTCGCAAAACTATAGGAACATTAGGGGACGTTTACAACAACAGCTCAAATAAAGGGATCAATCTGACAATAGAGTCAATGGTTCGCGATTTCAAAATGAGTGTCACGTGCTCAGTTATACAAAAAATTACATCGAAGTTGCCTCAAAAACAAATAGATTTGAGCAACTTTGTAATTCCAAAAAATATAGCCTTAGCAGACAAGGAGTTTCATATTCCAGGAGAAATATCACTGTTTCTAGCCAGTGATGTTTTCTTCAAAATAATACAAGACGGCAAAATAGAAGGCAGACCAGCGGATCCCATCCTGCTCAACACTCAGCTGGGATACATCGTGTCGTCCACCAGCCAAACCGGTACCACTTCAGCCATTGCTATGCATACAGTCGTTGAACCCGATCTTGACCACTGCGTTCGTCAATTTTGGGAGGCAGTGAAGGTTCCTGATACATATCATGAATCCCTGTCAGAGCACGAGTATAGCGAAAGGGTATTCCAGGAGTCGGTCACCTTAGAGAATAATACATTCGAGGTCAAATTTCCGCTCAAGGTTGAATTGCAGGATGTTGACCCGTCCAATTCATTATTTGACATAATAATGCAGTTCCGAACGCATAAATACACACTGCAATGTGACATTCGTCAAATGTATCGAATGATTCAAGGGCATCCAGATTATAGAAGATTGCTGAACATGCTATGGCGCGAGAATGGGATTATGAACATTCTGCAATTGCAAGCATTTACATATGACTTGACATCGTCCTCATTTTTAGCTACAAGGTGCCTTATTGAGCTGGCAAGGAGGTACAAAACTGAGTACCCACTTGCTAGTGCGGCCATTATAAATAGTTCGTATGTTGATGACATTCAAACCGGCAATGACACCTTACAGGGCGCAATGCAGCTAAAAAATGAGGTAAATTCAATTATGAAGCTAGCTAATTTTAAGCTTCACAAATGGGTCTCAAACAGCTCAGAGCTGCTAAGCGATTTACCTCAAGAAAGCTGATTGTTTGACCCGATGGGATACGTTGGTCCCGTTACTATGAAGGCCAAACTTATTTTACAATTGATATGGCAAAATGATCTAGATTGGGATACACCATTACCCAGTGAATTAATACAAACATGGGAATCATTTCATATAAACCTTACAAATATGCCGACCATTCGTATTGATCGGTATATACAAATTGTTGATGCAGATGAAGTTCAACTTATAGGTTACTGCAATGCATCTGCTGAGGCTTACGGCTGTTGCATTTATATCCAGGTCAAAGTCAAGGGTGTCACTCACATTCACTTGCTTTGCTCCAAGTCCAGGTTGGCAGGGATTTTAAGTATTTTAAACATTGATGATGTACATATGTTTTGCGACTCAAAGATTGTACTTTGCTGGTTGGAAGCTCAAACTGTAAAGATTCCTGCTTACATAGGCAATCGGGTTCGCGAAATAAATAAACTGGCTGAAGGCATGCACTGGCATTTTACACCCGGATTACTCAATCCAGCTGACATTCTCTCAAGGGGATCAGATCCACAAGATATTGCAGACAATTTCCTATGGAAGCATGGACCTGATTACTTGACTGATTGCGATACTTATAACTTATTTTTATCGGTGTATGTATTGAGATTTATTAATAAGTGTAAAAAGAATATCACGGAGACCGGAAAGGTTTCTCTTAAAGAGTATAGAGCAGCTTTTAAGATGATTGTTAAAGCTGTTCAACTTCACTATTTTGCTGAAGAATTGAAATGTATTGCAGAGAAAGGGCAAATTAAAGGGCAACTTGGTCGTCTTTGTCCATTTGTAGACAAAGATGCAATATTAAGAGTGAGCGGTCGATTACAGCACTCTGATTTAAACTTTTCAAAAAAGTTTCCCATTATTTTGCCTAAACATTGCCATATATCCACATTGATTATAAGGCAAGAGCATTTAGCAATGATGCACGGTGGATTAAAGCTTATTCTGGGCAATCTGTTTCAGAAGTATTATACTGTCAACTCTGTACGAGAGGTAAAGAGCGTTATCTTTAAATGCGTAGTATGCCGTAGACATAAGGCAGAGTCTGCAAAGCAATTAATGGGTTCACTACCCAAGGACCGTGTTACACCTGATCGGGCCTTTAAAAAGGTGGGTTTAAATTATTGCGGCCCATTTGACATTAAGCAGTCCTCAAAACGGAACAGCGTCATCACAAAGGGGTATGTTGCTTTATTTATTTGCTTCGCTTGCAAGGCTGTTCATTTAGAGGTAGTCTCTGACATGTCCACTAATACCTTCATGGCAGCGCTTAAAAGCTTTATCGCTCGTCGAGGAGTACCCTCTGACATTTACTATGACAACGCATCTACTTTCAAAGGTGCCAACAATCGGTTGAAAGATCTGTACACTTTAGCTTTAGCGTGGAATACAATCTTTTAAGTTCCATTTGAAACGAATTTCTTCATGTAAAATATTTACTTATGAGCAATTTAATACCATAACAATATAAATTTTAAATTCACGTCCAATCATGCAGCTCACTACACAGGACAGTTCAGATTTTTCTTGCCTAACTCCAGGGCACTATTTAATAGGTAGTCCTATTATGGCTACACCTCAGCATGATTTAACTGAGATACCTACCAATCGTTTGCAATTCTGGAGAACTTGTGAACAAGTAAGACAGCACTTCTGGAAGGTTTGGTCGAAAGACTATTTATCTTCTCTAAATGAACGCACTAAATGGTACAAAGATCTGCCTAATCTCAAAGAGGGCGCTGTAGTTTTACTGATAAATTTGAACAACCCACCTCTTCATTGGCCTCTGGGTAGGGTCACTAAAATATTTAGTGGCAACGATAATAAAGTCAGAGTAGTAGATGTTCAAACAGCAGATGGTAAACTTCATCGTAGGGCTGTATCTAAGTTAGTTATTTTACCAGTGGAGTAAATGTTATATTTTCGTTCTTACAGACTTTAAACAAGTATTTTGAGTTTTGACAATTTATGATAATACTTTTATGTACCTACATTTATTAAGATATGATTAATATTTCTTTCTCCGGGGCAATTATGTCGGAGACATAGTTTATATATATGGAAATAGTTGTCTATGCTACGCCACTGGCAACTCTTTCTCTCTTCCTTTTTCTACTTCAAACCAAATGTATCGCTCTGTAATATATTTAATCTTATAAATTCATAAACCCTTGTTTCCTTGACACCCATTTTGCACGTCATAGAGGATTTCGTGAAAATCTTTAATTTAAAAATATAAGAAATATTATTATAAACACTTTTTTGTCATAAGTCAAAATAAACCAACACGATTTATTAAAATTAAAAAAGTAACAGCTACTCCATATATTTTTGTTCTGTGATAAGTCAAAATTTGTATGTACTAAATAAATTCCTAAAAATTATGAAAGAATTATAGTTTTAACTAGAATCTGTTTATAAATAAATAGTTCTTACGTAAAATAAGACATTCCATCCTTTTTATTTGGTTTTCTGTTATTATTATTGCAGTTTTTCACTGCACATTTCGTCATGATTGACAACTGCCACTGTCTGTGGTCAGAACAAGACATAGCCAAAGTACTGCCCAAGTCGATTTGGCAGTAGTTTTGACTTGCCATTTTTTCCTGCTGATGGTGTATCTCTATATATTAAATCAATGGGGTTACCTTATGGTTACCACATCCGATATGATTACCATAACAATATGGTTACCCTATCAGTAAGGTTACCTTATCATAAGGTTACCTTATCATAAGGTTACCAAATTGATAGGGTTACCAAATCGATATGCTTAAGCCTGAAAAGGGGTTTCCGGTCCTTGGCTATAGGACATACGAAGAAGCTACGAGTAAAATAATTAAAGTGAACAAAACAAGATTTATTCGTCCTTAATAACATTGTCAATCACAATGAAGAGTATTAAAGTTGAGCTTTATTATAAACTATTGTGGTTATTCACTTCATAATTACATTGATTACATTTTACAATCATCAGCACGTATGTGTTTATTAACTATTCTTCATAGGACATAATATAGGACATGTATTTATTTATATTACAAATTAAAGAAGGAATATATACAAGTACCTAATGCGTTACAGACTTTACAGTTTATATAAACATTTATAGAATTGACATGATAATAATATGCAATTGTGATGTGACATGTAATATTTATATAATAATATGAGTATACATATGTATTTATATTATCACGCCCGTTTCCCGTAGGGGTAGGCAAAGACCACTTGTTACGATAATAATAGTACATTGTTTAGCGAGGGGCGTAAGTGGAATATTGCGATCAAGAGTATATCAGAAGCCCGACTCGAGTTTGCAATATTCTTACGCCCGTATGTTTTGAAATAGTACATTACTTACCTAGGGCGGTTAAACAAAGAATGTCTCAGATCGCAGGTATTTGTCGCCCGAGCCGAAGGCAAGGGCGATAAACATGCGCTCTGAGGCTTTCTTTATTACCGCCTGTGGTAAGTACAAAATTTTACGTCTCTATCTGGCCAGGAAGTGGGGGATTCTGCACGCATAGCGTGCGGTAATTCCTACTTTATGGCCAGGTATGACGTAAAAGAGTTTTTCATCACACTTGCTCGTAAATGGTGTTATTCCATGCCTGTATACATAAGGACCACGGTCTAAATTGTTGTTATATGGTTTTTTTTAAACTCCCGAGTGAGTAATGAGCTTGTGTGTGATCTGATTGGTCTAAGCAAATCTAGTTGACCGCGCGCATAATGAACTCTGCTCTGTGATTGGTTTAAAAAAAAATCTAGTTAGCCACGCGCCGCAAGAATACTGCTCTGTGATTGGTTGAAATATTGAAGCTCCGCCCTCCACTCGCACTGATCGGGAAGTGAAGTTGTCAATTTCGTCAACATTTGATTGATGCGCTTGTATAAAACATAGGTTTTTCTGTCTTTTGTGGTTATTTATTTCCTCGCAAACGTGATGAAAAACATTGTGTATAACACGGGCGTAAGAATATTGCAAACTCGAGTCATCAAAAGCCCTCCTGATAGACTCTCGTTTGCAATATTCCTCATACGCCCCTTGTTAAACAATTTACTATAATCCATCTTAGCATAGGTACATATATAGCTTCTCAATTTTTGTCAGTACATCTTTATTTTTGTCTCTTTTCTCATTTCATTTCTGAGTTTTACACCAAACTTAACGCTATTTACACGGATTTCCAAAAAAAATATATAAAGAAAAAGAAAGAAAGAAGACATTTATTCACTACACAAAAGGCACACAGAGACAAAGGGAGGAGATATACATTACAATTTGACACATACGAGTAGTGTGTGTCTTCGCGGAAGCGAATCGGTCACTGTCTCAGCATTATGCCGAGGTGTCAGACAGACACCTACAGCGCTAATTTTCAGACAGAACCGTACGTGACCTACGGAACGCAATATAGTTGTTCAATGGAAATTACAAATTAAAATCACGGGAAATTCAGACTGTGTTCGCCAAAGTAACCATACTTCGCGCCTTCCGTCGCTGCAGGTGCACGCGCCACGCTTTCCGGTGACTCCGCATCGACAAGAAGAACGCTAACACACCGAACAAATTGAGCAAACTCACTATTATACAAATCTGCCGCACCAACACATCTTGAGTGAAATCCATCTCTACTAACATAGGAGGGTAAAAGGCAATCGCCGATGTGACACAAGCGGCGGTAGAAAAAGTTATATTCTGACACACATTCCGTCTGGAATTTTTGTCACGTTTTGCTATCGTTATTAGGGTATACAATACTCTGAGATATAGAAAGGTATTTACCAATTTATAGAAAACAATTATGCCTAGAGAGATATATCCCACGTGACGCACTTTCAAATTGGCCAGCCACACCGCTGCGAACAGTATGACCCCCTCTAACGTCGACGCTGCCCAAGCGAATAAGTTTGTGAGCAAATATCTGTGTCTGATGCGGTTGTTGAACACCTTCACGATGTCCATGTAGAACATAACCGTAGCCACTAACAGCCAGTGGCTCATCGCTATACGGGACATCACAAATACCACCTGTATTAAAATCTGGCACGTAGGAAGTTGAAAGTACGTAATACCAAAGATTTCATCACTGTTTATGTTTGAATAGAAAAATGTTCTGTTCAGTGTATAGTTCATTAACAAGGTGATGATACTCATCATGATCACGTTTAGGAACACGTAGTTCTTGAACAGTCTCCACCGGGGTATGAGGATCCAGGAGGTGATGCCGAACACGGTGCTGGCGACTGCGACCACCACGTTGGTGGTGAACACTCCAAACATTATCCAATAAACGTATATGAACATTTTATTTGGATGGATTCTAGGTCCTGGTGACAAGTCAAAGTCACAGGTATAGATGGCATCGTGGAGGATTTTGATATGGGCGAGAGATTTTTCCCACGGAATCATCGTTATTTTGGTATCGGCGAGAGATTTTTCCCACGGAATCATCGTTATTTTGGTATCGGCGAGAGATTTTTCCCACGGAATCATCGTTATTTTGGTATCGGCGAGAGATTTTTCCCACGGAATCGTCGTTATTTGTTGTTCTCTTCACGTCTTGCATTAGGCGCTGTCTTAATCAAACTAGAACCACTATAGATGTCACACATTTATGCCTGTCTCACATCGTCACAAAAACTCTCCACCGTCACAGCTCAGCTTAAAGTACTTCATTGTCCATTCCTTAATTACGTCTACGACTACTTCTTTCAACACGTAAGAGGGCACAATGCGATTTTTCTAATTTGCCTTGCATAGATGAATAATTCCCGTTGACTAACCGTGCCGTGGATAGTTGCGCTGTCAAGTTACTGTTTGGTGTTTACCACCAGCACAGTTAGCACTAGTAGTATTTCCCCGCATCTCGCTCGGTATTCCCTCTCTGCCTAGTCCAAGACGAAAAGGACGCCCTGAGGTCGGAACGTCACGCTCTTGAACCCACACTTGTGCTTTGCTTGCACGTAAAGATCATTTAAATAACAACTATTAGCGTGAGTCAATAAGGAAAAGATTTTCCTTACGCTAAGTATGCAATAAATGCAAGGAGCATACTCTAAGAAGGTTTGATTTGGTGTAATAATGGCCTTATTTATAAACTTTCAAATTCCTATTTTAGCTAAAAAAATGCCGTTAGAACTAGTTTGTCTTTTTTCGTCCCTTGTCATTTGTGTTTGTGCAAGGGCAAGTACATAATTTGGTTTACAGAGTTACTTAGTTAAGGTTTATGGATAACGTTTTTGATCTCATAGTGAGATTTTTATGCATAATTTACACATTATACATAGTTGTCGGTAATTCAATGTATTTCTCTTAAAGAGTGGTGGGGAGGTTGATTGCAACTTTTTGGACCACATAATGCATTATGGAAAAGTGAACCACTTTCGTGATAATTAATTCGATTTAAAAAAAACAAGTATATACCGGCTTCTACATTAGCAAAAATATTAAAAAAAGAACCAAAAAAAGATAAAAACGAGGCCAGTGGGCCAAAAGTATTTTGTTTAGTAAACAAGACAATTAATTAATTAACAATTTGAAAACAAGATTTACTTGTACGCGTAAGAAAGTAGGTACAGTCAGCCAAGAAAGTGGTCTACCACTTTTCGACTTTATTGCATACAAAATAAGGTCCAAAAGTGGTACACCGCTTTTTTGGCTGATGTTACGACTCAAAATTATAACACTTTAAACTCTCGCCCTTTGTACAGTCGCCATCACATACATCGGAGCAAACAAGCAGCTCACAAACAGCGGAACACACCTCTATTTTCAAGGCGTTAAGGTGCATGTGCACCTACATATAGTGTACCTATTTACAGTCATGGCCAGATAATTAAGAACACGATTTTTTTTCCCATACAGTTGCATACAAATATGATTTTTTTAATTTGATGATAATTTAAAATGTGTTTGATTAAATTTGTTTCTGATTATACGGATGTAACCGTCTTTAAACAATATTTAATATGGTGCACATACAGCTTCTGTAAAATTTAGACTATTTTCAAGGCGTTAAGGTGCATGTGCACCTACATATAGTGTACCTATTTACAGTCATGGCCAGATAATTAAGAACACGATTTTTTTTCCCATACAGTTGCATACAAATATGATTTTTTTAATTTGATGATAATTTAAAATGTGTTTGATTAAATTTGTTTCTGATTATACGGATGTAACCGTCTTTAAACAATATTTAATATGGTGCACATACAGCTTCTGTAAAATTTAGACTTTAAAAAATACAGACGATCAAATATCGTTCCTAATTACATTCATACATTGTTCCTAATTACAGTATGAACTTGTAAAAACTGGCCATTTCACCATCCGTATTTTTTTAAGCACAACTTTTACAGAACTTTTATATAAACTAAATTAAATCTTATGTATACACAGATACCTCCATATACTCAGAAATAAAATTGGCCAAACACATTATAAATTATCATCAAATTTAAAAAGTCATATTTGTATGCAACTGTATGGGGGAAAAAATCATGTTCTTCATTATCTGGCCATGACTGTATGTATGTGATGGCGACTGTACACATATTTAAATTACTGTTTTACACGGGTCTTGTATCGAAACGACAGAAATAAAGGTAAATGAATATCGCGTTAGACCCGTCTAAAACAGTGACTCAAAAATTGTTAGATTTTTAGTGTTTTCAACAGCTTGTTTTATAAATAAATAGGTTTTAATAATAATGTTTGTGCGCATGCCTTGTATACCTAAGACCATTTGAACTACTGTATACTGACAAATAAATAAAATTGAATTGAATTGAATTAGGTCCATCATTTGTCGTAGAGACAGACAGAGCGGCGCTTAGGTGAATGCCTAGTCCAGATCCAGGATTTTGGTTTGGGGGGCTTGTAAGGACTCCGATGCTTTTGGATGGATCCGCTACTGATGTCCAGGTTCAAATTGTAATGTTTGTCTCTGCAGCGTGCTGCCGGTGCAATGCCTGTGCGAGTTCCTGTCGGCGGGCGGAGCCGGCGGCGAGGCGGGCAAGGCGGGCGAGCTGGCCGCGCACCTGCGCCGCACCGTCGCGGCCAGCGACGAGGGCGCGCGCGCCGTGCTGCAGTACTACACGCAGCGGCTCGCGCACTCGCACGCGCCCACGCGAGCGCAGGCCTCCAGGGTACGTGCTGCCGGTGCAATGCCTGTGCGAGTTCCTGTCGGCGGGCGGAGCCGGCGGCGAGGCGGGCAAGGCGGGCGAGCTGGCCGCGCACCTGCGCCGCACCGTCGCGGCCAGCGACGAGGGCGCGCGCGCCGTGCTGCAGTACTACACGCAGCGGCTCGCGCACTCGCACGCGCCCACGCGAGCGCAGGCCTCCAGGGTACGTGCTGCCGGTGCAATGCCTGTGCGAGTTCCTGTCGGCGGGCGGAGCCGGCGGCGAGGCGGGCAAGGCGGGCGAGCTGGCCGCGCACCTGCGCCGCACCGTCGCGGCCAGCGACGAGGGCGCGCGCGCCGTGCTGCAGTACTACACGCAGCGGCTCGCGCACTCGCACGCGCCCACGCGAGCGCAGGCCTCCAGGGTACGTGCTGCCGGTGCAATGCCTGTGCGAGTTCCTGTCGGCGGGCGGAGCCGGCGGCGAGGCGGGCAAGGCGGGCGAGCTGGCCGCGCACCTGCGCCGCACCGTCGCGGCCAGCGACGAGGGCGCGCGCGCCGTGCTGCAGTACTACACGCAGCGGCTCGCGCACTCGCACGCGCCCACGCGAGCGCAGGCCTCCAGGGTACGTGCTGCCGGTGCAATGCCTGTGCGAGTTCCTGTCGGCGGGCGGAGCCGGCGGCGAGGCGGGCAAGGCGGGCGAGCTGGCCGCGCACCTGCGCCGCACCGTCGCGGCCAGCGACGAGGGCGCGCGCGCCGTGCTGCAGTACTACACGCAGCGGCTCGCGCACTCGCACGCGCCCACGCGAGCGCAGGCCTCCAGGGTACGTGCTGCCGGTGCAATGCCTGTGCGAGTTCCTGTCGGCGGGCGGAGCCGGCGGCGAGGCGGGCAAGGCGGGCGAGCTGGCCGCGCACCTGCGCCGCACCGTCGCGGCCAGCGACGAGGGCGCGCGCGCCGTGCTGCAGTACTACACGCAGCGGCTCGCGCACTCGCACGCGCCCACGCGCGCGCAGGCCTCCAGGGTACGTGGACGTGCTATTTATTCGTGCCATAATACCTATGCACTGAACCGCTGCTTTCCGAGATAGCTTCAAGTTCGCGGCGTCTAAATGCTAGAATGACATCCCTAAGGGCGCTAAAATAATTATATGGTACATATGGTGGTTGGGGCCACAATAGCCTCCAGGCCCCGTATCACGTGATAAGTGACAAGATAAGAGCGTCGTCTCGTTCTATAGAACGGTATCAGCCAGGGACGGATGCTCTATCTTGTCACTTATCGCGTGATAAGCTACCATGCTACGGGGCCAGGTAGCGCCCGGCTGTGGCTAAGAATCTCGGCTCCGGAGTTGAGAAGAGGTCCAGATAATCATCCTGGTCCAGAATATGTCTACTGGTCTCTACCGGTGCCAAGGACTGCCGGCCTCCAGGGTACCAGTTTTAGGCTCCTCCACCAGGCTAACCAACAGCGTTAGAACAGACTCGCAACTTGGCAGCCAGTTGAGATTACATTACAACCCCTAGAGGTGTTTGAAACGAGGCGACCTTCCGATGTAGCGGAGCGGTGGACTTTAAATGTACCCTGTAGCTAGTACAGAAATATTTTCTGACGCATTTTTCAATCACGTGACTGCAAGTAAAATTTAAACACGTAATTTTTATCACAGGGCTTGAAACTAGTTCTGACGCAGGCGGAGGATACAGCTGAAATGGACTACAGTGCAGACGTCAGTCCCGAGTAAGTGCTTTACAATGTATTTCATATTACACATAGGTATTTGCTAGATTTTTATGCGTTTCTGTTCTTTTGTTTCCGAGTGTTAGATCAAGGCGTCTAACGAAGTCAAGTCACATAGCAGGGATTCTTAGCCTGATGTACAAATCGTTTGGTTCAAGTCTGCAACTTTTTTCTGGTGAAGGCTAAGGAAGGTTATTCCTATCACCAATAAAATAATCGGGCATTTCTGAAATTTTCATCCATTCACAATTGTTTATGTTCTATTGTACTCGTACTGGCTTCATACATAAGTCACTTGCTTGCGTTTTAACTATCAGCCATTGATATCACGAATTGAGAACCTCCTCCTTTTTTTGAAGTTGGTTATGAAATACATAAAATTAACCGTTGCTTCATCATTTTACGAGGTTTAGACATTTTTAATAGATTTACATACGTTTCTTATCTTCCGCATATTTAAAATAGTCCTCGCGTTACAACTGCGCCGTCTGAGTCACACTCGTTTAGGGTTCCTAGGCTGTAATAATACTTGCGAATGCTTGGCAGGGAATGGCTGGAGCTGCTAGTGCAGCTGCGGCACTGGGGCGCTGTGCGTGACGAGGTGCTCGGGAGGCTGCGCGCCGCCTGCCTCGCCGAGTGCGTGCCTCGCCACCTCGCCGCGTACATCGCCTTCCTGGCCGCGCACGCGGCCGCCTGCCCGCCCGAGACTCTGCCCCCGCTCGTGCTGGTATGTATCCACAGGGAGTGGCTGGAGCTGCTAGTGCAGCTGCGGCACTGGGGCGCTGTGCGTGACGAGGTGCTCGGGAGGCTGCGCGCCGCCTGCCTCGCCGAGTGCGTGCCTCGCCACCTCGCCGCGTACATCGCCTTCCTGGCCGCGCACGCGGCCGCCTGCCCGCCCGAGACTCTGCCCCCGCTCGTGCTGGTATGTATCCACAGGGAGTGGCTGGAGCTGCTAGTGCAGCTGCGGCACTGGGGCGCTGTGCGTGACGAGGTGCTCGGGAGGCTGCGCGCCGCCTGCCTCGCCGAGTGCGTGCCTCGCCACCTCGCCGCGTACATCGCCTTCCTGGCCGCGCACGCGGCCGCCTGCCCGCCCGAGACTCTGCCCCCGCTCGTGCTGGTATGTATCCACAGGGAGTGGCTGGAGCTGCTAGTGCAGCTGCGGCACTGGGGCGCTGTGCGTGACGAGGTGCTCGGGAGGCTGCGCGCCGCCTGCCTCGCCGAGTGCGTGCCTCGCCACCTCGCCGCGTACATCGCCTTCCTGGCCGCGCACGCGGCCGCCTGCCCGCCCGAGACTCTGCCCCCGCTCGTGCTGGTATGTATCCACAGGGAGTGGCTGGAGCTGCTAGTGCAGCTGCGGCACTGGGGCGCTGTGCGTGACGAGGTGCTCGGGAGGCTGCGCGCCGCCTGCCTCGCCGAGTGCGTGCCTCGCCACCTCGCCGCGTACATCGCCTTCCTGGCCGCGCACGCGGCCGCCTGCCCGCCCGAGACTCTGCCCCCGCTCGTGCTGGTATGTATCCACAGGGAGTGGCTGGAGCTGCTAGTGCAGCTGCGGCACTGGGGCGCTGTGCGTGACGAGGTGCTCGGGAGGCTGCGCGCCGCCTGCCTCGCCGAGTGCGTGCCTCGCCACCTCGCCGCGTACATCGCCTTCCTGGCCGCGCACGCGGCCGCCTGCCCGCCCGAGACTCTGCCCCCGCTCGTGCTGGTATGTATCCA
Source organism: Epinotia brunnichana (assembly GCA_963854355.1). Lineage (NCBI taxonomy): Eukaryota > Metazoa > Arthropoda > Insecta > Lepidoptera > Tortricidae > Epinotia > Epinotia brunnichana. Next base: position 1,375,521 of record OY977952.1, on the reverse strand, counting down.
CAGGGAGTGGCTGGAGCTGCTAGTGCAGCTGCGGCACTGGGGCGCTGTGCGTGACGAGGTGCTCGGGAGGCTGCGCGCCGCCTGCCTCGCCGAGTGCGTGCCTCGCCACCTCGCCGCGTACATCGCCTTCCTGGCCGCGCACGCGGCCGCCTGCCCGCCCGAGACTCTGCCCCCGCTCGTGCTGGTATGTATCCACAGGGAGTGGCTGGAGCTGCTAGTGCAGCTGCGGCACTGGGGCGCTGTGCGTGACGAGGTGCTCGGGAGGCTGCGCGCCGCCTGCCTCGCCGAGTGCGTGCCTCGCCACCTCGCCGCGTACATCGCCTTCCTGGCCGCGCACGCGGCCGCCTGCCCGCCCGAGACTCTGCCCCCGCTCGTGCTGGTATGTATCCACAGGGAGTGGCTGGAGCTGCTAGTGCAGCTGCGGCACTGGGGCGCTGTGCGTGACGAGGTGCTCGGGAGGCTGCGCGCCGCCTGCCTCGCCGAGTGCGTGCCTCGCCACCTCGCCGCGTACATCGCCTTCCTGGCCGCGCACGCGGCCGCCTGCCCGCCCGAGACTCTGCCCCCGCTCGTGCTGGTATGTATCCACAGAGAGTGGCTGGAGCTGCTAGTGCAGATGCGGCATTTGTCTGACTGATTGATCAATATTTGTAACTTGAGGAAATTACAATCAATGTGTAATGAATGATGATTTTGTATGTGCAGGACCTGAGCCAAGTGGTGATGGAGCGGCAGGTGGTGATAGGTGGCGTGCTGCCGCCGGGCGAGGCGCGCGCGGCGCCCGACCGCCTGCAGCACCGCACGCTGCATGCGCTCACCTCCATCTTCCACGACCACCTGCGCAAGGTAACAGCACCGAGACTTGGGCCGGCTTCAGATCTTCTAGGAAAAACTAGCAAACGGACGCCAGACTCTTTCAGGAATCGGCCCCGACTTAAAGCAACGGCTTCGTCGACAGGAGAGGCTTCATCACGGCTTGGAGACATTCTGGTGCACTCATGAAAGAGGCCACCCACGACAGACTTTTGTAAATCTGATCGCTCCACCGCTCGGGTGACCTTCCACGTGATCTAGTTCCGTCTACTCTGCCTTGCACGGCGCTTTAGGGATATATCGGTGTTGTACCGCCTTAAGAGTTAGTTAAAGAACTTGAGAATACAATTATTTAATTTAGTAAACGTCTCAGTCTCTCGTCGCAGAGAGGCCTATGTCCAGCAGTGGACTGACACCAGGATGATGTGACGATGATGAAACGTTCCAGGCTGTTTGTTTCCAGGCGCGTTCATCCGTGCCGCTGACGGCGGAGGCGGGCGAGGAGTGGGGCGCGGGCGGCGCCGTGGCGGGAGAACTAGTGACACTGCAGTGGAGCTCCGCCGCCGCCGCCATGCCGGCTGTGGTCGCGCATGCGCACTACAAGCTGCTGTGCTACGGGCCGTCCGCCTGTAAGTACATTACAGCTGAGCTGAGCTGTGGGTAGCAGACGATCGAGCAATTAAGGCACTATTCCACGACTTGCTCAACACACAACTCGCCTTTTATTGAAGTTCCTTTACTTAGTTTTAAGGAAGTGTTAACTTACGTCACCAACGATCTCAACAAACATTTATTTTCACAGACGACACGAACCAGGAGATGTACTCCTGGCTAGAATCAGTGTGGGTCGGGGAGCCCCCAACCGCCTTCCTAGCCGACGGCACCACATCCAGCCTGCTGCCGGACTGGCTGCGGCTGCACCTGGTGCGCTCGGCGCGGCCCGCGCTGCTCGAGCTGGGCCTGCGCGCGCTGCCCGCGCACAAGCTGGCGCTCTTCATACAGACCTTCGGCATGCCCCGTGCCGCCTGCAGGTAATTATCTTTAGCGGCGTTTCTTGATCTCTGTGCACCTCCGTATCTAACACGCATTGTTTATTGCAGCGCGCTGCTAGCCTCCCTGGACGCGTGTCCCGCGGGCGCGGTGGTGCGGCTGGGCGTGGAGCGCGGCTACATGGCGCAGCTATTGCAGGTGCAGCGCGCGCGCGGCTGCACGGGCGGCGAGGCCTTCGCCGCTGCACTGCACCTGCAGCCGCCCGTCTACCCGCCAGGTGCGTACCAGGTGTTGCAGCGCGCTGCTAGCCTCCCTGGACGCGTGTCCCGCGGGCGCGGTGGTGCGGCTGGGCGTGGAGCGCGGCTACATGGCGCAGCTGTTGCAGGTGCAGCGCGCGCGCGGCTGCACGGGCGGCGAGGCCTTCGCCGCTGCACTGCACCTGCAGCCGCCCGTCTACCCGCCAGGTGCGTACCAGGTGTTGCAGCGCGCTGCTAGCCTCCCTGGACGCGTGTCCCGCGGGCGCGGTGGTGCGGCTGGGCGTGGAGCGCGGCTACATGGCGCAGCTATTGCAGGTGCAGCGCGCGCGCGGCTGCACGGGCGGCGAGGCCTTCGCCGCTGCACTGCACCTGCAGCCGCCCGTCTACCCGCCAGGTGCGTACCAGGTGTTGCAGCGCGCTGCTAGCCTCCCTGGACGCGTGTCCCGCGGGCGCGGTGGTGCGGCTGGGCGTGGAGCGCGGCTACATGGCGCAGCTATTGCAGGTGCAGCGCGCGCGCGGCTGCACGGGCGGCGAGGCCTTCGCCGCTGCACTGCACCTGCAGCCGCCCGTCTACCCGCCAGGTGCGTACCAGGTGTTGCAGCGCGCTGCTAGCCTCCCTGGACGCGTGTCCCGCGGGCGCGGTGGTGCGGCTGGGCGTGGAGCGCGGCTACATGGCGCAGCTGTTGCAGGTGCAGCGCGCGCGCGGCTGCACGGGCGGCGAGGCCTTCGCCGCTGCACTGCACCTGCAGCCGCCCGTCTACCCGCCAGGTGCGTACCAGGTGTTGCAGCGCGCTGCTAGCCTCCCTGGACGCGTGTCCCGCGGGCGCGGTGGTGCGGCTGGGCGTGGAGCGCGGCTACATGGCGCAGCTATTGCAGGTGCAGCGCGCGCGCGGCTGCACGGGCGGCGAGGCCTTCGCCGCTGCACTGCACCTGCAGCCGCCCGTCTACCCGCCAGGTGCGTACCAGGTGTTGCAGCGCGCTGCTAGCCTCCCTGGACGCGTGTCCCGCGGGCGCGGTGGTGCGGCTGGGCGTGGAGCGCGGCTACATGGCGCAGCTATTGCAGGTGCAGCGCGCGCGCGGCTGCACGGGCGGCGAGGCCTTCGCCGCTGCACTGCACCTGCAGCCGCCCGTCTACCCGCCAGGTGCGTACCAGGTGTTGCAGCGCGCTGCTAGCCTCCCTGGACGCGTGTCCCGCGGGCGCGGTGGTGCGGCTGGGCGTGGAGCGCGGCTACATGGCGCAGCTATTGCAGGTGCAGCGCGCGCGCGGCTGCACGGGCGGCGAGGCCTTCGCCGCTGCACTGCACCTGCAGCCGCCCGTCTACCCGCCAGGTGCGTACCAGGTGTTGCAGCGCGCTGCTAGCCTCCCTGGACGCGTGTCCCGCGGGCGCGGTGGTGCGGCTGGGCGTGGAGCGCGGCTACATGGCGCAGCTATTGCAGGTGCAGCGCGCGCGCGGCTGCACGGGCGGCGAGGCCTTCGCCGCTGCACTGCACCTGCAGCCGCCCGTCTACCCGCCAGGTGCGTACCAGGTGTTGCAGCGCGCTGCTAGCCTCCCTGGACGCGTGTCCCGCGGGCGCGGTGGTGCGGCTGGGCGTGGAGCGCGGCTACATGGCGCAGCTATTGCAGGTGCAGCGCGCGCGCGGCTGCACGGGCGGCGAGGCCTTCGCCGCTGCACTGCACCTGCAGCCGCCCGTCTACCCGCCAGGTGCGTACCAGGTGTTGCAGCGCGCTGCTAGCCTCCCTGGACGCGTGTCCCGCGGGCGCGGTGGTGCGGCTGGGCGTGGAGCGCGGCTACATGGCGCAGCTGTTGCAGGTGCAGCGCGCGCGCGGCTGCACGGGCGGCGAGGCCTTCGCCGCTGCACTGCACCTGCAGCCGCCCGTCTACCCGCCAGGTGCGTACCAGGTGTTGCAGCGCGCTGCTAGCCTCCCTGGACGCGTGTCCCGCGGGCGCGGTGGTGCGGCTGGGCGTGGAGCGCGGCTACATGGCGCAGCTGTTGCAGGTGCAGCGCGCGCGCGGCTGCACGGGCGGCGAGGCCTTCGCCGCTGCACTGCACCTGCAGCCGCCCGTCTACCCGCCAGGTGCGTACCAGGTGTTGCAGCGCGCTGCTAGCCTCCCTGGACGCGTGTCCCGCGGGCGCGGTGGTGCGGCTGGGCGTGGAGCGCGGCTACATGGCGCAGCTGTTGCAGGTGCAGCGCGCGCGCGGCTGCACGGGCGGCGAGGCCTTCGCCGCTGCACTGCACCTGCAGCCGCCCGTCTACCCGCCAGGTGCGTACCAGGTGTTGCAGCGCGCTGCTAGCCTCCCTGGACGCGTGTCCCGCGGGCGCGGTGGTGCGGCTGGGCGTGGAGCGCGGCTACATGGCGCAGCTGTTGCAGGTGCAGCGCGCGCGCGGCTGCACGGGCGGCGAGGCCTTCGCCGCTGCACTGCACCTGCAGCCGCCCGTCTACCCGCCAGGTGCGTACCAGGTGTTGCAGCGCGCTGCTAGCCTCCCTGGACGCGTGTCCCGCGGGCGCGGTGGTGCGGCTGGGCGTGGAGCGCGGCTACATGGCGCAGCTGTTGCAGGTGCAGCGCGCGCGCGGCTGCACGGGCGGCGAGGCCTTCGCCGCTGCACTGCACCTGCAGCCGCCCGTCTACCCGCCAGGTGCGTACCAGGTGTTGCAGCGCGCTGCTAGCCTCCCTGGACGCGTGTCCCGCGGGCGCGGTGGTGCGGCTGGGCGTGGAGCGCGGCTACATGGCGCAGCTGTTGCAGGTGCAGCGCGCGCGCGGCTGCACGGGCGGCGAGGCCTTCGCCGCTGCACTGCACCTGCAGCCGCCCGTCTACCCGCCAGGTGCGTACCAGGTGTTGCAGCGCGCTGCTAGCCTCCCTGGACGCGTGTCCCGCGGGCGCGGTGGTGCGGCTGGGCGTGGAGCGCGGCTACATGGCGCAGCTGTTGCAGGTGCAGCGCGCGCGCGGCTGCACGGGCGGCGAGGCCTTCGCCGCTGCACTGCACCTGCAGCCGCCCGTCTACCCGCCAGGTGCGTACCAGGTGTTGCAGCGCGCTGCTAGCCTCCCTGGACGCGTGTCCCGCGGGCGCGGTGGTGCGGCTGGGCGTGGAGCGCGGCTACATGGCGCAGCTGTTGCAGGTGCAGCGCGCGCGCGGCTGCACGGGCGGCGAGGCCTTCGCCGCTGCACTGCACCTGCAGCCGCCCGTCTACCCGCCAGGTGCGTACCAGGTGTTGCAGCGCGCTGCTAGCCTCCCTGGACGCGTGTCCCGCGGGCGCGGTGGTGCGGCTGGGCGTGGAGCGCGGCTACATGGCGCAGCTGTTGCAGGTGCAGCGCGCGCGCGGCTGCACGGGCGGCGAGGCCTTCGCCGCTGCACTGCACCTGCAGCCGCCCGTCTACCCGCCAGGTGCGTACCCGATCATTACCATATCAACCGAAAGACGTCGACTGTACATACGGCTCTCCCATAGAGTGCCACAGTGACCGGTCCAGCGGACTCCCAGACCATCAGTCCACCTTGTGGGGGTCTACTTACGCTGCGTCTTTCTGTACGTGATCGCCACTCGTAAACGAAACGGCCAGGTCTTCTATACTCGAATCTACGTTTTCTAAGTAAGAAGTGCTGCCCTTAGTACAGTCGCCATCACATACATCGGAGCAAACAAGCACGTCACAAACATCGGAACACACCTCTATTTTCAAGGCATTAGGGTGCATGTGCCGATATTTTTGAACACCTATAGTGTACCTATGTATGTGATGGCGACTGTACACACTCATTAGTTTCTTGCATAAAATTAGTATGGTAGTACTTTATAGTCAAAAAACACACAGAGAATAAATAGTAAATCTCCAGTTTGTCTTCATTTGTACTGTTGGGTCTGGTTTTCACTGGGACGACGGCCAAGTTATCGTCCCAAGCTACAGACACTGGTTAATACCATCAACACCTACACTTCTTTTTTTATTTATTTCCACACTTACAACTATCTTTACAGGTACTAAGCCTAAGACAATAGTGTAACTATTTGGAAGCAGAGCGGTATCGAACACTTCTAGAATAAAAAGACCCTTCTGATCCAACAGATGATGCGCTATTCGACGAGGAGCAACTCCCGTCTGAAGACGAGGACGAATGTGCCCCGATCCCGCTCGCCATCCAGCCGGAACAAGTCCCAAGTTTGCTGGCCACCGCCTTCTGCGGCGCGCGCACTTTCGCCGGTGACCTGGATATAGCCTTTACAGAACTTAATGCGGTGAGTTTATACTACTACTTACTCACTTACTCCGTTGGCTCAGGGGTTTTGCGCTAGCTCTTGCCAATTGCAGATTTAGGGCTCGCGTAAATCCGCCTGTACCATGTCGCTCCAGTGGTACCTTGGACGGTCCGAAAGGCGACGGCCTCGGTATGCTCTCTTGACTTTGCGGTCTTCCTCCATTAGTCCAGGTGACCAAGCCAACGGAGTCTGTGAGCTTTAATGTGGTAAGTTAATGGACAGACATATTCCACACCATTTGACGCGAAATTACTTGTCTTTGGTAACCCCCCAGTTTTCATTCGCTCCTTTCGTGACCGTGTTCGTGTATTTTTCGCACAGAAAATAACGGAAGAAGTGAAACAAATCCGCGAGAACGTCCCCACCGACTGGCCGTACATCCAGCGCGTGACCTTGTTCCTGGGCGCCGCGGACAGCGCCGTGTTGCACGGCATGAGCGCGCGCGCCAGCCACGCCGCCGTGCTGCTGCGCAGTATGGCGCTCGCGCGGTGCCAGCCGCTCCGAGAGGTCAGACACTTCATCATTATCATTTCAGACAAAATACTTCCACTGCTGCTGCAAGGCTTCCCAAGTAACATGCGATTTCGGCCAAATCGATTGTTCACCTAGATGCCTTGCGGCGACGGTTGCGTTTTCTAGTCGCTACTGGAAAAAAAATTGTCCCGCCCATGGCCACTTAACTCTTTGACCTATAGTGACCAATAAGGCGGGCGCACATTGAGCTACTAGTCGTGGACAAGTTAGTTCGTACATTTGACAAGCGACGCTTAACGACCATTGGTACACCTCATTTCTCCTTAAGTTAACCAAGTCTTCGATGGTATACTTAAGTGCATATCAAATGTTAGTTTGTCATGTCTTAGCTGCTAATGTAATGTCGTTGTACAGGTGTGCTCGACGCTGCTGAGACAGTGCAAGTGCCCAGCGGGCCCGGTGGCGGACTTGCTGACGCTGCTGGCCGCGCCCGAGCGCCGCGCGGTCCGCGCCGCTCCCATGCCGCATCTGCCCGTGCCCGCTACCAAGGAACAACTCGTCGCTGGTATGTAATGTCGTTGTACAGGTGTGCTCGACGCTGCTGAGACAGTGCAAGTGCCCAGCGGGCCCGGTGGCGGACTTGCTGACGCTGCTGGCCGCGCCCGAGCGCCGCGCGGTCCGCGCCGCTCCCATGCCGCATCTGCCCGTGCCCGCTACCAAGGAACAACTCGTCGCTGGTATGTAATGTCGTTGTACAGGTGTGCTCAACGCTGCTGAGACAGTGCAAGTGCCCAGCGGGCCCGGTGGCGGACTTGCTGACGCTGCTGGCCGCGCCCGAGCGCCGCGCGGTCCGCGCCGCTCCCGTGCCGCATCTGCCCGTGCCCGCTACCAAGGAACAACTCGTCGCTGGTATGTAATGTCGTTGTACAGGTGTGCTCAACGCTGCTGAGACAGTGCAAGTGCCCAGCGGGCCCGGTGGCGGACTTGCTGACGCTGCTGGCCGCGCCCGAGCGCCGCGCGGTCCGCGCCGCTCCCGTGCCGCATCTGCCCGTGCCCGCTACCAAGGAACAACTCGTCGCTGGTATGTAATGTCGTTGTACAGGTGTGCTCGACGCTGCTGAGACAGTGCAAGTGCCCAGCGGGCCCGGTGGCGGACTTGCTGACGCTGCTGGCCGCGCCCGAGCGCCGCGCGGTCCGCGCCGCTCCCGTGCCGCATCTGCCCGTGCCCGCTACCAAGGAACAACTCGTCGCTGGTATGTAATGTCGTTGTACAGGTGTGCTCAACGCTGCTGAGACAGTGCAAGTGCCCAGCGGGCCCGGTGGCGGACTTGCTGACGCTGCTGGCCGCGCCCGAGCGCCGCGCGGTCCGCGCCGCTCCCGTGCCGCATCTGCCCGTGCCCGCTACCAAGGAACAACTCGTCGCTGGTATGTAATGTCGTTGTTATATGTCGTGTTCCGAGTACTGACTGTCTTTAGAGTCATTAAAACAGTATCACTCACATGTTAAGTTAATTGAAACAAATAATCAGCATAGGGTAGTCAACGAAGGTATCATTTTCTTCGTCTTCAAACAGATGAATTTCGAATAAATATGCATCATTTTATTAGGCTCCCTAAGCGGCTGCTATTTTTTTTGAGACTTGTAGTTTTTTTTTGCACCACCTACTGGTTATATTTGCTGTTTTTAACCCCCGACGGAAATAGAGGGGAGTTATAAGTTTGACGTGTATGTGTGTCCGTTTGTGTGTGTGTCTGTCTGTGGCATCGTAGCTCCTAAACGAATGGACCGATTTGAATGCGTTTTTTTTTACCCGAAACCTGACGTGATCGAGATGGTTCTTAGCTACGTTTCTACAAAATCGGTTCATCCGTTTTTGAGATATTGAACTTTGAAATGAAAATGTCGGTGGTTTTTCAACTTTTCTAAGTTGTAGTTATTTCTCCAACAAAGCGCTGAATATTGGCTGTATCATGTTGTATCTAGGTTTTCGTGTATATCGAAAATTCTAAGTGTTGTCAATTTTAAAACGGTGTTCTTGACATTTTCTAGGTATGTGATTGTATGATTAGGCGTCGATTTCTAATGAACATTAATATTTGTCGCACAGCGCTGGAATCAGCTACCCCAAATACCCTAGAAGCGATAGGGAACCGCATCATCGAGACCCAGAACACGCGGCTGGTGGTGGACGTCATCTCCACGCTGCTGGAGAAGAACCAGCATGGCGCCTACGAGACCGAAGTAAGTTGGAATCTTAAGCGGTGGCCTTTCAAACCGAAACTATCTGTGGTTCTCAGCTCAGCACATTATCGTCGTCAGTTGCCTAATGTTGTTGTTGTTTCAGGTGAAAGTAGAAGACGGGACTGCGGAGCCAGTGCCGCACGTGTTCGCGCGGCGCGCGCTCGGCTGCGGCCTGCTGCTGGACTGGATGTCGGAGCTGCAGCGCGAGACGCTCGGCCCGCAGCCCGAGCGACAGGTAACTAGTAGAGTCGGGGACTGCGGAGCCAGTGCCGCACGTGTTCGCGCGGCGCGCGCTCGGCTGCGGCCTGCTGCTGGACTGGATGTCGGAGCTGCAGCGCGAGACGCTCGGCCCGCAGCCCGAGCGACAGGTAACTAGTAGAGTCGGGGACTGCGGAGCCAGTGCCGCACGTGTTCGCGCGGCGCGCGCTCGGCTGCGGCCTGCTGCTGGACTGGATGTCGGAGCTGCAGCGCGAGACGCTCGGCCCGCAGCCCGAGCGACAGGTAACTAGTAGAGTCGGGGACTGCGGAGCCAGTGCCGCACGTGTTCGCGCGGCGCGCGCTCGGCTGCGGCCTGCTGCTGGACTGGATGTCGGAGCTGCAGCGCGAGACGCTCGGCCCGCAGCCCGAGCGACAGGTAACTAGTAGAGTCGGGGACTGCGGAGCCAGTGCCGCACGTGTTCGCGCGGCGCGCGCTCGGCTGCGGCCTGCTGCTGGACTGGATGTCGGAGCTGCAGCGCGAGACGCTCGGCCCGCAGCCCGAGCGACAGGTAACTAGTAGAGTCGGGGACTGCGGAGCCAGTGCCGCACGTGTTCGCGCGGCGCGCGCTCGGCTGCGGCCTGCTGCTGGACTGGATGTCGGAGCTGCAGCGCGAGACGCTCGGCCCGCAGCCCGAGCGACAGGTAACTAGTAGAGTCGGGGACTGCGGAGCCAGTGCCGCACGTGTTCGCGCGGCGCGCGCTCGGCTGCGGCCTGCTGCTGGACTGGATGTCGGAGCTGCAGCGCGAGACGCTCGGCCCGCAGCCCGAGCGACAGGTAACTAGTAGAGTCGGGGACTGCGGAGCCAGTGCCGCACGTGTTCGCGCGGCGCGCGCTCGGCTGCGGCCTGCTGCTGGACTGGATGTCGGAGCTGCAGCGCGAGACGCTCGGCCCGCAGCCCGAGCGACAGGTAACTAGTAGAGTCGGGGACTGCGGAGCCAGTGCCGCACGTGTTCGCGCGGCGCGCGCTCGGCTGCGGCCTGCTGCTGGACTGGATGTCGGAGCTGCAGCGCGAGACGCTCGGCCCGCAGCCCGAGCGACAGGTAACTAGTAGAGTCGGGGACTGCGGAGCCAGTGCCGCACGTGTTCGCGCGGCGCGCGCTCGGCTGCGGCCTGCTGCTGGACTGGATGTCGGAGCTGCAGCGCGAGACGCTCGGCCCGCAGCCCGAGCGACAGGTAACTAGTAGAGTCGGGGACTGCGGAGCCAGTGCCGCACGTGTTCGCGCGGCGCGCGCTCGGCTGCGGCCTGCTGCTGGACTGGATGTCGGAGCTGCAGCGCGAGACGCTCGGCCCGCAGCCCGAGCGACAGGTAACTAGTAGAGTCGGGGACTGCGGAGCCAGTGCCGCACGTGTTCGCGCGGCGCGCGCTCGGCTGCGGCCTGCTGCTGGACTGGATGTCGGAGCTGCAGCGCGAGACGCTCGGCCCGCAGCCCGAGCGACAGGTAACTAGTAGAGTCGGGGACTGCGGAGCCAGTGCCGCACGTGTTCGCGCGGCGCGCGCTCGGCTGCGGCCTGCTGCTGGACTGGATGTCGGAGCTGCAGCGCGAGACGCTCGGCCCGCAGCCCGAGCGACAGGTAACTAGTAGAGTCGGGGACTGCGGAGCCAGTGCCGCACGTGTTCGCGCGGCGCGCGCTCGGCTGCGGCCTGCTGCTGGACTGGATGTCGGAGCTGCAGCGCGAGACGCTCGGCCCGCAGCCCGAGCGACAGGTAACTAGTAGAGTCGGGGACTGCGGAGCCAGTGCCGCACGTGTTCGCGCGGCGCGCGCTCGGCTGCGGCCTGCTGCTGGACTGGATGTCGGAGCTGCAGCGCGAGACGCTCGGCCCGCAGCCCGAGCGACAGGTAACTAGTAGAGTCGGGGACTGCGGATCCAGTGCCGCACGTGTTCGCGCGGCGCGCGCTCGGCTGCGGCCTGCTGCTGGACTGGATGTCGGAGCTGCAGCGCGAGACGCTCGGCCCGCAGCCCGAGCGACAGGTAACTAGTAGAGTCGGGGACTGCGGAGCCAGTGCCGCACGTGTTCGCGCGGCGCGCGCTCGGCTGCGGCCTGCTGCTGGACTGGATGTCGGAGCTGCAGCGCGAGACGCTCGGCCCGCAGCCCGAGCGACAGGTAACTAGTAGAGTCGGGGACTGCGGAGCCAGTGCCGCACGTGTTCGCGCGGCGCGCGCTCGGCTGCGGCCTGCTGCTGGACTGGATGTCGGAGCTGCAGCGCGAGACGCTCGGCCCGCAGCCCGAGCGACAGGTAACTAGTAGAGTCGGGGACTGCGGAGCCAGTGCCGCACGTGTTCGCGCGGCGCGCGCTCGGCTGCGGCCTGCTGCTGGACTGGATGTCGGAGCTGCAGCGCGAGACGCTCGGCCCGCAGCCCGAGCGACAGGTAACTAGTAGAGTCGGGGACTGCGGAGCCAGTGCCGCACGTGTTCGCGCGGCGCGCGCTCGGCTGCGGCCTGCTGCTGGACTGGATGTCGGAGCTGCAGCGCGAGACGCTCGGCCCGCAGCCCGAGCGACAGGTAACTAGTAGAGTCGGGGACTGCGGAGCCAGTGCCGCACGTGTTCGCGCGGCGCGCGCTCGGCTGCGGCCTGCTGCTGGACTGGATGTCGGAGCTGCAGCGCGAGACGCTCGGCCCGCAGCCCGAGCGACAGGTAACTAGTAGAGTCGGGGACTGCGGAGCCAGTGCCGCACGTGTTCGCGCGGCGCGCGCTCGGCTGCGGCCTGCTGCTGGACTGGATGTCGGAGCTGCAGCGCGAGACGCTCGGCCCGCAGCCCGAGCGACAGGTAACTAGTAGAGTCGGGGACTGCGGAGCCAGTGCCGCACGTGTTCGCGCGGCGCGCGCTCGGCTGCGGCCTGCTGCTGGACTGGATGTCGGAGCTGCAGCGCGAGACGCTCGGCCCGCAGCCCGAGCGACAGGTAACTAGTAGAGTCGGGGACTGCGGAGCCAGTGCCGCACGTGTTCGCGCGGCGCGCGCTCGGCTGCGGCCTGCTGCTGGACTGGATGTCGGAGCTGCAGCGCGAGACGCTCGGCCCGCAGCCCGAGCGACAGGTAACTAGTAGAGTCGGGGACTGCGGAGCCAGTGCCGCACGTGTTCGCGCGGCGCGCGCTCGGCTGCGGCCTGCTGCTGGACTGGATGTCGGAGCTGCAGCGCGAGACGCTCGGCCCGCAGCCCGAGCGACAGGTAACTAGTAGAGTCGGGGACTGCGGAGCCAGTGCCGCACGTGTTCGCGCGGCGCGCGCTCGGCTGCGGCCTGCTGCTGGACTGGATGTCGGAGCTGCAGCGCGAGACGCTCGGCCCGCAGCCCGAGCGACAGGTAACTAGTAGAGTCGGGGACTGCGGAGCCAGTGCCGCACGTGTTCGCGCGGCGCGCGCTCGGCTGCGGCCTGCTGCTGGACTGGATGTCGGAGCTGCAGCGCGAGACGCTCGGCCCGCAGCCCGAGCGACAGGTAACTAGTAGAGTCGGGGACTGCGGAGCCAGTGCCGCACGTGTTCGCGCGGCGCGCGCTCGGCTGCGGCCTGCTGCTGGACTGGATGTCGGAGCTGCAGCGCGAGACGCTCGGCCCGCAGCCCGAGCGACAGGTAACTAGTAGAGTCGGGGACTGCGGAGCCAGTGCCGCACGTGTTCGCGCGGCGCGCGCTCGGCTGCGGCCTGCTGCTGGACTGGATGTCGGAGCTGCAGCGCGAGACGCTCGGCCCGCAGCCCGAGCGACAGGTAACTAGTATAGTCGAGGACTGCGGAGCCAGTGCCGCACGTGTTCGCGCGGCGCGCGCTCGGCTGCGGCCTGCTGCTGGACTGGATGTCGGAGCTGCAGCGCGAGACGCTCGGCCCGCAGCCCGAGCGACAGGTAACTAGTAGAGTCGGGGACTGCGGAGCCAGTGCCGCACGTGTTCGCGCGGCGCGCGCTCGGCTGCGGCCTGCTGCTGGACTGGATGTCGGAGCTGCAGCGCGAGACGCTCGGCCCGCAGCCCGAGCGACAGGTAACTAGTATAGTCGAGGACTGCGGAGCCAGTGCCGCACGTGTTCGCGCGGCGCGCGCTCGGCTGCGGCCTGCTGCTGGACTGGATGTCGGAGCTGCAGCGCGAGACGCTCGGCCCGCAGCCCGAGCGACAGGTAACTAGTAGAGTCGGGGACTGCGCATCATTTCTAAAAATCCTAACACTTGCCAAGTCCGGCCGCAATCCTGGCAAAGGGTCAAAAATCCTGACACATCGGGACAAACCTGAAGTATGGCAACACTACGCCAGGCGGCCTGGCAGCAAGTTGTGCTCTAGCCCACGTGTAGGTAACTTCAACGAGGCTCGCGGAGATTCTTGATGACGATGAGAATGAGCGCGCGCCCTTAGTGAGATGACACGCGACTATCAACTGCTGTCTCTGTTGGCCCCATTGATTACGTCACTAACGTCCAACTAATTTGCCTTTGTAGCCTTAACGTTACAATGTTGTGTAGATGCGGCTGATGTTCCGGTCGGGCTCGGCAGCGTGGCGGCCGCTGCTGGTGACCTTGCTCGCGCACCGCGCCTCGTGGCGCACTTTACACACCTGCCTCGCTACACTACTACAGCCTAACGGGTAACTACAGGCCCCCGCGGCTATGAACTCAATCCTGACACATTGCGCAACTGTGAAATTTCTGAATAATGACAATGTCCACCATAGGAAAAAATTACATATTCAACCCCAGAGGCATGTCTCAGGATTGACTTCATAGCCGCGGGGGACTATAGACTGGGTTCTTTTTCTACAGGTTCACGTGTCCATACAAGGTTGGGACCCATTTTCCAATCATGTGAAATGTCGAGTGGCTTTTTTGACCAGCTTAACAAACATCTTTGCAAAGAAATCCTACGAAACGAAAAAAGATTACGTAATTCATTTTGATTATACAGTGTTTGTTATGGCCTTTAAGGCTGAAGGAATGTGGACGGCTTCAGGTTGCGGTGTTTTGGATGCAGCGAGGCAAACAGCGTGTCGTTCCTTTCGTGTATATTTGCAAAGTGAATTAGGTAATAATCACGCCCTCTGTGGATTAAATCCCAAACTACTTACTGACTTAGATAAGCCATCTAATGGTTCCAGCCTGGAAACATTGATGGCGCTGTTACTGTTAGTAACAAAGGCGGCGTAGGTTCGTGGTCTTTTCTCCCTCTCACTGAGCAGTGAGCATAAGCGTGAGCGAGATGGAAGTGCGTGATTGGAAGTGCGGATATCATGTTTTTTTATTTAATTTTTTTGAGCCTTAACCTCAATTAAAATTGTACCTTACTGCTATATAACTAAGGTTATCTATACAGTGGGTGGGCGGCGAGCGGCGTGCTAGACTTCGCTGAAACACTGATGGGCTCGGAGCGCGTGTGGCAGGGCCGCGACCGCTCCGCGCCCAAGCATCAATCACCCTGCCATCTATTGCGGCTCACTCATCCACAGGTTAACAATATTCCCTTACCCTTTTAATGCTACTAGTTTAACAACTTCTACTCGCTATGGCGAAAAGCCTACTAAGCAATCTGTGTCCCCACATTATGTTTCAAAGATTTTGTACCGGAAGGCGCAGCATGGGTAGACCGCACAAGGTGTGCTGATGACCTGGTAAAGGTTGCGGGAGTCCGCTGGATGCGGGTGGCGCGGGACCGGTTATTGTGACACTCTTTGGAGGCCTATGCCTAGCAGTGGACGTCTTTCGGCTGATATGATGATGTGATGATAAAAAAGTGCAATAGGGTTGGGGACTCTAATTTTATTATTACTCCAAAAGAAAGAATCTATTCAAATAAATTACGAAGATACAACCGTTTTAATATTGCTTGATAGAGAGAGAAAACGTTCATGTGTAATAGTTAATGCCAACCCTTGCATGTGAAGGTGCGTTTTGCGGGATAGGGACACTCTTGAAAATTATTTTTCACTTCTCATGCTCGCAAAGTTCGCTTTTGAGCTGGATGTATGCTGCACAAAATACCACTTTTATGCTCTAGTGCACAAAATAAAATTGTTTTAAAGACTAAGATAATCAGGCCTAACAGCCACACACACAATAAAACTTCGTAGAATGAACTTGTCATTTGATTTTCTTTAATAAATTTCACATCCGTGTTTTCCATTACTAAATGAATAAAACCAGATAAAATAGTTCGCGCCGAATGTCGGTCCCTGTGTTTTGTAGGCCGCTCCGTGAACGTGCCTCATTGGTTTGCAAGGTGGCAACACTGTTTGCCTGTCAAATAGGGACACGTAAGAGGTCACTTGTCAACACGTAATGGTTCGGGAACCGTGTGCTTTTTTGGTTAACCTCGTTTTGTGACTAGAGTCCGAAGTGATTTGTTTGGATATTTGGTTGAAAGTGTTAACAGACTCGCTTTGGTGGCCTGAAGGCCCGAGTCGTTTTGGTGAAAACAGAACATTTGGTGATAATAGTGCCGGGAAGATTTGGCGCCTGGGACGGACCCCGCATTATTGCACAGCTCGGGGAACAACACGGCCCCGGAGGCAGCTTGGGAGACTTGATTTAACTTGACTGACCTTTGACGGATAACAGACAGACTTGACACGATATCGCGCCCACGGGAAATCTGTATGTGAACTCCACATTTTGTATAAAATTTTGACACTTTTGGCATATATTGGACACGGCACGGACACTGGCACGCCAGAATAGTATACGTGATCTAGGTGTGATACTTGATGCTAAATTGACATTTAACTCTCATATTGATGATATTCTAAATAAGTCGTATAGACTGCTGGGTTTCATTCTTCGTGTTGCGAAACCCTTTAAAAGACCTCTTACTTACAGACTCCTTTATAATAGCTATGTCCGAAGTCGATTGGAATTTGCTTCTGTAGTGTGGAATCCCTGCTTTACTGTACACGAGGCTAGAATTGAAAGACTCCAGAAAAAGTTTGTTAAGACAATGGAATTCCGAACAGGTGGTAACTATGAAGATTACGCCTTATCATCCACAAGACTCCATATCCAACCCCTTTCACTCAGACGCACTTGTACCGATTTACTTTATCTGTTCAAAATTATGAATAATCTAGTTGATGCCCCTGAACTATTACATAATATATTTTTTCATGTTCCCCGTAGATTAGAACGAAGTTGTCGCAAGAAGGCCTTATTTAGTATTGCAAGCAGCAGAACTAAATACGCACAGCATTCATATATTAAGCGCGCATGTAAACTGTATAATGAAAAATGTATGGACGCAGATTTGTTTGGCAACTCATATAGTATATTTAAAAGATTAGTTTTTTCTTTAATCTAAGAATGTTAAAACGCAGTTACCTTAACCTTTTCATTAACTTTTTCTTTCTTTTTTTGCATTGTATAATGGTGTACCTAAGTTGTAAAATGTACTTAACTGTCATAAGTGTATTTACAACACATATATGTATATATATATATATATATTTATGACATTTGGTCTTATATTAAACATATTTTCCAATTTTTAATATAACTTGTAACTTTGTAAACATTTATGAAACTATAGGTCTATTATAGCATTACTCACATAGCCATAGCTAAGTTACTTATGTGTTTTTTAAGACTGTTTGTTTCTCAATTAAAAAAAAAAAAAAAAAAAAAAATATTGGACCCGCGAGACCGCGAAGCACGTTCAGTTCCTAGCATTAGGCGAGGACTGAACACGTATTGAACCATTAAAATTTTCGACACGTGATATTAGACTTAGGTACTTCATACTGCCTAGTAATTTAATTACTAGGCAGTATGAACGTGTCGAAAATTAAACATAAAAACTTCAAAAAGTTAAGTGACTTTTATTTATTTATCGTATGGCGGTTACACACTGGTACTGTTCTCGTAATTATTGATATTTTTAATGAAATCACATATTAAGTTACAATTAGATGTTTATTGCTCTGAACCACAGACTCGACACAAGTTACATGACAAAATATATAAAGTAGGATCTGTCATTCCGTGAATAGGTGTTCGCAGCGCCATCTGACAGGAAATAAGGGTTACTTATCCCAACATACTCCCGCCTAAAGGACAGCATTGTCCTTTCTAGTGACGTCAGGCAATGGACAAAGTTTCGAAATTGTACGTGTGAACACGCCGGACACGGTACGGATATCATAAGTGCGTGTCACGTGGTCTTGTCCAGGATATTTCTGCAGGACTCGTCCCAATAACCATTTGCTAGGTGGGTATCTCTGGTCTTTTATCAGTACTAAGTCCCCAATCTCAAACTCTGGTTTTTTAGTTTTCCATTTCGGTCTCTGTTGTAATCTAGTTAAGTATTCCGATTGCCACTTTCTCCAAAATACTTGTAACATTTTTTGAATGTTTTGCCAGCGTGATAAGGAATGTTCCTTATGTTCTGTGAAATCTCTCTCTGGGATGGTAATCAGTGGTTCTCCAACGAGAAAATGTGATGGGGTCAATGGCTCCAAATCATCAGGGTGATCGCTCAATGGTGATAAAGGTCTCGAATTGAGACACGCCTCTATTTGTGTTAGTAGGGTGTTCAGCTCTTCAAATGTAGGTGTAGCATCTCCGATGGTTCTTTTTAAGTGAAATTTGATACTCTTCACTCCTGCTTCCCACAAACCACCGTGGTTTGGTGATCCGGGTGGTATAAATTTCCACTGCGTACCCTTGGTGTCAAGAAGTGCGGCGAGTTCCGCCGGGATCGAACATTGACCAAGTCTCCAGGTCTCTAGTAGCTCTTTACTCGCAGCAACGAAGTTTGTGCCGTGGTCACTCCACATCTCTTTGACAAATCCTCTTCTTGAAGTAAACCGTTTGAATGCGGCCATGAATGCTTCCATAGTCATGTTGCTCACACACTCAATGTGGATAGCTTTCGTTGACATGCAGATGAAAATGCTGATATATGCTTTGAACGATTTTGATCCTCGTCCAGGGCTCATGCGTACGTTGACTGGGCCAGCGAAGTCTACGCCAGAGATGTAGAAAGGTCTCGATGGCTTCACTCGTGGCTCAGGTAAGTCTCCCATCAGTTGAGTGATTGTCTTGGCTTTCTGTTTAGCGCAAGGAAAGCAATTTCTCACAAAGCTTTTTACTGTATTTCCTGCGTCAATAAGCCAGTATCTTCCTCTCAGGTATGTAGTCATTAACTGCGGACCTCCGTGTAACGTCTTCTTGTGTGCATCATGAAGTAACATTTGTATCAGTACATTTCTCTTAGATATGATTACTGGATGTTTGCTCAGGAATTCTAAATCTGCGTGTTTTAATCTTCCTCCAACTCTCAACACTCCCTTATCATCGAGGAATGGTGTAAGTGACAGTAATCTACTGCCGTTCTTTAACGGTTTACGGTTTGTTAATCCTTCAACTTCCTCTGGAAACTCCAGGTGTTGAGAAAGTTTTATGCAAATCGTAAGCGCTTCTTCTCTTTCTTCGTGTGTTACAAATGTAGGTAAGTTTCTTTTCTCTTTCAGATTAACCCACCTTCTACAGTAAGCTATAACAGCTACTAGTTTTTTCAATGACGAGTATCTCTTTGCTAAGGTAAGTATAAAATTTTCTTCTTTCACCTTTACTGTTGCACATTTGAATGTTTTCCTCATTTCTAACTCTGTATCTTCTACTAGTTTGCAAGTTTCTTTCTTCCATTCTTTTTGGTGTAGAAATGCAGGACCGTTGAACCATAATGTATTCTCATTTAATTTCTGCTGGATTTTCTTTGGTATTCACATATGACCAGGTTGTTTCTATGTGGTTGTTAATAGCAATGACTCTGTTTTTCACAAATGTTGTCCATTTCAGCGGGTCTCCCAGAATCCAAGCTAGAGTTACTTTTGAGTCCGTCCAAGCGTAAGTATTTTGTGACTCAATCCTCATAGCTGCAGCAGTGCGCTTCAGTAGCAGACTTAATAATAAAGCAGCACTCAACTCGAGACGAGGTAAGGTAAGCTCTTTCAGCGGGGCTACTTTCGTTCTTGCTATAACCAGTGATACTCTGACTCGTCCATCTGACTGGATTACTCTGCAGTACACTACTCCGGCATAGGCGGCCATCGAGGCGTCAGCAAACCCGTGCAGCTCCACTCGTTGGTTTGTATTTGCAGTGCCTATCCATCTTTCTAGTTTTATTTCTGACAGCTCTTTTATGCCTTTGCAGAACTTCATCCACTCCACCTTCAGGGTTTCAGGTAACTCTTCATCCCATGATAACCCTTTCGCCCAAAGCTTCTGCATAAATATCTTCGCCATCACCACAGAAGGGGCTAGCCAACCCATTGGATCAAATAGAGATGCGATGACAGTAAGTACGGTTCTCTTAGTTACTCGTTCCTTTGGTAATGTGTTAACATTGTTCATTATTAGCAGGTTATCTTCACTGGAGTGCCAAGCGATACCAAGTGTCTTGATTGTCTCTTTGCTATTTATACCAATTTCTGCATTCTTGGCTCTCTTCTCTGGTTCTACTGTGTTCATGAAATTTTTGTTGTTTGAAGCCCATTTTTGTAGTTCAAACCCTCCTCTTCTCAATACTTCTGTAAGTTGACGTTTAGCTTCTATTGCTATCTCTTCTGTATCTCCCCCCGACAGTACATCATCCATGTAGAAGGAGTTGTGGATTATCTCTCGTGCATAATCATACTCTACTTTGCTTGCTTCATCGATTGCTACTTGTTTCAATGTGCGGAGGGCCAGGAAGGGGGCACAAGCTGTTCCGAAGATCACAGTCCGCAGTCTATATTCTCTGAGGTCTTCTTCTGGGCTGAATCTCCAAAATATTCTCTGAAAGTCTGTGTCTTCTCTCCTTACCATGATTTGCAGATACATTTTTATTATATCGGCGACAAAGCAGACTCTATGCATTCTCCACCTCATTAGTATATCTCGAAGTTCTGATTGAAGTGATGTTCCCACTAAGAGCTCGTCATTCAAGCTAACTCCATTGCTTCCTTTACAGGACAAGTCATAAACTATTCTGACCTTAGTAGTGTCTCTGTCTTCTCGTACCACTGCGTGAAATGGTAGATACACTGTTCTCTCTCTCTCTCTCGTAGGCTCTTCTCGTTCTACTAACTCCATATATTTTAGCTTTATGTACTCTCTCATGATTTCATTGTATGCTTCTCTCAACTTTGGATTAGTGGTTAATTTTCTCTCAGTACTCATGAATCTCTTGAATGCAATCTCTCTTGAATTTTCTGGTATAGTTGGGTTATCGCTCTTGAATGGAAGTGCTACAATGTACCTTCCGTTCGGGTCTCTTGTTAGTGTCTCTTGATATATTTTTTCTGCTCGTAGTTCTGGAGGGGTGAGAGCTTCATTCTCCTCTGACTCTAATCTCTCGGTCTCCCAAAATTTCTCAACCATCTTCTCTAGTGAAATGTTTAGATGTAAACTCTTGATTTCTCTCGGGCTATCTCCTAGCAGTCCTCCTGACAGTATCCACCCTAAGTGTGTTTGTTGTGCTATAGGGGTACCTGGTTCTCCTTTAATCACTCCGTTCATCAGGATATCTGTGTAAATGTCTACTCCTAACAACATGTCTATGTTGCCAGGTGTATGATATGTTGGATCTGCTAATGGCAAGTGTTGTAGATGTGTCCATTTCTCGGGATGTACTCTCGTTGTAGGCATCTGCTCCGTGACATGTTGAACAACATATGCAGTACATTCTCTCTTGAAGTTGTTGTTTAATCTTGAGTAAACTTCTATGTTAGTCGAGAACTTGATTTTTGTTGACATCTGTCCCACACCGGTTACAAGCCCATCTGCTGGTTTTCTGCGTAGCTGTAATCTCTGAACAGCTGACTCGCTGATGAAGGTTTCCTGAGAACATGGATCGACTAAGGCTCTTAATAGCTGCATGCCTTGACCAGTTCTAATGTTCACTAGGGCAGTAGCCATGAGTGCAGTGTGACCTTGTGTAACTAGGTAATTTCTCATTTTTGGTGACTCATAAGGTCCAGATGTAGACTCCTTCTCACATGTTTCTCTCGATATCTCTGTGTTTGTTCTCTGTGTGGACTGTATTTTTGGCTCTCCTTCTCTTTCTGCTGGTGGTGGACTCTGATAATGTAGTAATGTATGGTGTCTTTTGTGGCACTGGTGGCAGGAAACTCTTGATTTGCAGTTCTTCACATTATTTGTTGGTGACAAGCAGTTGAAACATAGTCTCTCATTTTGGATGTGTTGTACTCGCTTGTTGACATCTATGTTTGTAAACTCCTTACATAGAAATAGGAAATGTTTTTGTTTGCAGTATGTGCACTGTGCATTCGTAGAGGCGGAGCTTGTCAAGAATGATCTCTGTCTCACAATAGCTCTATCCCTCTCTTTCACATGTGTTGTAGATGGAACCATTTCTAATATTCTGAAGCGAGTCTCTAAGAAGTCAGTGAATCTCTGAAGTTTGGGTAACTCTTGTACAGGAAGCCCGCTGATCTCCTCCTCCCACTGCTTGTGTGTGTCATCGTCTAATTTGTCAACTATAATGTGAATTATGATTGTATCCCACTCTCGTGTGTTTACTTCATTATTTGTCAGACTGTTTAAGCACTCTTGGGTTGTGTCGAGCAATTCTCTAATAGATTTAGATGTAGCTTGGCTAATTTTCTTCTGATTCATAAATCTATTCAATATTGCTTTCACTATAATTCTTTTATTGTTGTATCTCTTGTCTAGTGTTTCCCATGCAATTTCGTAGTTATTCTCTGTTATTTGTAGATGCTTCAGCAGTTGTTCAGCTTCTCCGGTGACACTACTTTTCAAATAATGGAGTTTTTGTACCTTGCTCAATGTCATTTTGTTGTGTACCAGTGACGTGTACAGGTCTCTAAATGACGTCCATTCTTGATAATTTCCCGAAAAGTGAGGCAAAGACACCTTAGGTAGTTTCACATCTTCAACTGAATTTATGTAGTTCACCCCGGACATCTCACCGTTGTTCTGATCTTTCAAAGTCACGGATGTGTTGAATCTCTCTAGTGTATCCGATAACTCTCCTTTCATATTGATGTACTCATCTTCTCCCGACTCAAAAAATTCCGTTGTGAAGTAAACGTGTTCCCTTTTCTCTGCCTCTGTAGCAGCTTTCACTATGAGAAAATGTGTAGTTCGAAATTTCAGCCAATATTCGTCTAGTGTATCTATTCTCGCTTTAACGTAGCCTTTAGTAATTCTTGCCTTCGATTGTTTCTTGAAGTTAATCCCAACTTTTCTTATGAGATCGTAAGTAATTTCTTGTTCCGCCATGTGATCTTCCATTTTGTAGGTTATGTAGTAAAATCACAGCACGAAATACGAATAATCTCGTCGATCGTAGCTCCAAAATGACTGAACGTTCGTGTTTTTTGTTGTATTTCACTGTTTAGTCCGATTTGCAATGAATTATTGTGTATTTTCACTGTTTTCTTCCACTTAACACTTGGACGAAAATTTACCAGTTTTTTACGACAAAAGTTACTTTTCCACTTGACACTACTTGTTTCACAGTTAATTCACTTTTGCGAACCCAATTACGTCCGACTAGCATGTATTTGTAACGTTTTTGTACTTTTCACTGAGTTTAGTTTGATTTTTACATCACACCACGATTGCCGTTTTTTCTCACAACTTTTGCAGCGATATCCTAAGATTACTGAATTTTTCTCCTCTTCTCGATGATCCGGCTCGTTTGGACCACTTTGTTCTCGTAATTATTGATATTTTTAATGAAATCACATATTAAGTTACAATTAGATGTTTATTGCTCTGAACCACAGACTCGACACAAGTTACATGACAAAATATATAAAGTAGGATCTGTCATTCCGTGAATAGGTGTTCGCAGCGCCATCTGACAGGAAATAAGGGTTACTTATCCCAACAGGTACATATATGTATTCGTAATATTCGTATTGATGTCGCTGATAGAGTTCCAGTGTGCGCTGTGAGGTTCAGAAGGAACAGTGCAGCTGCCGAGTTTGTTGTTCTTTTAGCACCACCCGGAGGTCACGTGTAGGGATTCTAGGGTTATTCCTACGGACGTAGAACAACAACGACCTCCAACGTGACGGTAATGAGCTATGATTTTATTTTATTTTGCAATTATTTATTATTTTCTCGCAATCGAAGTGAAAAGCAGTGTGTATAAACTATCCTCGACGGTGGCTCGGGTGGATATAAACGTCTTAGGTTAAATGGCTCGTTGTATGCGCTTGTTGTACAATCTACTATTTTTTGGTGTCACGATCCCTATTGTCATTTCCACAGCTGGAGGTGCTGGTCAAGTACATAATGCAGGAAGCTGAGGAGGCCGGGCCCGACCTGGATATGATGCGGCGGCGTATAGAAGCGCGGCTGCCGCTGGCGCTGCGCTGCGCGCCCTCGCCGCCCGCACTGCTGGCCGCCGCCGCTGCCGCCAAGCCGCTGCTACTGCTGCTGCTGTACATGAAGGTATACACGATGTCACGTATAGAAGCGCGGCTGCCGCTGGCGCTGCGCTGCGCGCCCTCGCCGCCCGCACTGCTGGCCGCCGCCGCTGCCGCCAAGCCGCTGCTACTGCTGCTGCTGTACATGAAGGTATACACGATGTCACGTATAGAAGCGCGGCTGCCGCTGGCGCTGCGCTGCGCGCCCTCGCCGCCCGCACTGCTGGCCGCCGCCGCTGCCGCCAAGCCGCTGCTACTGCTGCTGCTGTACATGAAGGTATACACGATGTCACGTATAGAAGCGCGGCTGCCGCTGGCGCTGCGCTGCGCGCCCTCGCCGCCCGCACCGCTGGCCGCCGCCGCTGCCGCCAAGCCGCTGCTACTGCTGCTGCTGTACATGAAGGTATACACGATGTCACGTATAGAAGCGCGGCTGCCGCTGGCGCTGCGCTGCGCGCCCTCGCCGCCCGCACTGCTGGCCACCGCCGCTGCCGCCAAGCCGCTGCTACTGCTGCTGCTGTACATGAAGGTATACACGATGTCACGTATAGAAGCGCGGCTGCCGCTGGCGCTGCGCTGCGCGCCCTCGCCGCCCGCACTGCTGGCCGCCGCCGCTGCCGCCAAGCCGCTGCTACTGCTGCTGCTGTACATGAAGGTATACACGATGTCACGTATAGAAGCGCGGCTGCCGCTGGCGCTGCGCTGCGCGCCCTCGCCGCCCGCGCTGCTGGCCGCTGCCGCTGCCGCCAAGCCGCTGCTACTGCTGCTGCTGTACATGAAGGTATACACGATGTCACGTATAGAAGCGCGGCTGCCGCTGGCGCTGCGCTGCGCGCCCTCGCCGCCCGCACTGCTGGCCGCCGCCGCTGCCGCCAAGCCGCTGCTACTGCTGCTGCTGTACATGAAGGTATACACGATGTCACGTATAGAAGCGTGGCTGCCGCTGGCGCTGCGCTGCGCGCCCTCGCCGCCCGCACTGCTGGCCGCCGCCGCTGCCGCCAAGCCGCTGCTACTGCTGCTGCTGTACATGAAGGTATACACGATGTCACGTATAGAAGCGTGGCTGCCGCTGGCGCTGCGCTGCGCGCCCTCGCCGCCCGCACTGCTGGCCGCCGCCGCTGCCGCCAAGCCGCTGCTACTGCTGCTGCTGTACATGAAGGTATACACGATGTCACGTATAGAAGCGCGGCTGCCGCTGGCGCTGCGCTGCGCGCCCTCGCCGCCCGCGCTGCTGGCCGCTGCCGCTGCCGCCAAGCCGCTGCTACTGCTGCTGCTGTACATGAAGGTATACACGATGTCACGTATAGAAGCGCGGCTGCCGCTGGCGCTGCGCTGCGCGCCCTCGCCGCCCGCACTGCTGGCCGCCGCCGCTGCCGCCAAGCCGCTGCTACTGCTGCTGCTGTACATGAAGGTATACACGATGTCACGTATAGAAGCGTGGCTGCCGCTGGCGCTGCGCTGCGCGCCCTCGCCGCCCGCACTGCTGGCCGCCGCCGCTGCCGCCAAGCCGCTGCTACTGCTGCTGCTGTACATGAAGGTATACACGATGTCACGTATAGAAGCGTGGCTGCCGCTGGCGCTGCGCTGCGCGCCCTCGCCGCCCGCACTGCTGGCCGCCGCCGCTGCCGCCAAGCCGCTGCTACTGCTGCTGCTGTACATGAAGGTATACACGATGTCACGTATAGAAGCGCGGCTGCCGCTGGCGCTGCGCTGCGCGCCCTCGCCGCCCGCGCTGCTGGCCGCTGCCGCTGCCGCCAAGCCGCTGCTACTGCTGCTGCTGTACATGAAGGTATACACGATGTCACGTATAGAAGCGCGGCTGCCGCTGGCGCTGCGCTGCGCGCCCTCGCCGCCCGCACTGCTGGCCGCCGCCGCTGCCGCCAAGCCGCTGCTACTGCTGCTGCTGTACATGAAGGTATACACGATGTCACGTATAGAAGCGTGGCTGCCGCTGGCGCTGCGCTGCGCGCCCTCGCCGCCCGCACTGCTGGCCGCCGCCGCTGCCGCCAAGCCGCTGCTACTGCTGCTGCTGTACATGAAGGTATACACGATGTCACGTATAGAAGCGCGGCTGCCGCTGGCGCTGCGCTGCGCGCCCTCGCCGCCCGCACCGCTGGCCGCCGCCGCTGCCGCCAAGCCGCTGCTACTGCTGCTGCTGTACATGAAGGTATACACGATGTCACGTATAGAAGCGCGGCTGCCGCTGGCGCTGCGCTGCGCGCCCTCGCCGCCCGCACTGCTGGCCACCGCCGCTGCCGCCAAGCCGCTGCTACTGCTGCTGCTGTACATGAAGGTATACACGATGTCACGTATAGAAGCGCGGCTGCCGCTGGCGCTGCGCTGCGCGCCCTCGCCGCCCGCACTGCTGGCCGCCGCCGCTGCCGCCAAGCCGCTGCCACTGCTGCTGCTGTACATGAAGGTATACACGATGTCACGTATAGAAGCGCGGCTGCCGCTGGCGCTGCGCTGCGCGCCCTCGCCGCCCGCGCTGCTGGCCGCTGCCGCTGCCGCCAAGCCGCTGCTACTGCTGCTGCTGTACATGAAGGTATACACGATGTCACGTATAGAAGCGCGGCTGCCGCTGGCGCTGCGCTGCGCGCCCTCGCCGCCCGCACTGCTGGCCGCCGCCGCTGCCGCCAAGCCGCTGCTACTGCTGCTGCTGTACATGAAGGTATACACGATGTCACGTATAGAAGCGTGGCTGCCGCTGGCGCTGCGCTGCGCGCCCTCGCCGCCCGCACTGCTGGCCGCCGCCGCTGCCGCCAAGCCGCTGCTACTGCTGCTGCTGTACATGAAGGTATACACGATGTCACGTATAGAAGCGTGGCTGCCGCTGGCGCTGCGCTGCGCGCCCTCGCCGCCCGCACTGCTGGCCGCCGCCGCTGCCGCCAAGCCGCTGCTACTGCTGCTGCTGTACATGAAGGTATACACGATTTCACGTATACTTATCTTTTTCTGCCTCGCAGACTGCTCATGAAATATCTAGAATTTTCCAATAAAGAGCTGGAAAACAAGATCATTCGATTGGTATCTATATTTAACAGTTCTGTCTAAAGTTAGAAGAATCTGTTTCGAGGGGTTATTTTATATTCGGGTGCTTCTACGAGCGTTCCAACCGCCGTCAGTCCTCTGCTCGCATTATTGTCAATGTACCGGCAAACTGGCATGGCATGCTACTACAATATTAGTGGAAAAGGGGATCCAAATCTGCAAGAACAATAATGCGAGCAGGGGACTGATGGCGGTTGGAACGCTCGTAGAATCGCTCATTCGCAACTAAGCCAATTTGTCTTGCGCCCAGGTGCCGAAGATCCGGCAACTCCTAATGGAGAGCGCCGAGCGTCCACTGACGACGTGTCCACTGGCCGCAGCGGAGCCGTTCCAGCAGGTGGCGGCCGCGTCCACCAGCGCGACGGACCGCGTCTCGCACGCTCTGCTCACGGCGCTCGCGCACCCCGCCAAGGAGCACGGCAAGGAGGCCAACTTCAAGTGAGTGCGGCTACAACAACGTTCCAGCAGGTGGCGGCCGCGTCCACCAGCGCGACGGACCGCGTCTCGCACGCTCTGCTCACGGCGCTCGCGCACCCCGCCAAGGAGCACGGCAAGGAGGCCAACTTCAAGTGAGTGCGGCTACAACAACGTTCCAGCAGGTGGCGGCCGCGTCCACCAGCGCGACGGACCGCGTCTCGCACGCGCTGCTCACGGCGCTCGCGCACCCCGCCAAGGAGCACGGCAAGGAGGCCAACTTCAAGTGAGTGCGGCTACAACAACGTTCCAGCAGGTGGCGGCCGCGTCCACCAGCGCGACGGACCGCGTCTCGCACGCGCTGCTCACGGCGCTCGCGCACCCCGCCAAGGAGCACGGCAAGGAGGCCAACTTCAAGTGAGTGCGGCTACAACAACGTTCCAGCAGGTGGCGGCCGCGTCCACCAGCGCGACGGACCGCGTCTCGCACGCTCTGCTCACGGCGCTCGCGCACCCCGCCAAGGAGCACGGCAAGGAGGCCAACTTCAAGTGAGTGCGGCTACAACAACGTTCCAGCAGGTGGCGGCCGCGTCCACCAGCGCGACGGACCGCGTCTCGCACGCGCTGCTCACGGCGCTCGCGCACCCCGCCAAGGAGCACGGCAAGGAGGCCAACTTCAAGTGAGTGCGGCTACAACAACGTTCCAGCAGGTGGCGGCCGCGTCCACCAGCGCGACGGACCGCGTCTCGCACGCTCTGCTCACGGCGCTCGCGCACCCCGCCAAGGAGCACGGCAAGGAGGCCAACTTCAAGTGAGTGCGGCTACAACAACGTTCCAGCAGGTGGCGGCCGCGTCCACCAGCGCGACGGACCGCGTCTCGCACGCTCTGCTCACGGCGCTCGCGCACCCCGCCAAGGAGCACGGCAAGGAGGCCAACTTCAAGTGAGTGCGGCTACAACAACGTTCCAGCAGGTGGCGGCCGCGTCCACCAGCGCGACGGACCGCGTCTCGCACGCGCTGCTCACGGCGCTCGCGCACCCCGCCAAGGAGCACGGCAAGGAGGCCAACTTCAAGTGAGTGCGGCTACAACAACGTTCCAGCAGGTGGCGGCCGCGTCCACCAGCGCGACGGACCGCGTCTCGCACGCGCTGCTCACGGCGCTCGCGCACCCCGCCAAGGAGCACGGCAAGGAGGCCAACTTCAAGTGAGTGCGGCTACAACAACGTTCCAGCAGGTGGCGGCCGCGTCCACCAGCGCGACGGACCGCGTCTCGCACGCTCTGCTCACGGCGCTCGCGCACCCCGCCAAGGAGCACGGCAAGGAGGCCAACTTCAAGTGAGTGCGGCTACAACAACGTTCCAGCAGGTGGCGGCCGCGTCCACCAGCGCGACGGACCGCGTCTCGCACGCTCTGCTCACGGCGCTCGCGCACCCCGCCAAGGAGCACGGCAAGGAGGCCAACTTCAAGTGAGTGCGGCTACAACAACGTTCCAGCAGGTGGCGGCCGCGTCCACCAGCGCGACGGACCGCGTCTCGCACGCTCTGCTCACGGCGCTCGCGCACCCCGCCAAGGAGCACGGCAAGGAGGCCAACTTCAAGTGAGTGCGGCTACAACAACGTTCCAGCAGGTGGCGGCCGCGTCCACCAGCGCGACGGACCGCGTCTCGCACGCTCTGCTCACGGCGCTCGCGCACCCCGCCAAGGAGCACGGCAAGGAGGCCAACTTCAAGTGAGTGCGGCTACAACAACGTTCCAGCAGGTGGCGGCCGCGTCCACCAGCGCGACGGACCGCGTCTCGCACGCGCTGCTCACGGCGCTCGCGCACCCCGCCAAGGAGCACGGCAAGGAGGCCAACTTCAAGTGAGTGCGGCTACAACAACGTTCCAGCAGGTGGCGGCCGCGTCCACCAGCGCGACGGACCGCGTCTCGCACGCGCTGCTCACGGCGCTCGCGCACCCCGCCAAGGAGCACGGCAAGGAGGCCAACTTCAAGTGAGTGCGGCTACAACAACGTTCCAGCAGATGGCGGCCGCGTCCACCAGCGCGACGGACCGCGTCTCGCACGCTCTGCTCACGGCGCTCGCGCACCCCGCCAAGGAGCACGGCAAGGAGGCCAACTTCAAGTGAGTGCGGCTACAACAACGTTCCAGCAGGTGGCGGCCGCGTCCACCAGCGCGACGGACCGCGTCTCGCACGCGCTGCTCACGGCGCTCGCGCACCCCGCCAAGGAGCACGGCAAGGAGGCCAACTTCAAGTGAGTGCGGCTACAACAACGTTCCAGCAGATGGCGGCCGCGTCCACCAGCGCGACGGACCGCGTCTCGCACGCTCTGCTCACGGCGCTCGCGCACCCCGCCAAGGAGCACGGCAAGGAGGCCAACTTCAAGTGAGTGCGGCTACAACAACGTTCCAGCAGGTGGCGGCCGCGTCCACCAGCGCGACGGACCGCGTCTCGCACGCTCTGCTCACGGCGCTCGCGCACCCCGCCAAGGAGCACGGCAAGGAGGCCAACTTCAAGTGAGTGCGGCTACAACAACGTTCCAGCAGGTGGCGGCCGCGTCCACCAGCGCGACGGACCGCGTCTCGCACGCGCTGCTCACGGCGCTCGCGCACCCCGCCAAGGAGCACGGCAAGGAGGCCAACTTCAAGTGAGTGCGGCTATAACAACAACTCGACAAACTCCCTATCGTCATCCTGTTAATTCCTTGAACGGACCGTCATCCAATGATCAGACCTCCCCCTTCCCTTATTTTGAGATGACGTAACTAACCTCTAGTATTTTGTGTACAGGACGTGGCGACTGGACGCGGGCGTGCGCTCCCTCTGGGCGCGCGTGGCGGGCGCCGGTGCACGCGCGCTGCCCTTGGCCGGAGCACTGTTGCGCGGCGCCGTGCCCGCGCCCGCGCGCGCGCACCTGCTGTCCGCGCTCGAGCTGCTGCCCGACCACGAGCTGCAGCGTGCAGGGACCAGGTATATTAGTACAGTACGAGTTCCCTCTGGGCGCTATCCCCTGATGCCCCGGCTCAAGAATTTTCGTAAATTTGCTTGATGGTAGCATGAAAGTAATGTTTTTGTATTAATGTTCGAAACGTTTATGTTACAGCGAGGAAGTACAGAACATCCTAGACTGCTTCGTACAAATGGCGGCAGCTGGAGGCGGGCGCGACCGCGACTCGGCGCTGCCGCACAGAGTGGCCGCGCTCATGCGCCGCGTGGCCGCGCACAGCCCGCCACGCACACAGTACGTTTACTGCTTTAGATAGTTTACAGCGAGGAAGTACAGAACATCCTAGACTGCTTCGTACAAATGGCTGCAGCAGGAGGCGGGCGCGACCGCGACTCGGCGCTGCAGCACAGAGTGGCCGCGCTCATGCGCCGCGTGGCCGCGCACAGCCCGCCACGCACACAGTACGTTTACTGCTTTAGATAGTTTACAGCGAGGAAGTACAGAACATCCTAGACTGCTTCGTACAAATGGCGGCAGCTGGAGGCGGGCGCGACCGCGACTCGGCGCTGCAGCACAGAGTGGCCGCGCTCATGCGCCGCGTGGCCGCGCACAGCCCGCCACGCACACAGTACGTTTACTGCTTTAGATAGTTTACAGCGAGGAAGTACAGAACATCCTAGACTGCTTCGTACAAATGGCGGCAGCAGGAGGCGGGCGCGACCGCGACTCGGCGCTGCAGCACAGAGTGGCCGCGCTCATGCGCCGCGTGGCCGCGCACAGCCCGCCACGCACACAGTACGTTTACTGCTTTAGATAGTTTACAGCGAGGAAGTACAGAACATCCTAGACTGCTTCGTACAAATGGCGGCAGCAGGAGGCGGGCGCGACCGCGACTCGGCGCTGCAGCACAGAGTGGCCGCGCTCATGCGCCGCGTGGCCGCGCACAGCCCGCCACGCACACAGTACGTTTACTGCTTTAGATAGTTTACAGCGAGGAAGTACAGAACATCCTAGACTGCTTCGTACAAATGGCGGCAGCTGGAGGCGGGCGCGACCGCGACTCGGCGCTGCAGCACAGAGTGGCCGCGCTCATGCGCCGCGTGGCCGCGCACAGCCCGCCACGCACACAGTACGTTTACTGCTTTAGATAGTTTACAGCGAGGAAGTACAGAACATCCTAGACTGCTTCGTACAAATGGCGGCAGCAGGAGGCGGGCGCGACCGCGACTCGGCGCTGCAGCACAGAGTGGCCGCGCTCATGCGCCGCGTGGCCGCGCACAGCCCGCCACGCACACAGTACGTTTACTGCTTTAGATAGTTTACAGCGAGGAAGTACAGAACATCCTAGACTGCTTCGTACAAATGGCGGCAGCAGGAGGCGGGCGCGACCGCGACTCGGCGCTGCAGCACAGAGTGGCCGCGCTCATGCGCCGCGTGGCCGCGCACAGCCCGCCACGCACAGCCCGCCACGCACACAGTACGTTTACTGCTTTAGATAGTTTACAGCGAGGAAGTACAGAACATCCTAGACTGCTTCGTACAAATGGCGGCAGCAGGAGGCGGGCGCGACCGCGACTCGGCGCTGCAGCACAGAGTGGCCGCGCTCATGCGCCGCGTGGCCGCGCCCAGCCCGCCACGCACACAGTACGTTTACTGCTTTAGATAGTTTACAGCGAGGAAGTACAGAACATCCTAGACTGCTTCGTACAAATGGCGGCAGCAGGAGGCGGGCGCGACCGCGACTCGGCGCTGCAGCACAGAGTGGCCGCGCTCATGCGCCGCGTGGCCGCGCACAGCCCGCCACGCACAGCCCGCCACGCACACAGTACGTTTACTGCTTTAGATAGTTTACAGCGAGGAAGTACAGAACATCCTAGACTACTTCGTACAAATGGCGGCAGGAGTTAAGACTCATTTTTCGAAATCTGATGGAGAGCCAGTGTCACTAGGGGTTCTCTGGGCGCCATCGGCTAATGATTAATCCATACCAAAAATTCCACAAAATTTTGATTGAAATAAATCTTAAAACCCGCTGGCTTCTAAGGAAACAACGGGATTTTTAATTTTAATGCATGGACTGTCGACCTCTAAGTACATATCTGAATAAACATCCTTGATAGAAAACTTATTGCTGGAGGAATGTTATAGAAACTGCAATCGTTGTTTTCTTAGGTCTAAATAGTAGACAAATGATTCGTTTTATTGCAGCGGGTCCCTGAGCGCGCTGGGCGAGGAGCAGGGCGCGGCGCCCGCGTCGGCCGCGCCGCCGCCCGCTGCGCTGCTGGCGCTACAGCGCCGGGAACCCCCTGATGACCTGCATATCTACATACAGGTATGATCATTGAGCCCGTCTCGACATTTCTATGATGGTCTTTTTAATCTGACCCTCCATTTTTCTGTCTTCCCACATTTTTGTAAACAGTTTCCCAATATTAATATGTCCGCCATTGTCCAGGAGATCGACCAGTGGGGCAGCCGTCGCGGCGGCGCGTGGGGCGGCCCGGCCTGGGCGACTACTATACTACGCGCATTAGCTCCACTGTGCGCTGAGCCGGGCTCCTTGACGCGCACGGCCGCTATCGGGCTGCTCACTAAACTGCTGCCTGCTGTGCCGGACCCTACCCCAGGTATATACATTACATTACATATATTGCAGACAATAGGGAGGTGCCCCCTCATGGGCCACCATTCTGAAATCATTGCATATATTGCAGATGATAGGGTGGGCCCCCTCATGGGCCACCATTGCATATATTGCAGATGATAGGGAGGTGCCCCCTCATGGGCCACCATTCTGAAATCATTACATATATATATATTTTTTTTTTTTTTTTTTTTTTTATTGAGAAACAAACAGTCTTAAAAAACACATAAGTAACTTAGCTATGGCTATGTGAATAATGCTATAATAGACCTATAGTTTCATAAATGTTTACAAAGTTACAAGTTATATTAAAAATTGGAAAATATGTTTAATATAAGACCAAATGTCATAAATATATATATACATATATGTGTTGTAAATACACTTATGACAGTTAAGTACATTTTACAACTTAGTTACACCATTATACAATGCAAAAAAAGAAAGAAAAAGTTAATGAAAAGGTTAAGGTAACTGCGTTTTAACATTCTTAGATTAAAGAAAAAACTAATCTTTTAAATATACTATATGAGTTGCCAAACAAATCTGCGTCCATACATTTTTCATTATACAGTTTACATGCGCGCTTAATATATGAATGCTGTGCGTATTTAGTTCTGCTGCTTGCAATACTAAATAAGGCCTTCTTGCGACAACTTCGTTCTAATCTACGGGGAACATGAAAAAATATATTATGTAATAGTTCAGGGGCATCAACTAGATTATTCATAATTTTGAACAGATAAAGTAAATCGGTACAAGTGCGTCTGAGTGAAAGGGGTAGGATATGGAGTCTTGTGGATGATAAGGCGTAATCTTCATAGTTACCACCTGTTCGGAATTCCATTGTCTTAACAAACTTTTTCTGGAGTCTTTCAATTCTAACCTCGTGTACAGTAAAGCAGGGATTCCACACTACAGAAGCAAATTCCAATCGACTTCGGACATAGCTATTATAAAGGAGTCTGTAAGTAAGAGGTCTTTTAAAGGGTTTCGCAACACGAAGAATGAAACCCAGCAGTATATACGACTTATTTAGAATATCATCAATATGAGAGTTAAATGTCAATTTAGCATCAAGTATCACACCTAGATCACGTATACTATTCTGGCGTGCCAGATTACCACCACACAAGCAGTAATTAAATAGTATGGGATCTTTCTTTCGCGTAAATGTTAGTACTGCGCATTTATCGCTATTTAAAAATAAATTGTTTCTAGTACAATAACTTTCAAAACTAAATAAATCATTTTGTAATAGAGTACAGTCTGCTTGTGTTTTAATAACTCTGAATATTTTAGTGTCGTCAGCGTATAGAAGAGCTTTCGATTCAGTAAGACACTCCGTTATGTCATTAATGTATAGGATAAATAATAAAGGGCCCAAATGAGACCCTTGTGGGACTCCTGAGGTAATATATTTGAAGCCAGAAGAGAAACCTCCGAGTACGACAGTTTGAGATCTTTTTTCTATATACGATTTGATCCACCGGAAAAGGTCGCCATGCACACCGAGGCTCCAAAGTTTCAGCAAAAGCGTGTCGTAGGAGATTTTGTCAAATGCCTTTGCGAAATCTGTGTAAACTGCGTCGACTTGGTGCCGATTATCCATGGCTTCACGTATGACCTCACTAAAAGACAAGAGATTACTTTCTACGCTTCGACCTTTGTAGAAACCATGCTGATTTGGGTTGATGTGACGACGAACAGCATATGAAAGCTGGTCAGTAACTATTTTTTCTAATATTTTACCGAATTGACATAATTTAGAAATAGGTCGATACTTTTCGATGTCTTGACTCACGGAACCCTTAGGAATAGGTGTAATCCAAGCTTTTTTCCAGATTAGCGGGACATGCCCCTCCTTAATAGATAATAAATATATCTTGGTGATAGGAAAAACTAATGCACTAGCACATTTACTGATCAGTACAGGGTGTATTCGATCAGGCCCAGCACCCTTGTTTATATCGACAGATTTCAAATATTTGAGAACAATTTCATTCGACAAGGTAATTGAACTGACGTTGAAAACTGATTTTGTAGGCGGATCCAAGCAGTTAACATCTAGAGGTGGTAAAGAAGAGTGTTCGAAAACGGACTGGAAATGATCACCAAACATTTTGCAAATGCCTGCTCCGTCCGAGGATGAGACGCCCCTATAATACATAGTTTGTGGTATACCTCCATTGGACCTAGTAGACTTAATAAATTTCCAGAAATACTTAGGATGTGATTTTATTTTATCCTCTGAAAATTCTATATACCTATTATAGCATTTCTTTTCAATAATTTCTGCTCGTTTTCTTAATTTTTTAAAAGTTTCATAGTCTAGGGGGTTTCCATAACATTTCCAAAGTTTATGGTATTTTCTTTTTTCGTTTAAAATCTTTCTTAAAGGTTTGCTGTGCCATGCAGGATATGTGCACGAATTACGGGACTGATAGCTCGGTACGTATTTATCTATTAATTTATATAATAGATTATATAGTTTTGTAAGGCTTCCTTCTACATCCAAATTATCAAAAAATGTATCCCAATCTATTTGCGATAAATCACTATTAATGTTGTCGAAATCAGCTGAATGGAACTTATACACAAGGACACCGGCAGGTTTCATTGGTGCCGTATAATTAAGTCTTAAGTTTAATGATAACGAAGGGTGGTGCACATCTTCTGGAGTTAAAGGAAAACTACACCTAGTGACAGAACAGGCAGTACTACATAATATCAGGTCAAGGATACGATCATTTATATTAGCAATATTATTAAACTGGTTTAGATTACTAAGCGCTATAAAATCACCTACACACTGAACTAAAAGATTGTTCGAGGGGTTTAAGTTCAGTTCACCCCCGCCTCGATCCAACCATTCAGCCTGGGAAATATTAAAGTCTCCGGTGATAAGAAATACATCGTCAGGGTAACTGAGTATAAGTTGAGAAGCCGCATCAAAGAAATATAATGCAGATGATAGGGTGGGCCTCCTCATGGACCACCATTCTGAAATCATTGCATATATTGCAGATGCTAGGGAGGTGCCCCCTCATGGGCCACCATTCTGAAATCATTGCATATATTGCAGATGATAGGGTGGGCCCCCTCATGGGCCACCATTCTGAAATCATTGCATATATTGCAGATGATAGGGTGGGCCCCCTCATGGGCCACCATTGCATATATTGCAGATGATAGGGAGGTGCTCCCTCATGGGCCACCATTCTGAAATCATTACATATATTTCAGATGATAGGGTGGGCCTCCTCATGGACCACCATTCTGAAATCATTGCATATATTGCAGATGATAGGGAGGTGCCCCCTCATGGGCCAACATTCTGAAATCATTGCATATATTGCAGATGATAGGGTGGGCCACCTCATGGGCCACCATTCTGAAATCATTGCATATATTGCAGATGATAGGGTGGGCCACCTCATGGGCCACCATTCTGAAATCATTGCATATATTGCAGATGATAGGGTGGGCCCCCTCATGGGCCACCATTCTGAAATCATTGCATATATTGCAGATGATAGGGTGGGCCTCCTCATGGGCCACCATTCTGAAATCATTGCATATATTGCAGATGATAGGGTGGGCCCCCTCATGGGCCACCATTCTGAAATCATTACATATATTGCAGATGATAGGGTGGGCCCCCTCATGGGCCACCATTCTGAAATCATTACATATATTGCAGATGATAGGGTGGGCCCCCTCATGGGCCACCATTCTGAAATCATTACATATATTGCAGATGACAGGGAGGTGCCCCCTTCTGAAATCATTGCTTTAGGGCAAAAGTGTTTGACGACCGTTGTACTTTAGATACTGTAAGGCCCGGTTCGAACGAGTGCTTTTTCAACGGGCGTTAAAAAAACGGTTACGGAGTTCCGTGCGCTAAATTCGATTTAACGTCGAACACCCCCCGTCGAAAATCGAACAGGGCTCTATAAAAAATAGCCTTCGTGTGAATACCACACGAACATAGAGTTATAAATTTGTGTCATGTAAACGTTTTTTTAACGCCCGTTAAAAAAGTGCTAGTCTGAACCGGGACTTGGGGTTGGTCAAACAAAGGGCGCGACGTAAGCGGAACGGACGTAATGAACGGTAACAAATTAAGGCACCGTAGGTTCATGGTCTTCTCTCCCTCTCACTGAGTATAAGCGTGAGCGAGATGGAAGTGCGTGTTCGGAAGTGCGGATATCATGTTTTTTAATTTTAATTTTTGTGCGTTTAAATAAATAAAAAAGTAATCACTAAGTTCCCTCAAACATGATATTGCCGATTTTAAAAATTAATATGTTTTAATATGTTTAGCTTTTGTGCATAATTTGCTACGAATGTTTTAAGTGTATTTTAGACCTATGTTCGTGATTTTTTTTTCATCGAGCGAACATTGCTTAATCATGTTTAGAATCACTGATCTCCCTGCAGAAAAGCCTCAAAATTAGTATTCGTATTTTTTTGAAACCATATTATTATAAACAGACGCATTATATTGTTTCAAAAACTCTGTTCGCTTAAACGTCGCCACACAGACTTCGCAGCGACGGCTGCATCTGTCGCGCCGAGCACTGCGCACCCAAAACGCAGGCGGGTGCGTTCGCGCAACGTGGCGCAGCATCCGCCCGACGGTCGCGCTGCGCGTGTGAGAGCTATGCCAGCACGTTAAGTGCGCCATGCGGTCGACATTGCGCGCGTGTTGCGGGCGGGCTGCGCAGCTGTGTGACCAAGCCTTTAAAGTGGTTTGCAAAAGATAGACTCTAGTTATTATTATTTCACTTGACTGCAACACACTGTACAGTCGCCATCACATACATCGGAGCAAACAAGCGCGTCACAAACATCGGTACACACCTCTATTTTCAAGGCATTAGGGTGCATGTGCCGATATTTTTGAACACCTATAGTGTACCTATGTATGTGATGGCGACTGTACCAGTACTTGTAAATAGTACCAGTATTTTGTAACTTGTTCGTTTGCAGCCAGATGGCGCTGATAGACGGCATAGACGCAAGCGCAACGGCTGCGTTCAGAATTTTTTTTAATTTTAAGGCCGTGTCGGACAGCAGGGAACGTGGCCCACAAATGGTCTCGCCGGAAGACCAGCGCTAGCTCATGAGCCAGCATTATGCTGAGGCGAGACCATTTCGTGACAAACTGCTTAGTATATTATAAATGATTCAGTATTTTGAGTTTCTTGTCACGAATAAATTATTTAATTTGATGAATACTTTAGGTTTGGACGCCGTGACAGAGTGCCTGGAGTCCTCGCTGCCGGAGGTGGCGCAGGCCGCCGTGGACAAGCTGCCCGAGCTGGTGGTGGGCATGCAGGAGCACGCGGCGAGAGTGCTGCTCCAGGTAACACACTTTAGGTTTGGACGCCGTGACAGAGTGCCTGGAGTCCTCGCTGCCGGAGGTGGCGCAGGCCGCCGTGGACAAGCTGCCCGAGCTGGTGGTGGGCATGCAGGAGCACGCGGCGAGAGTGCTGCTCCAGGTAACACACTTTAGGTTTGGACGCCGTGACAGAGTGCCTGGAGTCCTCGCTGCCGGAGGTGGCGCAGGCCGCCGTGGACAAGCTGCCCGAGCTGGTGGTGGGCATGCAGGAGCACGCGGCGAGAGTGCTGCTCCAGGTAACACACTTTAGGTTTGGACGCCGTGACAGAGTGCCTGGAGTCCTCGCTGCCGGAGGTG
This sequence comes from Epinotia brunnichana, assembly GCA_963854355.1. Lineage (NCBI taxonomy): Eukaryota > Metazoa > Arthropoda > Insecta > Lepidoptera > Tortricidae > Epinotia > Epinotia brunnichana. The sequence continues at coordinate 1,337,117 of OY977952.1, read as the reverse complement.
GCGCAGGCCGCCGTGGACAAGCTGCCCGAGCTGGTGGTGGGCATGCAGGAGCACGCGGCGAGAGTGCTGCTCCAGGTAACACACTTTAGGTTTGGACGCCGTGACAGAGTGCCTGGAGTCCTCGCTGCCGGAGGTGGCGCAGGCCGCCGTGGACAAGCTGCCCGAGCTGGTGGTGGGCATGCAGGAGCACGCGGCGAGAGTGCTGCTCCAGGTAACACACTTTAGGTTTGGACGCCGTGACAGAGTGCCTGGAGTCCTCGCTGCCGGAGGTGGCGCAGGCCGCCGTGGACAAGCTGCCCTAGCTGGTGGTGGGCATGCAGGAGCACGCGGCGAGAGTGCTGCTCCAGGTAACACACTTTAGGTTTGGACGCCGTGACAGAGTGCCTGGAGTCCTCGCTGCCGGAGGTGGCGCAGGCCGCCGTGGACAAGCTGCCCGAGCTGGTGGTGGGCATGCAGGAGCACGCGGCGAGAGTGCTGCTCCAGGTAACACACTTTAGGTTTGGACGCCGTGACAGAGTGCCTGGAGTCCTCGCTGCCGGAGGTGGCGCAGGCCGCCGTGGACAAGCTGCCCGAGCTGGTGGTGGGCATGCAGGAGCACGCGGCGAGAGTGCTGCTCCGGGTAACACACTTTAGGTTTGGACGCCGTGACAGAGTGCCTGGAGTCCTCGCTGCCGGAGGTGGCGCAGGCCGCCGTGGACAAGCTGCCCGAGCTGGTGGTGGGCATGCAGGAGCACGCGGCGAGAGTGCTGCTCCAGGTAACACACTTTAGGTTTGGACGCCGTGACAGAGTGCCTGGAGTCCTCGCTGCCGGAGGTGGCGCAGGCCGCCGTGGACAAGCTGCCCGAGCTGGTGGTGGGCATGCAGGAGCACGCGGCGAGAGTGCTGCTCCAGGTAACACACTTTAGGTTTGGACGCCGTGACAGAGTGCCTGGAGTCCTCGCTGCCGGAGGTGGCGCAGGCCGCCGTGGACAAGCTGCCCGAGCTGGTGGTGGGCATGCAGGAGCACGCGGCGAGAGTGCTGCTCCAGGTAACACACTTTAGGTTTGGACGCCGTGACAGAGTGCCTGGAGTCCTCGCTGCCGGAGGTGGCGCAGGCCGCCGTGGACAAGCTGCCCGAGCTGGTGGTGGGCATGCAGGAGCACGCGGCGAGAGTGCTGCTCCAGGTAACACACTTTAGGTTTGGACGCCGTGACAGAGTGCCTGGAGTCCTCGCTGCCGGAGGTGGCGCAGGCCGCCGTGGACAAGCTGCCCGAGCTGGTGGTGGGCATGCAGGAGCACGCGGCGAGAGTGCTGCTCCAGGTAACACACTTTAGGTTTGGACGCTGTGACAGAGTGCCTGGAGTCCTCGCTGCCGGAGGTGGCGCAGGCCGCCGTGGACAAGCTGCCCGAGCTGGTGGTGGGCATGCAGGAGCACGCGGCGAGGGTGCTGCTCCAGGTAACACACTTTAGGTTTGGACGCCGTGACAGAGTGCCTGGAGTCCTCGCTGCCGGAGGTGGCGCAGGCCGCCGTGGACAAGCTGCCCGAGCTGGTGGTGGGCATGCAGGAGCACGCGGCGAGAGTGCTGCTCCAGGTAACACACTTTAGGTTTGGACGCCGTGACAGAGTGCCTGGAGTCCTCGCTGCCGGAGGTGGCGCAGGCCGCCGTGGACAAGCTGCCCGAGCTGGTGGTGGGCATGCAGGAGCACGCGGCGAGAGTGCTGCTCCAGGTAACACACTTTAGGTTTGGACGCCGTGACAGAGTGCCTGGAGTCCTCGCTGCCGGAGGTGGCGCAGGCCGCCGTGGACAAGCTGCCCGAGCTGGTGGTGGGCATGCAGGAGCACGCGGCGAGAGTGCTGCTCCAGGTAACACACTTTAGGTTTGGACGCCGTGACAGAGTGCCTGGAGTCCTCGCTGCCGGAGGTGGCGCAGGCCGCCGTGGACAAGCTGCCCGAGCTGGTGGTGGGCATGCAGGAGCACGCGGCGAGAGTGCTGCTCCAGGTAACACACTTTAGGTTTGGACGCCGTGACAGAGTGCCTGGAGTCCTCGCTGCCGGAGGTGGCGCAGGCCGCCGTGGACAAGCTGCCCGAGCTGGTGGTGGGCATGCAGGAGCACGCGGCGAGAGTGCTGCTCCAGGTAACACACTTTAGGTTTGGACGCCGTGACAGAGTGCCTGGAGTCCTCGCTGCCGGAGGTGGCGCAGGCCGCCGTGGACAAGCTGCCCGAGCTGGTGGTGGGCATGCAGGAGCACGCGGCGAGAGTGCTGCTCCAGGTAACACACTTTAGGTTTGGACGCCGTGACAGAGTGCCTGGAGTCCTCGCTGCCGGAGGTGGCGCAGGCCGCCGTGGACAAGCTGCCCGAGCTGGTGGTGGGCATGCAGGAGCACGCGGCGAGAGTGCTGCTCCAGGTAACACACTTTAGGTTTGGACGCCGTGACAGAGTGCCTGGAGTCCTCGCTGCCGGAGGTGGCGCAGGCCGCCGTGGACAAGCTGCCCGAGCTGGTGGTGGGCATGCAGGAGCACGCGGCGAGAGTGCTGCTCCAGGTAACACACTTTAGGTTTGGACGCCGTGACAGAGTGCCTGGAGTCCTCGCTGCCGGAGGTGGCGCAGGCCGCCGTGGACAAGCTGCCCGAGCTGGTGGTGGGCATGCAGGAGCACGCGGCGAGAGTGCTGCTCCAGGTAACACACTTTAGGTTTGGACGCTGTGACAGAGTGCCTGGAGTCCTCGCTGCCGGAGGTGGCGCAGGCCGCCGTGGACAAGCTGCCCGAGCTGGTGGTGGGCATGCAGGAGCACGCGGCGAGAGTGCTGCTCCAGGTAACACACTTTAGGTTTGGACGCCGTGACAGAGTGCCTGGAGTCCTCGCTGCCGGAGGTGGCGCAGGCCGCCGTGGACAAGCTGCCCGAGCTGGTGGTGGGCATGCAGGAGCACGCGGCGAGAGTGCTGCTCCAGGTAACACACTTTAGGTTTGGACGCCGTGACAGAGTGCCTGGAGTCCTCGCTGCCGGAGGTGGCGCAGGCCGCCGTGGACAAGCTGCCCTAGCTGGTGGTGGGCATGCAGGAGCACGCGGCGAGGGTGCTGCTCCAGGTAACATATTTTTTTTTTACTTTTTTTTTTAAACAAACGGTCTTCAATTATATATTAGCTAGAAGCTATACAATAACAATATTAAAATTTTAACAGTTTATTGCAATACAAAAGTTACGGTTGTTATTATTACAGTCTTAACTACTAATCACGTAAAGTTTGTAAGGTGAAGAACGAGGAAGGGGGGTCAACAAAGTTGGAACGAGCAAGGTCATTCAGATAGGGGACGCCCCTAAATATAAAAGATGTTTTTCTCAAAAATGGCCCGCAAAGTGAACATAACTCGCTACATATTGGAAGGTAAAGTGTATAGTTTAAGGCCAGATCAAAAATAAAAAACATTGCAGGCCGCCTGGAATGTTACATATAAATTCCTTTATTTGTCGAGTACCAAACTTTTTAAAAAGTAGAAACTGTCATATAAAAGACGGCACAGGTCGTATTCAGCCAAATCAAGTCGTATTTTTCTGTTGCAAACGCGACATTTTTATATGTGTCATAAAAAGATTGCGTTTTTCGGTAGAAAAATACACTTGCAAATCTGTTTTAAAAAAATTATGAAATTTAATTTTATGTAATTTGCAGTATCCTCAATTTGTATTTAATAATAACGCTTGATTTCAATTTAGTCTTTTTTATTCCCCCATTTTTGAGAAAAGCACTATATTAGCCTCAGCCGGAATGGCAATTGCTGGCTTCGTATTATAATTAAACGGACTCGCAAGCTCGTCCGTTTAAACAAATTACTCAGCTTGCAATTGCCTCCTTCCCGGCCACGGCAATAATGTACTATTCTTTTCTTGATGTTTGTCTATTTTTTAATGTTAAAATTTTTGTAGGGTCTTTTATGTTATTTTTAAGTTTTTTTTTATCTCTTTTTCCTTTTTGTTTTACTTATTTTAATGTTTTTTGTTTTTTTTGTCGTTTTTTTTAATTTTTTCAAGTTTTCCTTTTTGTTTTACTTTTTTAATGTTTTTTTTTCCTTTTTTTTTGTTTTTTTTTAAATGTTTTTTGTTTGTTTTTGTTTTTTTGTTTTTTTTTGTATTTTTTTCATTTTTTTTGTTTTTTTTTAATGTTTTTCTTTTTTTTGTTTTTTTTCCTTTTTTTTGTTTTTTTTTAATGTCTCTGTTTGTTTTTCTCTTTTTTTTGTCCATTTTGTTGTTTTTTTCATCTTTTTTTTTGGTTTTTTGTCATTTTTTTGGGCGTTTTTTTTGTTTTTTTAGTAGTTTTTTTATGTTTTTTTAGTTATTTTTTTTTAATATTTTTTTCCTTTTTGTTTTACTCTTTTGTAATGTTTTTTTAATATTATTCTTTTTTAATGTTTTTTTTTTCTTTTTTAGATTTTTTATCTAGAATCTTTCTCACTTTAGTGAGGTGAAAAGGATTCTATTTTTAAACCACTCACATTCGCTAGCTCGTGTTTCAATTCCACACTCGCGGTTAAATTATAACTGCACCCTTGTATAACAAATAACTATTTATTATTTCCTCACATCGTTTGAGAAAAGCACTATACAAGCCTCGGCCGGAACAGGGATTGCTGGACTCGTTGTATCCGTCTACGACTCGGCCGTCTAGCCCAAACTCGTCCATCAATCCCTTACTTCACGGCCTTTGCAGTAATGTACTATTATAAGTTCTTCCATAGCTTTCTAGGCCATAACCTATGACAGAATTAGCCAGGGACATGTAGAGAAGTCTAAGCGTGTTGTAAGGGACTTTATGTATTATGGTACATAGTTTTGACAATATGGACCTTAGTTTGTAACATACTTAGTCTACATGTGGACCCCAGTTAAACTTGTAGTAAATTTTTAGTCCAAGGTAAGTATGTACAATTTCAAGCTGAGTACAGTTACATGGAGCCTTAGATAAGTGCAGACACTTGTTGTTTCATGATATTCAAATGAACCTCGACCACATACATACAATCACGCCTCTTTCCCAGAGGGGTAGGCAGAGATCACGGATCTCCATTTGCTACGATCCTGACAAACCACTATATATAATCATCAAATCAGTATAGTTTAAATGTAAATGTAAATTGTTACTAGGTATTCTCGCTCGGCGTCCGCAGCCGGCTGCCCGTGGAGAGCAGCCTGGCGCGCTCGGTGGCCGCCATCAATCTGCAGCGCGGGTGCTAAACGCTAAACGCTAGACGCACACCCGTACCGTACACTACAATATTTTAGGGCCGATTCATACCGGGGTGGCAGCGGCCGGCAGCAGCAGGCACGCGTCGCCGCCTTATCTACGAGTACATACTGGGTGTATTATTCAAACGGGGCAGTGAGGGAAAATCCGAAACTATAAGAGATACGGAAATTTGCTCTTAGGAGTCACGAGACCGATTTTAGCAAATATAGAAACTGCATTCATTGATTTTCAAAAAAGCCGAGTATGAGGCCGGTCAAATCTGTTCAAAATTCAGAGTTCGTTTTTTGCGTAAATTATTAGTGCTGGATGTAAGGAATAGTTCTTGCTATGGAACCCTGTATATACAATCACAGGAAAATGCTGAAATTCATAGTTTAATGTACGGAAATGGATCTCCCCGTATAAACAGTACAGTCGATTACAAAGAGATGTATGTTTTTTAATGTTACAAAATGATGTATGTATACCTTATTACTATGGCAGTAAAGTCTATGTATAAGTGTTTGTGGGTGTATGTATGGATACATGTATTTGTAGTCGACTGTACCTACTATGAGTTAGTATGGGAATTATATTTTATTACAATTTTGAAAAGATTGGTTTCAATAATGAAAATAATTAAATAAAATTTTCAGGCGTCACATTTCCCCATACTTACTAAGGGGTTTAGTAAGTATGGGGAAATCTTACTTACTTCCGTACATTAAACTATGAATTTCGGCATGGTCCTGTGATTGTAGATACAGGGTTCCTTAGCAACAATTATTCCTTACATCCAGCACTAATAATTTACGCAAAAACTGAATTTTAGACAGATTTGACCGACCTCAATCATTTTTAGCTTTATTGAAAATCAATGAATGCAGGTTTATTTTTGCTAAAATCGGTCTCGTGACTCCTAAGAGCAAATTTCCGTATCTCTTATAGTTTCGGATTTTCCCTCACTGCCCCGTTTGAATAATACACCCTGTATACGGTTACAACCGCCGACAAGACGCGCGTGGCCGCGAGGCTGCTGGCGTCACCGCGCGACCTTTTCAAGCGATACTGGTCTTTTAAGTATGTAGATAAAGCTTTAAATTATTTCACACTGAAAATGCTCGCCGCGCCGTTGCCATTCCGGTCTGAATCGGCCCTTACATGTCCTACTTCTACGCCGAAAAGGGTTATGAGTAGGACTATTGTGATACGGATCAGAATCATTACAAGAGTTTGATATTCTCGAAGACTTCCTAACTTGTGTATATCTTTATTGTATTTTTGTACTTAAGAAAATCTTGATATTTTTACTATCATGATTTTCATTCTTCAAAGCACTCCTGCCTGCGAAAGGCATAAGAGATGTGGGTTCGAGTGCCACCAGGTTGTTTTTTTTTTCATGTTTCTTGTCCTTTATTGTATTTGTTTATATTTATTTATAAGGTATCCACACAATCACTTAGGTGGCGTCTGTGGCCGGACACACGGAATTTTCATTCGGTTTCCGTACGGAATGACAGGTGGGAAAGGGACGTCGCTCTATACATGTATAGCGCTGTCTCACTTGCACATGTCATTCCGTACGGAAACCGAATGAAAATTCCATGTGTCTTTGGCCGGCCTTAATCTGTCTTCAGGTTACTTAAACTTGTTGCAAATACAACTGGCTGTATTTCAAAAAAAATATTCCACCATATGGTTTTTTGAACTTTAGGTATATAAGGAAAGGACTATGTATTAGTTAAATTATGTCGCGTAGTTTCAGTGTCCGAGTCGCAACCGGATGGCTCGCGGTATTCGAGCTCCCGAAGCGTTGAGGAAAATCCTGTGCAACCCGACAACAACTGAACCAACTTGGACTGGGGTGGAAATTGGAGGGTGAAAAAAATAATTTGCGGCAGGGGTAGGGAAAGTGGCGCACCGTTATACCAACATGCCTCTCCCCCTGCGATCCCACCTCGGCCGCAGAAGATAGCGCGTGAGAACTTCTTCTGCGGTCCCTCCCTAACGCATCCTAAGCGGGCTTCGGCAAGCCCGCTAGGAGCGCCCTCCTCGGGCCAGCCGGCAGCCCTGCCAGGCCGGCCCTGGGTCCCTCTTAGCTTCGCCGTGGGTGACCAGTCCACGGTTACTAAGCCCCCTCGCCCCGACAAGGCGAGCACCCTCGGGGGGATCGGATGTGGTAACCATAAGGTAACCTTAATAAAACCCTATCTTGATAGGGTTTTGTTAGGGTTACCTTATGGTTACCACATCCGATATGCTTACCATAACAATAGGGTTACCCTATCAGTAAGGTTACTCATAAGGTTACCAAATTGATAGGCTTAAGCCTGAAAAGGGGTTTTCCGGTCCTTGGTTTCAATCGGCTGCCTCAGGACAATTTTTTTTTTCTATTTCCGCACCAGTCTAAGTTGGCTCAGTTCGAGTTGCACAGGGCTTTTCCACAACACTTCAAAAGCTTAAATACCGCGAGCCATCCGATAGCCTCTTGGACACTGCAGCTACGCGTCATTGCTCTAAATATATGAAATAAAGACGAAAAATACATTTCATTGTTTTATTTATATAAATAACATTCACTTTATAAAATCTCATTATACCAAATTATTTGTAGGGGTTATCATACAACAACACTTGTGACTAAACTTGTTCACAATCAAGAATTAACAATAAATTAATTTCAAGCACAGAACTGAACCCGCGCGCCAAGCAGAGAATACTGAGAGTCACTTCACCAGCACTTTGTTCACCAGTCGTTGGAGCCTAGGTCCTGGAACAGCTTGTCCTTGATCTTCGGCCGCGGGTCTTCTTTGATTTTGGTGTCCACGGCTCCTACTTTCCCGAGGAGATATTCCAGTTCTGAAATGAATATTGAATTAGGGCGGGCACATACAGTCGGAATACCGTTTCGTAATTTCGATTCGTATTATTCATGCGGGATTCCGTGGGCGGCCACAGACCACACGGAATTCTCATTCGGTTTCCGTACGGAATGACAGGTGAGAACGGGACGTCGCTCTACACATGTATAGCGCTGTCTCTCTTGCGCATGTCATTCCGTACGGAAACCGAATGGACATTCCGTGTGTCTGTGGCCGGCCATAAAGTCGGAATACCGTTTCGTTTCGGGAACCTCGTTGTGTTAACTACTGCATGTATGTGGTAGGTCCAGAGATTTGTATGGATTTACAGCGTTTGGAAATCCCAAATCGATATTACGAATCGAAATTCCGAATCGGTATTACGACTGTATTTGGCCGCCCTTATATAATAACATGTCCATCTTGATTTCTTTTTTCTATTTGTTTTATAACTGTTATGACTTGAGCTATCAACTGTTTGTGGTTTGACGTTGACTTTTGGGAGCCTGTATAAAAAAAAATACTAGGGGACAATCTTACACAAATCGAACTAGCCCTGTAGTACGCTCAATAAGGCCTGTGTTATTGGTACTAAGACGACGATATATTTAAATACTTAAATAAATAGAAAACATCCAAGACTCAGAAACAAATATTCATGCTCATCACACAAATATTTGCCCTTACCGGGATTCGAACCCAGGACCTTCAGCTTCGTAGGCAGCGTCACTTTCCACTAGGCTAACCGGTTGTGATAAATACAATTTAAACCCTTCACCACCCTTTGTCATATTTTAATATCGTCAGGTGACAAGCAAGTCACTACCAAAACTGTCACTGCTCTTCAAAACCTCGTATCTCGGTACGTAGTCGATATCGAGATACGACGTTTGATTTAAGTAGGTATTTGTTACTTAGTGAGTTTTGCTTGTCGCCCGACGATATACAATTTGGCTTCCCTGATAGGGAAATTGGGTAAGGCTAAGAGGATTATGATATTAATCGAAATGTGTTGTTTATACTAATAAAATAATCTCACTGCAAAAAAATAATGCCATGTTGCACGGATGCATAAGGATAGATGGACAAAAAGAGTAACACATTGGAATGTCCCTCTCGGAAAAAGGGAAAGAGTCAGACCCCCTGAGAGATGGCTAAATGAAATAAAAAAGATAGCAGGTGGAAACTGGGTATCAAAAGCCCAAGACAGAAAAATGTGAAGTAGAATGGAGGAGGCCTTTACTCGTAGAGGTCCTTAAATAAATTTCGAGTACAAGAGAACTTATACCCAACTTTGTAATTATATACTTACTAGTTTCCACCCGCGACTTCGTCTGCGTAAACTCGGGATAAAAACTGTCCTATATTTTAATCCAGGCTATAAACTATCATCGTGCAAAATTTCATCCAAATCGGTTCAGCCGTTTAAGCGTGATTGAATAACAAACATCCAGACATCCAAACATCCAAACTTTCACATTTATAATATTAGTAGGATTTAAGAAATTAGAAATAAATGGGTTATATGTATAAAAAGAGGAAATGTAAGGATATAGCTTTCGTTGGTATATAGGGGGTAAACTCTAGAACAACACATACAATTTAAAAAAAAAATCTCGTCAGTGTATAGAGAGGACCTACACCTACAGGATGGACACCGGCCATAGGCTAACCAGAAACACCGCCCGGGTGATGTAATACGCAGGCGGAGACCTGCAGAGAGCTAGTATAGTATCATCTTAATTTATTTATTGACACTTTCGTTGACAGTACCATCAATTAAGCGTTGTTAAGCCTACATATGGCCCTGTGGACGTACTGTCACCGAAAATGTTTATTGGAAAACCAACAGCTCACAAAACAGGTTAACAATGTTAACATCATATAAAAACAGGAGGCCAATTATAGATTCTCACAGATGGAATTGTAATAGAAATTAATGCTGCTGATGCATAAGCTGTAATGAGCATAAGCTGTAGATCACAATAATGTAAGAAAAGCCTACTTTGGGTATTTTCATTCTCTCCTAACATATGGAATCGATTTATGGGCAAGCGCAGCTAATCGTGAGAGACCATTCAGACTTCAAAAACGAGCCATTCGTTGCATATGTGGTGTCTCCTGGGATCATCCTGCTCGTGAGCTGTTCAAGGAAACCAAAATTCTCACCCTTCCTAGCTTGTACGTCCTAGAAGTAGCCAAGTACGTGAGAGGTAACCTTGAACAGTTCCCGACGCGTGGTGACTCACACAATTTTAACTTCAGGCGGCGCGGCGATCTGCGCGCTCCCGCCACACGTCTTGCGAAGGCCCAAAAATGTCTCCACTCGATAGGGCCCAAGATATACAACAAATTGCCCCAAGAAGTCAAAAGCGCGCCGAGTATGAGGTGTTTTGTGAACAGACTTAAAAGTAAACTAGCATCCGATTCATGCTATTCCATTGACGAATTTCTCAATAATGGCTGAAAACCGAACGACTTTTCAACTGGCTCGCTGCCCAATCAATGGTTATGTAATATTTAAGGACATTTTAAGGATGTGTAGTAGTGACTTGACAAATAAATGTACTAATAATAATTATTCGTTGACTACACGCTGCAGTGTACCTAAACTAAGACATACTTACCTACCTAACCTGCTGTAATATAATATAAGACATACATTTTCACCTTAATGTGATAGTATTATGTATAATGTTATTTAACATCTATAAATTGACTTGTAAAACTACGTTTTATAAAGGAATAAATGAAATGAAATGAATGAAATGAGCTTTGACCTTTATACATTGGGTATTTATATTAAACGTCAATAATGGTAAGCTAAGTTTTACGGTCTTACCATCACATGTGAGCCCCGTGCCCCTCAGCTCATGTGGCCCCACAAACTGTTTCTTCATGTCTCCCTCGAAGTACACAAACACACTGGGCAGGTTCCGCTCGGGGAAGTTGGGGATGCATGTCTGCGCTATTGCTTTCAGGAACTTTGTGTACGGGTATTTGGCGGACAACTCTCGGAGGTGCTGGTTTAGGAGAGCACACTGCTGGATGCTGAAAATAATTGTTTAGTTCAATTGAGCAACAATTTAACTGATATCCTATAAGAAGATATCAAATGAATAATACATTTATAAACACTAATCAAACCTATTTTAGTTAAATTGCCAGTAAAATGTGTCTGTCCTTATCTCACACTTTGACAGTAATGTTAGTGAGAAAGCAACACCACATTTTAGTTAAGAGGTTTGATAAGTTTTAGAAATAAGGGGTCAAGATTGTATACTATGTATATATGTAATATAAGTTCAAATCAATGATCGGAATTGGTCGAAAAATAAACAATTATTATTTTATATTAATTAGTATTTGAGGGAGGCGATGGCTGAGATATGCGTCATACTCGTGATCGGGTGCTGTTTGTGGAGTCCGGTCTGTTCATGCTTGCAAGGGCATAGTAACTACCTAAATACTAGTGTTATTATCATTATTTTGACGAGAGACATCATTCTGTTCTTGACACGTTTTATTGTTATTGACCCTGTACATCTCTGACAATATTACATTAATGATCCTTTTTTTTCTGTTTTAACGCTTAGGGACAGTATACATCTCTACAAGAACATTAGAATAATTATTAATTGTATTTGGATGCTCAGAGACATTATACATCTCTGGGGTACTAAATTATATCATAAACTTATTGTTAATTCTGATACAGACCTTATATCAAATGTATTTGATAATATTTTACAATTTTGGATTGTTCTAGTTTTCATTCAGTGACATTTAGTTTGTAACCATTTAGGTACTAATTAGTTAAAATCTGCAATTTTAAAATGATTATTGTGTAAGATTATTAATATTATATTGTAGAACACCATTTGACATGTAAAAGTGCCCTTGTGGCCTATTTGCAGAATAAATAATTGATTTTTGATTTTTTTTTTTTGTCTTTCCCCCTCAAGGGACAATGATGTCCCGGACCTTTGGGAGGCGTCCGTGGGGCTAGGTACCTAAAAAGTACCAACGGAGCAAACACGTAAAGGCCCTTTTGACAATTTAATGAAATGCAAGGAGTACACGGAGCGTATGCTGTCCCTGCCCCAGTCATGGGACGCACACAGAGACAGCACCCGCTGGGGTCCACCGCCTATCATCAGACTAGGGACTATTGCTGGTTGATGAAATCTAAATAAAACGGGTTATTGAGTGAAAATGATGGACTAGTGGCTGGGCTATTGGGTGAAACATCGGATGCCTGCCTAATAAAACTATCTCACTTTTTATCTCTGGCAGATGGGCCCCTGTTAATAGCGACATTAAAAATGGCCTAGGGGCAACACCAGTCAGAGCTGGCACTGGACTTTAAACATATAGCCAACTCGCCACTTAGGTGTCCACATCTACCCTCGAGCAACAGCTCTTGGAACTCCACTCTGGACAGCCAGTTAAGGCAAGCCAGTGGTGGTGGGGGGCCTGTCCAACCATCCACCCGGTCAGCTCAACCTGACCACAGGACACCCCCAGGAGCACTCAGGTATGTAGGGTCGCTGCTCCCTAACATTCCACCACAAGCTGCCTTACGTTGACTGATTGCACCAGAAATCTGGTGGGCAGTAGGGCCATAGTATAAAGACGGCAAAGTATGTTATCTTCCTACAAACGCACTGCGCGTGGCTTGTATGTGTGCGTTTTACTATCTATACGTCGCCGCACGCACACTCAAACAAAATCTCGACCCGTTTCGCATTGAGATTTTGTTTAAGTGTGCGTGCAGCAACGTATAGATAGTATAGCACACACATACAAGCCACGCGCGGTGCGTTTCTAGGAAGATAACATACTTTGCCGTCTTTATACTATGGTGGAGCCATCACATCCAATTATTATTATTATAAATCATATACAGGGTGAAATATTATCAATGGTACATATTTTTTCCAGGCATTAGGTATCAATAAAAGATGCCATTTCTGAAAAAAAACATTTAAAGTTTTCACAAAAAAAAGTGTTGTCCATATAAATAGTTAGTAACATGTGGATAATTGGGAGCTGAGAGAAGCTCTGGGTTAGCAGTGCGGGGGAGGGGCGCGCTTGCCGCCTCCCGCACAGCGCACTACCGCGGTATCCAGGAACGCGTGTTTTTTAGGATATCTTTCAGCTGCTGTGTCTCAATATTTTAGTACTGAAAGATACTGAAAGAAAAAACATATATTGTTTCAAATTTCGCTAATCCACTGTGAAAATTTAAACAGTTAATATTATTTCACCCTGTATTTATTTACTCACCCTTGTTTGTATAGATGGATGACCACCCAGATTCCTTCCCCAGCCTTGTTTACTTCCTGCACATAGTCCTGGCCCGACACCTCTCTCACATCCCCAAACTTGGGCTTCTCTGCAAGCTGTTTCAGCTCCGCAATGCGCTTCCTTCTGTATTCTTCTAGAACTGCTTCATCCTCAGAGTCCTCCAGCTCATCCAGGCCATCTAGATCAAGTTCTGATAATTGCTTATCCTCTGAAAGAAATATAAGTATTGATTATATACTTTTCTATATGGAGCCAATATAAAGCTAATTCCTGTTGTTTAAGTAGATAGGGAAGGATTTACGACCATCAGGCGAAAAAAATATACAAGCACTATTGAGCTTAGACCCCAATTAAAAAGCCTGACTTTAGCTTAATCTCATGAATGCATCAAGTCATTTCATTTATAATAGACAGTTCGCGTTGTTAAGGAAAGCTTAGCTGTGAAAGTCTCATACAGTTATAATAATTTATGTATGCACCAGTTGTGAATAACCTAAAAGTATATGGGCATGTAACACTTACTTTCAGCTTGTTTCTGTTGTATAGTCTGTTCGATCATGTTAACGATGTCATCCTCTGTGATTTCCTTCTCCTTTTGGGGAATAATACCCTTTGCACGCAGGACATCGTTCCATTCTGTATCCTCATTTTGGTTCTATAAATAAGCAATCTGTTTTACAGTTCGCTGCAATTTGATATATCTACGATAACAATGAACTACGAAATTGAATGCTATATTTACCTGCATTGTGAATAATTTCGATTGTTTCTGTTTTAATTTAACAATATTTATTAGATAAAATAATCAAAACTCAGAAACATGACACCCAGTCGGCTGACTCAATTAGTGGGGCGTTTTACAGTGACTTGTTAAATCCAATCGAGTATAAAATTATGATACACACTTCACTTCTACCACGTAATTTTAGCTAAAAACAAGAAACTAGGATAAAATAAAACGTTCAATAATTATTAATACCCACATAATGTTAAGGTACAAACTATAACTTAACGTTAAGTTAAATGTTTCATAAGGCTAATTGCATTTTATTTTTAGATATATTGATCCATGAAAAACACACAGTAATGGTTAAATATACAAAAATACGTCTTTATGTGGGCACGAGCCTTTGAGTAGATAAATACATAGTTTAATTAGTCTGAGGCACGAGCACCCATGAACCTATATACAATTCAAAAATTCAATGAAGAAAAAAAAACACTTTGCCGCCATCCCGTATATGAACCACAGATTAATACTTAGTTACTCATATAAACTAGTGTGTAAGGCCTCTCACATACTGGCGCGGCCAGGCCGCGGCGGACAATAGAAAACTTGTCATTAGCTGTCAAATTTACTATGGTCCGCCACCGCAAGCCGCGCCAGTGTGATGCAGGCTTAAACTTAGCATAAATAATAATTCTATAGACAACACCATCTTGACGTTTTGTTTTTTTTATAAAGGGTTAGTTCCAAAAACAAACTAAACCGTTTTAATTCAGACCACGAACTTCGAATTTCGTATATCTCCATCTCTATCGCACTTATGGTTTATGGTACTTGAGCGACAGAGACGGAGATATTTATTTATTTAATTTGTTTATTTCGAACCACATATAGTTCATATACAATCATTAAAATAAAGTACACATTAAAAATAAAATAAGACATTAAAATAAGACAATACAATTATTAGCTACAACATGTAAGGAGTTCCAGTGCTCCACCATCGGGCATTCCAGCCTATCAACAATGGTGTTCAGGAGGCTGTTGTCGCAGTGTTTATATTCTCTTTGGTTGTCGCTGCCTCGCACACGGCGCATCAGAGATATACGAAGTTCGAGATTCGTGGTAGCGCCGCAGGCATGGCAATTTTTTTAAATTATTATTTATTGTTTATGAAAAATGTTCTCTTAAACTCTTTATTTTCTCTATCTTATTCAAATAACAACGATTCACTTGGTATAGTTGATATGGATTTCGGTAATTACCGGTTTTCACTCCAGTTTTGACAATGACACGTCTTTTTTTCTACGCGAAGTTGTCAACTTGCGTCGTGTTGGAAAAATTGTATGATTTGTATGTCGCTATGTTTCAGTCACGTCAGTTCTCGAAATAAATAAATTGAACATGGCTGATACTGAGGGACATAAACATCGGGAAGTGAATTTCCATGAGAGCGAAGGTAAATAAGGCTACGTTATTATAGTGTAGAGCGAGTGCGGTAGTGATTCGCGCGGGCGGCTGCTGCGAGGCGGCCGAGTGCTGTCTCGTAAGTCAGACCTCGCGTTTCCTCTGTGACATTGAGACTGGGATCTTTTTATACCTGCTGCTTGGAGGTGCACGCTAGTCCGCCAGGAGCTCGGCTGGCCCCGCGGGCACAGTGATCATGACCGGGGGCTCGGAAAGGATGCTCGGCGCAGGTACAGCTTTTGCCTTTGTTTTTGTTGTATATCTGAACAACTGCGAGCGAGGTTAAGTACGTCGTAACAGTATAATTTGTTGTGTTGTTTTTGTTGAATCACGACTTTTTGGAACACCTCTAATTATTAGCGGGTGATAGTATCCAATGATTATTTGTTATAATATTCCACCCACAAACATCCAAAGTTCTTGAACTTCCCATGACTTACAAATATGATAATGAGATAACAAGACAACAATTTTGAAGCATTGTGAGATTAATACATTCAATGTCTTCTCCTTAATTCACAAATAAACTAAACAAAACTCTGCACATGTAGGTATTAGAAAGCAGGTGTTACACAAGTAATAATTACTATTGCTAATGTGCACATACAAGTTCTACTTTCTATACAAACAGTGCCAAATTAACACATTTGCCTGCATTCTTATTTGTGACCAGTTAGACCCACTTTAACTGATTTAAACTAGTTGTAGTGACTATGTCTTGACTTTGGAATTCTTAAAGATTTCTGTGACACTAAAAAACATTAACAAGTTCAGAACCAATTTATAACTATTATTATCAGTTTGACTCATTCACTGACAGTACGTCTACGGGCGGGCCATATGTAGGCTTGACAATGCTTAATTGATGGTACTGTCAACGACAGTGTTAAATGTACATATACAATTGATTATTAGCTAGTAAAACTAAACTTCATTTGAGTTGTAACTATTAATTTATTGAGCTCATTATAAATAAACAACTGTTATGCTATAGCAAATCAAATGTATGTTAATTATCTACACATACTAATTACACAGCCGGTGTAATATCAGCAAAGTTCTGCCATATCTCTAGTGTGGTCCAATGCCCTACTTGCCTAGAGAGAGTGCTAAATTTTAGATAGCATTTTAATATTATTTATTTCATTAACATTTTCTGGTGTTTTGTGATTGACTTATGGTAAAGTTAGTTAAAAGTAATAAATAATAAGAAATGATTTAAAAATTGCTAAATCATAAAGTATTTAATTTCAAGATTACAAGTTTCATTGGTAGATTACCTGTTCTATGTTAGATATCTACAAGGAAAACTCATCTTTTTAATTAAAAAAACCATTTAATGACTGAAATTTGATTAACTGATCAGGAATATATATTGATGTTGAGGGATATAGGAAAAACTATTCCTGCATAACATACTGCAGATACTTCCATCTTGTGAAAAACAAGTGCCCTTCCTAGGTAAAAGGTACAGTCAAGGGCACCAATATGTATACACCACAAAGTCTCAATAATATGTTCACAGACCTTATTTGCTATGCCGGGAGTTTCTCTGTGCGATCACATCAGAAATGAGGCTATCCGCAGCAGAACCAAGGTAACCGATATAGCCCTCGGAATTGCTAAACTTAAGTGGCAGTGGGCGGGGCACATTGCACGTAGAACCGATGGCTGTTGGGGCGGAAAGGTTCTCGAGTTGCGACCACGTACCGGAGGGCGCGGCGTGGGTAGGCCCCCCACAAGGTGGACTGATGACCTGGTAAAGGTCGCGGGAGTCCGCTGGATGTGGGTGGCGCAGGACCGGCCATTGTGGCACTCTTTGGGGGAGGCCTATGTCCAGCAGTGGACGTCTTTCGGCTGATATGATGATGATGATGATGAGACCTTATTTCTGCTACAATAAGGTTGTAGTATACATATTTATGAAACTTTGAGTGAATACATATTAATGCCCTTGACTGTACAGCTTTATTGGTGGGTTACTGGTTAGTAAGGACAATTTTTAGTTGCATCAAATCAATGGCACTATATTATTGGTATTGTTTGCTTGGAAACCCCAACAATAGTGCTGCTAATATAATCTCTGCCTTGAATGTTTTATCCATTGGTATGGTTTCTAGCATACATAA
Source organism: Epinotia brunnichana (assembly GCA_963854355.1). Lineage (NCBI taxonomy): Eukaryota > Metazoa > Arthropoda > Insecta > Lepidoptera > Tortricidae > Epinotia > Epinotia brunnichana. Next base: position 1,319,420 of record OY977952.1, on the reverse strand, counting down.
CCAGTTGGCTGTCATTGTGTTCACTTGACACTATATATTGCTTAACTAACATATACACAATGATGCATGGTTACACATCTGTATTCATACCCTTTGAAGTTACACAATAACACAGGCCAGGATACTTCAACACATTGTGCTGTTGAAGTATCCAAATTTCTGGTTTGTTTACAAACATTGTTTCACAAACCATGTGGGTTTTTATCAAAATTATAGTGGTTATCAAATAATGAGACTCTTCTTAGAAGTACAAGTTGGCTTCCTCTAATTGATAAATTATCAAATTCTACTGAAATACCTATAATTAATTTATTTAATATCCTTCATTGATAGTTTCACATATATGCTGTTTTGGCTATGATTTCAGCAGTCTGTTTGTATTTTTAGTTATTTTTTAATGTTTACCCAAATATCCTATATATATGTATCTTGTCTGAAAGAGATTGCTTTAAGACTGCCTGTTGTTAACCTCTACTTGTAAGTTTGTATGTCCTGTATTTTGTAAGAGCGCGGGGGTCCGCTTGATGTGGGTGGCGCAGGACCGGTCACGTTGGCACTCTTTGGGGGAGGCCTATGTCCAGCAGTGGACTTCTTTCCGCTGATATGATGATGATATACAAAAGCCAATCTATTATGAGTACTACTGAATGAACAGACATTTTCTGGCGTTCATCCCTAGAATGAATGATGGAATATTTAATCTGGGTAGTTTATGATATTGATGAACCAATACCTTATATTACATTTTTAATTAGGTTATTACTGAAGGAGATTGATTAACTGCCTGCTTTTTTTTCTTCATGACTGATAACAACCAGTCATGAAGAAAACATTACTTTATCAAGTTAGGTAACACAAGTGTTATCAAAAACATTTAGACTTCAGTCTTCATCCTTCATATCTGTAAGGTAAACGTCCGAGTGCTCGACGCTGTATAACTAGTATATACTAGTATATGACATGGGCACTCTATGTCAAAGCAATATGGGTTAAATTCGAACTAAGAGGATTTTTCTTGATTTGAATTTAAGCCATGTCACTTTGACATAGAGTGCCCATGCCATATACTAGTGCAGCGTCGAGCACTCAGACGTTTACCTTATATCTTTGCTATGAATAAATTTAACTGAAACATAAAAGAAAGTACTATCAGTTTAACTGTCAATAAAAACGTTAGCCACTTTCATACACTCACATTTCACATTTGAATCTTATCGTCTTTGGGATAAAGTTCAAATCCATGTATATATTTTTAGATTTTAATCGTATGTTTGCGTAGCACTGAAATTGCTGCTATGCTGAGTTCACTTGTTATATTATATAAATAAAATAAATAAATAAATAAATATTACGGGACAATCTTACACAAATCAACCTAGGCCCACGGTAAGCTCAGTAAGGTTTGTGTTGTACTAGGCGATGATATATATAATAGATACATACATATAGATACTTATATACATATATAGCATCCATAACTCAGGAACAAATATTCGTGATAAATACACAAATAAATTTATATGTACCTATACTAACATAATAATGTTCAAGTCGAGCTGTTTGAAGGTGCCTATACCTTCATCTGAATACATGAAATTGAATATAATTATGTTTATAGATGTGTACTCCATGCGCGCGAATTTGACTCTCATACATTGTTAGTAAAAACAAACTATAAACATAGGTTAATAGTATTCATATATCAGTAAAAATATGTATAAGTATAATTGTACAAGCAAAAGTTTACATCTAATTTGACTTCATTCACACGTGCGTTTTACAACGCGCGTTTAAAAAAACGATAGCGACACGCGCGACGCGAATAACATTGATTCCCGACTCTCTCTATTTTTAATAAATTGCTGCGTCTCTTTCGCTTGTTGTTACGCGCGTTTAAGAAGCGTTTCCGACACCACACCGCGATGGTAGACTTCTGACCCCACTGTAGCCGGCTTTCCTGTGAATCATTCGTTATGTAACTTATGTAAAATCAACTGCCTAATTGCGTATTGACGTCAAATATATTTGGCACGGGCTCAAGTGGCATTTTTCTTCATCGGAAATGCCTAACATCGATATCTGGGGGCATGGCAGTGCCCCCGCCAAGTCGAGCAATACAAAGAGGCACGGCCGTACCATCATTTTCTCGAAGCCATTCAGGCCACTTTCAACATCCTGTAATTTCGTGCTGGCTAAAGCTAGACTTAATTTGTCACTGACATTAACTCATAATGATCAACATAATTCTAAGGTACTTCTAGCAGACCCACATGCTCCAAATCTCAAACATAATTAGTTTTTAGCCTATATTAATTCATAAAAAACTTAAAAATATTGTAATTTCAACGTTTCAGAGATATGCAAACTGCATACGTAAGTTTGTAATCCTATATAAATACATGCGGTTACAATGTTACTTTTGCAGTTTATTCCTGCAAAACTATACAAACGTTATTTGTGGTAGGTAGGTAAAATAACATATCCATACAAAGTTGATAAGATAACACAATAACCTACAAAAAGAAATGAAATCCCATAAAAATCCCATAGTCTCGAAACTCTTCCATAGTAAAAAGTGGTGAGATATTTCGTAGAGCCAAGTCAGGCATTCTTATTATTCTTTATTTGCTTGCTAAATAAATTTTTGTGCCTTGGCACACTTACATAGTTTTAGGTATGAAAAAAATAGTAAATGCAGTAAAGTTGTGTGATTCCCAAGTTACAGAATTTTATTTAGCAAGCCAATAATAGTACATTGTTTAACAAGGGGCGTATGAGGAATATTGCAAACGAGAGTCTATCAGGAGCCCGACGCCGTGAGGCGGAGGGTTTTTGATGACTCGAGTTTGCAATATTCTTACGCCCGTGTTATACACAATGTTTTTCATCACATTTGCGAGGAAATAAATAACCAGAAAAGACAGAAAAACCTATGTTTTATACAAGCGCATCAATCCAATGTTGACGAAATTGACAACTTCACTTCTAGATCAGTGCGAGTGGAGGGCGGAGCTTCAATATTTCAACCAATCACAGAGCATGGAGCATATGTGGTTCTTGCAGGGCTCGGCCTGCTCGATTTTTTTCCAACCAATCACAGAGCAGAATTCTTGCCGTCCAGATTTGCTTAACCAATCAGATCACACACAAGCTCATTACTTCCCTTGGGACCATTATTTCCCGCGGGAACAATTTAGGCCATTGTCCTTCTGTATACAGGCAAGGAATAACACCATTTATGAGCAAGTGTGTGATGAAAAGATTAATAACAATCATTGCTTGGCTCTACGAAATATCTCACCACTTTTTAGTGTGGAAGAGTTTCGAGACTTGGCCTGTTTTTTACATGGAATGATTTTTATGGGATCTATCTCAGACTGGAGACTTCCATCTGATGATACAAAATGTAAAAGCAATAGTCAAAATTTTCCACTGTCCAAATACAGGACGTGGACGATTATAAGGCCTTTGTAAGAGTTGGTTTTGTTGCGGAGTTGGTGTCTTTTGACTAATTCATTCGGACATGTAATGAGGACCTGATCCCGTCAAAGTTAGTAGAGTATGGAGCTCATGCATGCTGTATTCAGCAAATATTCTTACATCTTACTAAACAAACTCCAGGACGTGCAGGCAGAGCGTTTCAAATATGCCTGTTCAGCGTAGTGAAGTTCTTACAGCAAGTCGTCAAATAAACTTGTACTGAATATTAATCGACAACATAGCCGCTCACTTGGTGAAACAGCTGCCTATTTGTCGAGATATCACAGGCAGATAAGTGTTTATCGCACTAAGGGAAGTGAAGCGTTCCCGCCACGGCATGTATTCTCGTCAGGTGTAGGAATGTGCGGTCGGCGCCGCAGGTCATCTCGCGATAGGTCGTGCGGAAACTTTCTTGCTGCGCCGCGCTCAATGTGTCGACGGGCCATCAATCATAATTAGCACTGTGCAACTATGTGTTATAATTCAATTGATAGTCTTCTTGGGGGTTCCACTCTAAGCAAACGCTTCGTTGAGTTGTTTATTTCACCAGCATTGGATTACCAACTTATATCCGCATAAAACTGGTTAGTCGAAGAGGCGATCGAGATCTTTTTATTTACGAAGCAAACGTCCTCGCCGCTCAGCCTTTTGGCTCCCGTCGACGTTCCCGAATTCCGAATTAATTGGTCGTCAATTATGTTATGTCAATCATCAAACTCGGCTGATGAACAGCCCTATAAATGAAATTATCTGCATCTTTGTTCCGAATTACGATAACGTCACTCTCGCTGTAAGAACTCTAGGATTCGCTTAGAGTTAGAATGCTATCGTTGTACAGTCGACGTGTAAGATATGTTATATTTTTCTCCTTATTACAAAGGAGAAGGTGCAATAATTTAAACATATATGTGTCGCCGACCGTACCGACGAGAGTAACTTGCCCTCGGAGATAGCTGGTTCCGATAGGATAAGTTTTCATTCTTATTCACAAAATCTTGTTTATATATTTTTGTCTAACCATTGGAGCGTCATAAGACCAAATGTGTTTATCATCTATTCCCATTATTGAGTAGGGGTATAAGGTTGTCTTACACGTAACCGCTCGGCACCGGACTGGCGCTGCCTCACCATAATAAAGTTAGGAATTTATAGCTAACCAAGCTGAACTGATTGCAGGGTGTACCCCCCTCCGCACTCCTTAACTAAGCATAATATGAAAATATAAAGATTCATTTAGTTAAGTAAAATGTTTGTACACAATTGCTCTTTATGAAAATAAACAGTTTAAATAAATATTTTTTTTACCTCGTCAGTTCGAGGCGTGGCGATGCTGTTCCGATGCCGATATGTGTGCGTTACAATATGGAATTTCTTACAAAGAATACTGGACGGCAGTTTAGGCGCGCCGGCCCGTTGCCGAGCGGTTACGTGTGTGTGACAACCTTTAGACGTATTTTCAAGTACGCTGCTTGTCTCGGTCCAGAGCTAGTAATATCCAGGAGTATCTGCGATTTTTCTAAAGTCGTCGACCCATCTAGATGCTTAGTTAATAAGGTTCCCGTTGGACGTCCCAGACCTGTAGCGTCTGCTAAGGAATTGACGGCATTCCACCGTTTTCCTGCTGCACTATGATTATCACAAAGATCAGGAACGCGAAATAACGTGCATGCTGGCATGCATCCAAGCTTCAGGTTATTGACATGAATCCCTCATTTTTGGGAGCCGGCCAGTACAGCTACGGGGACGAAAAGATAGTAACTGATTACATTATTACTACAATTTAAATCTTATTAGGCTCGTGATAGTGTTAGTATTCCTTCGAAACTTTAATTGTTGTTGATACCTTTTCTTATCCAGGCTAAAATCTAGCGCGATCTCCGATGGTAGCTGTCAGTAACAGTACATGTATGACTAATGCTGGGTATTAATTGGATTATGAATTATTTCCGCTGGACGCGGTAATCTTGACTGGTTACACTCGCTTATCGCACTGTAACGGTTTAACATCTTAGAAAAGTAAGCCCTGACGGCGTGGCGTCGAGATACTTTTCGACTAAAGACAATGTTAAATAATGCATAGTTAAATAAGTTTCTGTCAAAAAATAATTGTTGGTACAGTCACCGGCATCAATATATGATGTGATGCCGCAAAAATATCTGACACGCTCTTACGGCTCTAGGAATAGAGTTGTCATCAGATATTTTTGCGGCCTTTGTTCCATCATATATTAATGCCGGTGACTGTACAAGCTTTTATTGCTGACTGTACTTTCCCGTATACCGTCATCGACAATAGACCAATCAAATTAGCTAAACCCGGACATAATTCGATAACTGTAATTTTCTTTTTCTATGATGTAAAGTATTGTTAGTTAAAGTTAAAATAAAAAGAATTAAACATTTTAGGGTTCCGCGTCATTGTAAAAAAACCAAAAATCTAAATTTTTAACAAATTCCGATTTCATAAGTGCAGCATAATATGTAACTTTGTAAAAGTGCCTTTATTATGATATGACGGTTGCATTCCAGTTAAAGAAATCAAAATCAAACTAATTAATCAACCGGGACTATCATTAATAAAGAAAGTTCAGTAAGTTACACATTTTCTGGCTTATCTTACCAGAAATTATAAATAACTGCAATTTAACAATTTATTCTGAATAGTATATTATGTGTGTTGATAAATTATTAAAAATTAAACAGATTCTCTTTGCGGATTTCTAAAGTCACAAATATTGGTAGTTTTTGGAAAACCAAAATACATAACTACTTGTAAAGTGTTTGATTTATGCTGTCAACATATTATTAGTACGATAAAAAACAAATTAAACAAAAACATTCCACGATTATTAATTAATTCATATTTTTTCTTACTTAAGTTTTAATATGAACGTTATTTCTTGCAGAATAAGGCCGTCATTGCTTTGTGCCTCAATTACCGACCGTGCTGTCGCGAGTCGCAGGCATTCAAGGCCGAAACGCACTCACAGCGGTGGCGAAGCGGTGCGGGGCGGAGCGGAGGTGGTACTTGTAATTTTCGAGCTAATATGAAAGGATCCGAACGCTTTTTTCCCGGCCGGTATTCTGTGCGGGCCCTTTCGTATTAGATCGGACATTACAGCTGGTACCACCTTCACGCTGCGCCGCTTCGCCACCGCTGCGTTTCGGCCTTAATTTATTATGGGTAGGTCAATGATTGTCAAACATTTATAAACACGAACGTGGCGTACACCACGGTTCGGCTAGGGTGGACATTTATTTAAATATTAGGTTCATTATATCGGTAATAACTAAATTGTTCAGCATGAGACATAGTTGTCGTGGAATCTCGATTACCTAATTATAAGCGCTCAGTATTCTGTACGGAATTATTTAAATAAAATATGTTACTTGTGTGGGTGCAGAACGGGAATTCGAATGATTCTTTATTCGAATAATTATTCGATTAAACATTTATTCGTCAGATTTATTCGCGAATAATTTATTCGTCTTCACTTTCGAATGACGAATGATTTATTCTCATTTCTTTCAAATAAATCCTCGAACAATCCACGAATAATATTTAAGGATGCGGTTGCTCGTTACAACACGTACACGAATTTAACACGATCACTACATGTGTACCTATTTTCAAGTATTAATAACCTTTTCTACTAATTAACAATATTTTATGAGTTAAATGAGTCGCTTCATTGGGCATTTAACAGGTTTGTTTTATTATGTCATGTGTGTGGGCTTGTCCATATATTACGTCATCGTTTTTAGGGTTCCGTACTCAAAGAGTAAAATGGGACCCTATTACTAAGATTCCGCTGGCCGTCTGTCTGTATGTCTGTCCGTCTGTCACCAGGCTGTAACTCACGAACCGTGATAGTTAGACAGTTGAAATTTTCACAGGTGATGTATTTCTGTTGCCGCTATAACAATAAGTACTAAAAAAAGTTTTTTTTTCTTTTACAATCTTACATAAATATATCTAGTCCCAAACTAAGCAAAGCTTGTACTATGGGTACAAACATATATATAAATACATAATTAAATACATATAAGACATCCATGAACAAATATTTGTGCTAATCACACAAATAAATGCCCTTACCGGGATTCGAACCCGGAACCTCCGGCTACGTAAGCAGGGACTACGAGGGTCAAACTGAAAGTTTCGGGAATAGTAAAAAATGCAGTTACATTGAAAAAAAGTATTTTTGTTGTTTTTCAAAGTATTCTCTTTTATATTTTATGCACTTTTCCATGCGTTCAAACCTATCGTTTATAACACTTATTGAACGCTGGAAAAGGGTCGACAAAATGGCCATTTTAAAAACCTTCACTGCTTCTGCCGGTGTCTGAAACCGCTGACCACGCAAATTATCCTTGATTTTGGGGAATGTGAAAAAGTCGTTGGGACTTAGGTCGGGGCTGTATGGAGGATGGTCCAGTAGTTCGACTTTTTCACCTTTCAGGTACTCATTTGTTTTACGAGCGGTGTGAGGGCTGGCATTGTCGTGGTGAAGGATGATGCGGCGACTAAGGCTTTCCTAAGTTCAGCAAAGACACTCGGCAAACAAATACTTGTATACCAATAGGCTTTGACCGTTCTACGATCTTCAAGAGGAATAGTAGCCACGTGACCCGATTTGGAGACGTTACGTAGCCACCATCTTCTAGGCCTTGCTGCGAGAGCGAATAACTTTTGATGGCTTGAGCTCGTCTTCGTAAACCCATACTCGAAATTGGTTTTTAGTTTCAGGCTCATATGCGTATATATATTCATGACTCGTCACCTGATACGACACTAAACCTGCGTTTGAGCTTCCTCCGTTGAATTTATTCAATGTTTAGGGCACCAATTGACACGAGTCGTTTTCTGCTCGTCAGACAATAAGCGAGGGATCCAACGGGAAAACAACTTTCGCACGCCTAATTCTTCCTGTAAAATAATTTGTATCTGACTTATTCCAATCCCCAAAGACTCCTGAATTTCCCGATATGTCACATGCCTGTCTTTTTTTATCAGCTGACGCTGACTTTTTTTATCAGGTGGACGTTTTCTTGCGTCGTCCGTGAGGGATACCCGGCCACGTTGAAATTCTGAATACCACCTGTATATTGTCGTCTTTGAAGGTGCTTCATTACTAAAAGCAGCAATCACCCGGTCTCCACATTGTTTTTGTGTTAATCCACTTTTAAGGTCGTAATTTATTACGACTTTAAAAGTGGTTCATAGCTCTTAAATTTTCACGGGACAATTCCATCTTCAGCGGCGACTCAACAACTCGAAAAAATAATTGAAACCGAACCATTGTTTTTTTTCTATGTAGCCAGTGTGTTATTTATTTATTTGTTATTATGATGAAACTTCAGAGATTATAAAAAGGTATAATATGTGTCAAAAACAAGTTCTTAAGTATGAGATTCCCGATACTTTCAGTGCAGCCCTTGTACCAACTAGGCTACAGGGGGCTCCCATACAACAAACCGCACTTGGACGGTTGTTTTTTGTCAATTCTTGACCTATCTGTAAATGGACCCTCTCCGCCTCATAAACTGACTACCGTCATCCAATAGACCCCCCCCCCTGTTTTGAAATGACGTAATATATGGAAAGCCACTGTCTGTAATTGCATCAATGTTATGTTATTCGAGGCGATTACGCATGTAAAATTATTCAATTATATACCTTTAATTGTACATTGTATGTACTTAATCATGTTGTATTATATCTGTGTGTTTTTAGGGTTCCGTGCCTCGAAAGGAAAAAACGGAACCCTTATAAATGATTACTTTGTTGTCCGTCAGACCGTCTGTCAATACCCTTTTTCTCAGGAACGCGTGGAGGTATCAATCATTTAAAGTTTTAATTCCTATGCATATAATAGTGTGTTGCATGCATTATGTTAGAATTAATATTTTTTTTATATTAATGTTGCTGTGCCCTAACAGGGTTATGCTGGATTCCAGCATAACCCTGTTTAGCTGGAACTGTATTATGTAACATCTTGTAAGACTTATACTTCAACAAATAAATGAATTAAGCTGAAATTTATATCAAATACTGAGGTTTACTGTCTCTTGGAGCTGTGAAAAAATCAAACTTCTAAGTTAACGCAATCAAAAGATACAGCCGTTTATGCCGCAAATTTCCGCAAGTTTTCGAAACCCGCAAGGGAATCTAAACCTACAGGGTACTTCCCGTGAACTCAGAAACTTAAATTTGGTGCGAAGCAACGCCTTATAGCACGGATAAAGGAAAAATTGCGAAAACCGTAAATTTTATGTCCAGTATAAACGAAAACGCACTAGTGAGTGTCAGTTTATAGTGGACTTATTTCTATTGTACGGGGTGGTCCGGAACCCTCGGTGCGCGAGTCTGACTCGCACTTGACCGGTTTTTTTTTGTCACCCGTGGTAAAACCGAAATAGAAAAAATAAAACAGGTGAAATAATTACAATTAATATCCGTTTCACCTTGCACGGCGATGTTAATTGGTATCCTTGATGAAGCGGTCAACTCTTTCTAACAAAATTTAAAACTAGGTATCACTGTTCTGTCCGTAGGAAAATATGACGTTTTTGAGATATATTCCATTAAAAAGCATTCCTACAATATTCGTTCAAGATATTATCCCTGAAAAGAATTATAAGAATGATTATGCGAATGAAGAAGTTATTAACAAATAAATATTGGCGAATAATTATTTGAAACATTTCGTCATTCGCGACTAGCGTAGGCTCAAAGGGCGTAAGGGACAAAATAACGAAAATCAGCTAAAATGCAGTCATACTCAGTTTTTTGGTATAGACAACGTCCCGATAGCTTGAAAAAAATGTCCGTTACAACCATGAAAAATATTGCGTTGATACTCAATTTTACCGAGCATTTTTGTCGTATCCAATCAAATAAGAAACGTCTATGATACATTTTGTTGTAACTCTCAGTTCATTTCATTGTACGATACGCCATTTTGCATTGTGAACTTTTATACAAATGTGTCTGTTACGCCAAAATACTCTTGGATTAAATATTAAATAAGTCTGATACGCTAATTTTTAATTTCATAAATCGAATAATTCTTAGCTTTTAATTATTAGAGTTCCGTACCTCTAAAGGAAAAAAACGGAACACTTATAGGATCACTTAGTACGTCTGTCAAGACCCTTTTTCTCAGGAACGCGTCGAGGTATCCAACTGAAATTCATATCAAATACTTAAGTCTACTGTTTCTTGGAGCTGTGAAAAAAACAAACTTCTAAGCCAACGAAATCAAAAGATACAGCCGTTTAAGCCGCAAATTTTCGAAACTCGCAAGGGAATCAAAACCTACAGGGTACTTCCCGTGAACTCTGAATCTTGAAATTTGGTACGAAGCATTTATAGCACAAATAAATGATAAATTACGAAAACCATAAATTCTTAGTTACAACACTTAAATTTTGATGTCCAGTATAAAGTGACACGCAGCAAGTATGTGAATTCATACTTAATGAGTGTCAATTTACAGTGGACCTGTTTCTATTGTATGGGGTGGTCCAGAACCCTCGGTGCGCGAGTCTGACTCGCACTTGACCAGTTTTTTTAAGCTAACCACGATCATGGCATCATCTCTTTCATTTAGGTACCTACCAGTTAAGAGTTAACTTATGTTTTCGATGATATAAACAAATCAATCGTCCCTTACGCCCTTTGGACCAAAGTTTTCAAAGGGCGTAAGGGACAAACTGTGAATTTTTCATTAGAGCTAAAAATCCTACAATTAGGATATTCCATTATATTTGTTTTATTTGTACACGGCGCGGTCGGTGCAAGCACGTAATTGAAATAAACTCGTTATGACGTGTTCGCTTCGCCGTGCGCTCACCCGCTGGCGGCCCACTCTCTCCCCGCCTCGCACCCACCGCATGCATCTGGCTCCACGACAAGGTCGCGAGTATTTTCAATTAAATTTTCAATTTCTTAAGCGTGAAATTAACATGGTTAATTTTGATGAAAACATGATTATCGTACACAAAAAGCTATTAGTAAACAAAAATTTCTTAGTTACTATTTATAACTACTGAGAAATACATTATTATTAAAACGTTAAAAATAAATGTTTAATTTTTGTCTTAAATGTCTTAAAAGACGCAATATAGCTTAAACAGATAAAAACATCATAGTTACCATTTTGGCTTGTCTAGATAATGAGATTAGGGGAAAACTGTGAAAAAAAACGTATATGCGAATTTGATTTCAGTTTAATTTTGCTATTAAGTGATCGCATTTGAATGCACCTAAAAGTTATACTAACAAGGTATTTGGTTACCTTTTTTACTTTCAGGAAAAAGTTAGGTAGTGTACGTTAACTCGTGTTTTTTTTAAATACGGTTACGATCGCAGATTTTTTACTCAATATATTTCATTAATATTTGATACCGAATAGTAATATCCGATAAAACAATAAAAACAACGAGTTTACGAATTATGTCCAGGGTAAGCTAATTTGATTGGTCTACAACTCATCAATGAGTTGAGACGATTGTAACGAGCCCAAACTCAACGGGCGAATTCCCAAAATTTCAGCTCAATCGGCTGAAGATATCTGCTTCAAAATTGAGAACAAACATAGACCACATACATCAATTTAATAGAAAGCTTGTAAATATGTGCTATTTTCGGCGACGTTTGACTGATAGTTTTATGCCATTTAGTTTTCTGAAACAACATGCAAACGAAATGCTCTAAGTCTACTAGTAATCCTGTTGAGCACTATTTGATTGGTATTTCAGGCAATGTTAAAAGCACCTGTCAATCGACATCGCCCCTATTTCACCAATTTGACAATTGTCGCCTGACAATGACAATGCGACATACATTGCTGGACAGCATCGTTACATATCCACCCAGCTATGTACGAGTACGTCTGCCTCACAATAGTAAAGTGGGTGATATAGGGACCTGAAAGTAATTTACCTTTACGTATACATATTTCACGTTTCAAAGTAATAACCCCTGACCTTCGACAATCTGCTAAATCGACCTCAGTACCGGGAAGCAAACGAAATAGCAACGTAATAATACGTAATTATGTACGTCGTTATGCCGGTGTTTCCCTTGTTGCGCCATCTATCAACAATTCGATTCACAAGCCTCGGATCACCTCACCACTTTTACCTAGTCTGCGCGAGATTCGTAACAACTATAGGTATACTTGAGATTATTTCATTATCATCATCCTCATCATCATATCAGCCGAAAGACGTCCACTGCTGGACATAGGCGTCCCCCAGAGTGCCGCAATGAGCGGTCCTGCGCCACCCGCATCCAGCGGTCTCCCGCGCGACCATCATCAGTCATCAGCCCACCTTGTGGGGGGCCTACCAACACCGCGCCTTCCGGTACGTGGACGCCACTCGACAACCTTTCTGCCCCAAGGGCCATCAGTTCTACGTGCAATGTGGTTATCGTACTTACTATAAAGTAAACCCTGCTTGGGGGCTCCTTGTGTAGAACTTGTGTTATTCAATTGTTTGTAGCTTGCTTGCACTGCGTAACAGTTAAACTAGATGTTTATAGAACTGGTTTTTTTTTATCTGGCTCGTCGTGTTGTACAAACTTTTCTAGGCATGTAATTTGAGTGAAGTAGGTTCCATTACTGTCTATGCTCCATACATTTATTTGACGGCTTTAGTCATAAAGGCTTTGTGGCATTCGTCTTGCATTTTATTACATGTTCCTCGCATGCACTTTAAACACTGAAAAGCCCAAAAAATTGCGTCCATCGCCAAGCACTATTTTCTCTTACATTTTCCAATGTTACTGCCACTGTTTAGTCATTGACGAATTGAAGCTGCTGTTATCCATCTGTTTCGTCATTTACAATATTTGTTTCATCTTTGTCTCTGTCACTGAGTCTCATCATCTACTTCATCTTTACTGGTCTCAGTATAGTTGCTTGGATGGTTATGCCCATATTACCTACATAGTACCAGTTTTCCAAGCTAGGAAGCTAATGCCGTCTTGCCATAGCTACGCCACTGCTAGCTACGTTGCTAGAAAGCTATTAACTTGCTTGGTGGAACCTCACAGTGTGATCTGTGACAGGTTTTTGTTAGCTTACTGACAATGTCTTACTGTCCTAAGGGCGTTTTTACATTGGCTCGTCAGGTGAATTTGACAATAAACAGTGCAAAAAAACATGGGGCTGGTGCTAAGCAAAGCTAGCAATGCTATTGGTGGACTGTTCCTCGCACACTGCTCCGCTACCTCGCACAGCTCTGATGGACTCGCCCAGGGTTCGAAAGGATAATTATCAATGATAATTATCGTGATAATAACAGATGGATAATTATCGATTGATAATAACAAAACATTGCGCTCGTGAAAGTGAACTGAGCTATAACCACGAACTTCGAATCTCGAACTTCGTGTATCTCCGTCTCTATCGCACTTATGGTTTGTGGTACTCGAGCAACAGAGACGGAGATATACAAAGTTCGAGATTCGAAGTTCGTGGTAGCGCCGCTGTATTCGAAGTATTCGAACGTGTATTTCCGCACTTGCGTCTATGCGAACGCACGAAGTGTTAACGATCCGTGCCGCGCCGTGGGGATTCCCCTTACAAGAAAAAATCAGTTCAGATTATGCAAAGTTGAGTAGTATACTGGTGATAATTATCCGATAATTATCAAGAAGCGTAATTATCTTGATAATTTCGAACCCTGGACTCGCCCTAATATAAAGCTGGCAGGACTTCAGCACGGTTAGCACTCTTGTACTCGGCGCGCGAGCTGTATTACGGCATTTGTCTCTTTCTAATTGTTCTCATTAGAAAGAGACGGATAGTCTATCTCGCCGCGAGACAGCTCGCACGCCGTTTTGTGCTAACCGTGCTGGAATGTTTTTTTGTCGCGCCTTTTCTATCTCCCTGCGGACGAGCCAATGTAGACGCGCTATCATATGAGAGCCTGGCCAATTAAAGTGGTCAATAGGGGTGTAGACTCAAAGTTTATTATTACTTCAAAAGCAAGAAGGCAAAAAAATATGCCTGATGACGAAATTCCCATTCAGATATCTCATAAAATTACGAAGCTACAACCGAACCGTTTCAATGTTGCTTGTTAGAGAGAGAAAACGCTAGGGGATCGTGCGTGACGTCAAGATCCTCGAGCGTCATAGTAAATGACAACAGTTTCATATGAAGGTGCGTTTTGCGGAAAAGGGACAGAACATGCCCCCTCTTAAAACTTTGGACACTTATAACTTTGTTATTATTTAACTTATTGCGTTGCTTTTTCTCCATTTGACTACATTTTTAATCCTTTTTCGAGAAAATACAGCATTATTTATTATTTTATTTAGTGTCTACACCACTACACCCCTATACCCCTATTCCTTGGCTTTCCATAATCGGCATGAAACTAAAAGTTTGGACGTTTGCAGACAGCGAGGTGGTTGGCAAGCTGTGCTTGCGGCTAGACTATAAGGCCCTCCAACGTAAGTGCGAGTGCTCAGTGTGCTTGTCGTGCAACAACCCACCGTAATCCTACGCATTAGAGTTGATAATCCAATCAAGAGTATACATTTAACCGCTGCGCAATGTCACACAATAGTACAGTCCGTGAGGATTTAGAATAGGGTTCTGAACATGTTCGGGTCTGTATTTCTCTCTCGCTTGCACTTACAGATTCTTAATGAGAAAATAAACTATTTCACCCGAAACCCGTTCTAAGAGCTCACTGACTAAATAATCTTACGGCAACGTTATAGATACTATAATATGCGAGTAAAGTGGAATACCCTTTTGATTGGACCAATGTCAACATGAACTCATTTGCACAAATCATCGTTTCCTTTCTGCGTGCGTTGACGTCTATTTGTTGGTTTAAATAGGACGTTCTTCTGTCTGTTCTTGAAGTTTTATAACCACACCAGTACATAAAGACCCATACTATTGCAAACTAGAATGGTTCCTTCAATCACCAGCGCGGCAAAATTCATGCTAAATAGAATGGCGCACCAGATAGTTGTTATCCTTGCTACGAAAATTGCCCCGAATAGATCGGCTTCCACAAAACAGTTCTAATATCCCCTTAAACCCTTTAAGGGTTTAATAGAACGTTGAATCGTTTGTCACATAATGATATAAACCTAGCACGACTTAGTCTGTATGGTTGATATCAAATGTTCGCACTGGTTCGCTGTAAAAGTGGTGGAATTCTTGACAAGAGCTCTTTCTATACGTGTAGATAGGGCGCATGGTTACTTTCAGTTTAATTCACTCATTCCTCTATTTTCAGAACATTGTTTTTCTTGTGGTAGATTATCTTCCAAGAGTGTCGCATGAAATGTGTATTCGTTGTGTGTATGACATAATATAAGGTTTATGTATGTTTGCAAAAAATATTTGTTTTACAACATCAATTTAATTGTTTCTTCGTTATGCACAAAAGCGTTTCTTTAACTACTTATTTTGACTGTCCAAATTATTTTAAGATCGTGCAAAATAATAACGATATGCTTAGCATCGACTTGTAACAGGTAGGACAGGTATAAAAAAGCGATCTCCGAATAAAACTGGTTTTAAGAAAGTTGCTGCCAGTTCATCTCCAACGATATTTGCGTAGGTATGATAATGAATTGCCAATATACAGTCGGGCTTCGGGCTATGCTAAATCAGGTCATATTTCAATGTATCCTGTACTGTACTGTCCTTCTGATTCGTTGCATCCTTTAGATAGGCTATACGGATGGGGTTGCCCATAAGAAAACAATCGAGGAACCATCAGATTTTTTATGAACTCGAAATGATCAGAGTTAAGAGATTTTTATCTACCACAAAAACCCGCGAATATTAAGGAAACATGTTAGCGAATCATTGTAGAGTTGAGGCCAATAAATCTTACGATTACAATTGCATTGCCCGAAGTGAGGACAAGACCGAATATCTATGTAATGTCATCAGTGGTCAACTGTTTGTATTGTAAATTTAATAACGACCCACATCCCAATCTTCCTCTTGGCAACGCCATGCGCCCTGAATACTGACTGTAATTCTGAGTAGGGCATTCATAACATGTGTTATAGCCTTATAACTTATATTATATCTATGTTGTTTAATCTGTAATCTCAATGAACAATGGCTTCGTGCTCCGATCAGCTGTCCCCGCTCGCCTTGACTTCACTATGAACAATCCCTTTCGATTTTAGTTAATTACATCACGTTCGTTTTGCGATTTTGAACTTTGATACTATGTTTTAGAGTCAATTATCGAAGCTCAACTCTGCGTACAATTAACATAAATCTACTTTTAATGTTACACTCATCTGGTATTGGCGAGTCAAAAGTTCAAAACGAACTGCACGATCAAAGTTGCACGTACGATTATGACCCATACGGTGATTGTAATAAAGTTGATTAGTTAAATTATGTTTTGGCGATGTCGGCGGAGGCTGTTTGATAACAATGTGCGCATTAACACATCAGGTAGTCAGGTTTATGTTATAACTTATTACGCATTTAGTTTAGGAAAACAAGTCAAGTCACTGTAATCATTTTATAATTTATGATGCATAAAAAGATTTTCTTAAAGATAATACTATCAACAAAACTCTTTCCACATATAATATTTTCGTAAATTTGTCGATAAATATCGTCCAAGTAGGTACATACACAAATTCAGTATGTTCATTGTTGCTAAATATAATCTTTTAAAAGCGAGTATAGGCTGCACTCAGATCCTAATTATACCTACTTCTAAGCCTTCTTATCTCGTATTTGTTGCTGACATAAGCAGACTGACACAAGCCTCAGTTAATTTCAACTCTATCACCAGCTGAAAGGGTTCATTTTCAACTGCTTCGAGCACAAGCATTGTTCAGATTCTCACGATGCGCGACCTTCGCCGGGATTTCCGGTTATTAGTCGGTTCATTAAGTTTACTTGTTTATTTGTATGCTATTGTTTATAATTGATATAGTTCAATGCGCATAGATTATTGATATTAAACTAAGGGAGCGACCACACCAGTGTGTAACTCTGCGTATACGCGTTGACTGGTCGTATGCCTCACCGCACGTCTTCTTTATACATTTTGTTTTGTTGAGGTGCGTCAGCGTATTTTAAGCAGCGGGGTGGTCGCTGCCCTAAAATGAATTTAGAAATTTAAAATGGCTTCTTCATCATCATCATCATATCAGCCGAAAGACGTCCACTGCTGGACATAGGCCCCTCCCAAAGAGTGCCAAAGTGACCGGTCCTGGGTCCCGCATCCAGCGGTCTCCCGCGACCTTTACCTGGCCCCGTAGCATGGATGGCCTTATCACGCGATAAGTGACAAGGTAGAGCATCCGTCCCTGGCTGAAACCGTTCGATAGAACGAGACGACGCTCTTATCTTGTCACTTATCGCGTGATAGGCCATCCATGCTACGGGGCCCGGTCATCAGTCCACCTTGTATTCCTTAATTAGTTTAATTACTAACTAGCTAAGTACAAAATTGATAAAAAAAAAACAAAAAAAAATAATATGGTTTATTGCATAAACCTTCAGTATTCATTGTTTATCTAACGATACGCACCGTCTGTTGCGGAGAGCATTAAGCTTATCTTTGTACAAGTCTCAAAGACATACAAACATATATTATATACATCTTGGCGTGGAGAGGAACTGCCCGTTTTTAAAGTCACCATTACATTCATCGTAGCAAAGAAGGTGCACACAATCATCTGGCCCCTATTTCACCAACTTGACAATTGTCACCTGACAATGACTATTCGCCGTACATTGCTTGTTCTAGAAGTTAAGGTGGTCGCTAGGTTACTTGTGGAACCAGCAATGTACATAGAATGCCGTGGTCAGGTGACAATTGTCAAGTTGGTGAAATAGGGGCCTGAACATACTCATTGACAACTCAAGTCTTTAAACCGTGTTCAGATATTTTAGAACATGACATGTTACGTACGAAGTATCTGATAGCGATTGAACTATGTCGATATGCCCGCTCATTCTTCAGACTAGACTATTGAATCGAATACACTGATTGGCCGATTGACCCTGGCTCTCAATTAAACAATACAAGCCACAATTTAATGCAGTGTGTAAGGTTTTCTTTTGAAATCTCGACTCTATTCCCTTGAGATAGAGTCCGCTAATTCGGGACTTGAATAGGCCGCGGTAAAAATGTAGACCGTTTTGCACCTCAGCACTTGAGATAGTTAATGCGGCCTTGAGTTGTCTCAGCCGAATATCAGACCTACTTGTGAGTCTAAACTTATCTAATCATGTATCGTGTCCGCGATATGTTGCGGATGAAGCAGTTTCATAGCATGAATTTTAAAATTATAAAGGGAGGAATATATCTATGACAGTTCACAATCTTACTGTATACAACAAGTGAAAACAAAAGATTTTTCAAAAAACCCAACAGCTTTTTGCAAATAAAATAGCCTATATCACTCACACGGTTATGAGGAATCCAATAACGATATCTCAAATACGTCAAAATCTATCAAGCCGTTTTGACTGTGGCTCGTAAAATATAATTTTCTTCTGAGGCAGTCGGTAAAAAAGACTGAAATCGCGTCTTCATTTATTTACCGAATCTACTATTTAAGCACTTACTACTATTAGTACTAGTACCAGTACCACCTACTATTTAAGCAGTCACAATAGGTACAAAACGTTTTACTACGCTTAGGTAGTAGGCATGCGGCATTTTGAAAATGCGACAGCGTTTGGGAAGGATTGCTTGCTTTGTACCTAAATACACTTTAAAACGAATGTATCCAAATCGAATATTACACCCATCGCATCTACTCGTAAATCTGCAACCCGAGCAAAGAATCCAGTATTTGTATGCGGAACTCGTATAGGTATTGTTACTTGTTGTTTTTGCATTAGGTTGGAAAAACCGTTGTTAAAGAATATATTACGGTCAAGCTCGCCTACGCAGGCTATGTTTGGGTATAACAAGCTACACTGATCATTATTAGACCTTATCCCGTTGCAATAAGGTCCACAAATGATCAGTTGACCGTGTTGGCAAATATCAGAGTCGAAAAGTTGTAGACCACATTCTTGATCTTGACTGACTACGTCAACATTCGCCCGCAAATCCAAGAATGCCCTAGTTTTGCTAAATAATAAAGCGACCTGAAATCCAGTGTTTCCCTCTGTTCCTAACTAAAGCTCATAGATTATGGAGTTGTTTATTTATTGTATGCACTGGCAACGGTAGAACCAGCGACGCCTCAGGCCGCAAATTAAACTTGACGTTTACTTTCTCTCTAAACACATAATGGAGGCTTCCCAAGCCATAATACACCGTTTGTGTGGAAATTGCAGATTAAAGTAATGAATATGTGAACCGGTGTGACATGCGATGCCGCCTTGTTCTGTCAACAATACGATCTGGAGATTAAAAGACAATTGAATTGATTGGATCATAAAGTGCTTTGTGGATGAGAGTATCAAAGCGGATAACCGTAAAAACGATGCTAATTTTCAACGTCATTCTACTTTGTAAGACGGCGAGATGAGGGCACTCATTCTCATTCAAAACACTCGGTCGTCGTGATAGCAGAATCCAAAATATCCGTTTATCAAATAAAAAAAGAAAGAAGGCAAAAAAATATGCCTCATGACGAAAATCCTACTAATCAAACATCTCAAAAAAATACGAAGATACAACAGTTTTAATATTGATTTAGGTATAGAGAGAGAAAACGCTTGCGACCCGTGACGTCACGGGCCTCGAGCGTCACAGTAAATGACAATCGTTTCATACGAAGGTGCGTTTTGCGGAAAAAAGACAGAACATACCCCCTCTTAAAACTTTGGACACTTATAATAAAACTTTATGCTTATTTATTGTCTTGTGTTACTTTTTTCTGCATGTTACTATATTTTTAATCCTTTTTCGAGAAAATTCAATATTATTGTTTTTTTTTATTTGGTGTCACCATCCCTATTGACTACGGCTAACGTTGCTTAACTGATTAATTCGTTGCTAATATCCAATTTTAAGTATATGAACCCTCCTGAACATTCAATTTCGTAATGTTTGTACCGATTGTTCATCTTCAACGGTGATGTAATTTTTCTTCAGCCTCTCAAATGTAATCAGTCTGGTCTGATAGATCCTAACCGTGCGTAGACGTTACGTGTGATGGAAACAATTGCGAATGTTCCACGTAATAAGCCGAACAAAGGTGAAACTAGCGTTTATTGTCCATTATTTATTTCACATGAGAACATGTTATCCGAAATACACGCTTTTGTACTTAACAAAAGTTTACAGCTTTAATACGCGAAGCTGAACTCTACTTAATCTAGGTAGTTGAAACTGCTAATAATTTTAATTTATTCCTAGTACAGTCGCCATCACATACATATGTACACTATAGGTGTTCAAAAACATCGGCACATGCACCCTAATGCCTTGAAAATATAGGTGTGTTACGATGTTTGCGAGCTGCTTGTTTGCTATTGCTTGCATATACATACACACATTAGATTAATTAATTTAAATTAAGGAAAAGTGTACATTTACTTTCATTTAAATTACTTTTATGTAACGGTTACATTATTGCTATTATAGGAAGAGCGGGATCTTCTGCCACAAGTATTTATAATACTTACTAGAAGTTCCAACCCTAAACTATTGTACAGTCGCCATCACATACATCGGAGCTAACAAGCACGTCACAAACATCGGAACACGCCTCTATTTTCAAGGCATTAGGGTGCATGTGCCGATATTTTTGAACACCTAGAGTGTACCTATGTATGTGATGGCGACTGTACATATTTTTGTAACCAAATAAAGATTTTTCATTTTCATTTGCTTGTTTGCTCCGATGTATGTGATGGCGACTGTACCTACTTATTTCTATCATGAATGTATCTCTTTGAAATAGCGCTTGATTTTTTCTTAAAAAGTTAAAATTAGTAGTTTCACCAAGTACAACCAGTGTCCCTCCACAGTGATAGAGAAGCCGGCATCGCCCGCGCCCACAGGCCCGCGCGGCGTGCAGATCGTCAACACCGGGCCCGACCACACCTTCGTACTAGATGAAGAGGCCCTTAAAGAGCTACTCCACGATGAGGACATCAGGGAGCGGGCGGTGGTCGTCGTCTCCGTGGCCGGCGCGTTCAGGAAGGGCAAGAGCTTCCTGCTCGACTTCTTCCTTAGATATATGCACCACAAGGTTAGTATTCTCTGTCTAACTTATGAGTATTACTCCATGCTCGACTGGGAGGCCCTCAAGAAACTCCTCCACGATGAGGACATCAGGGAGCGGGTGGTGGTCGTCGTCTCCGTGGCCGGCGCGTTCAGGAAGGGCAAGAGCTTCCTGCTCGACTTCTTCCTCAGATATATGCACCACAAGGTCAGTATTCTCTGTCTAACTTATGAGTATTACTCCATGCTGGACGAGGAGACCCTCAAGGAACTGCTCCACCATGAGGACATCAGGGAGCGGGCGGTGGTCGTCGTCTCCGTGGCCGGCGCGTTCAGGAAGGGCAAGAGCTTCCTGCTCGACTTCTTCCTCAGATATATGCACCACAAGGTCAGTATTCTCTGTCTAACTTATGAGTATTACTCCATGCTGGACGAGGAGACCCTCAAGGAACTGCTCCACCATGAGGACATCAGGGAGCGGGCGGTGGTCGTCGTCTCCGTGGCCGGCGCGTTTATCAGGAAGGGCAAGAGCTTCCTGCTCGACTTTTTCCTCAGATATATGCACCACAAGGTCAGTATTCTCTGTCTAACTTATGAGTATTACTCCATGCTGGACGAGGAGGCCCTCAAGGAACTGCTCCACGATGAAGACATCAGGGAGCGGGCGATGGTCGTCGTCTCCGTGGCCGGCGCGTTCATCAGGAAGGGCAAGAGCTTCCTGCTCGACTTTTTCCTCAGATATATGTACCACAAGGTCAGTATTCTCTGTCTAAATTATGAGTATTACTCCATGCTGGACGAAGAGACCCTCAAGGAACTGCTCCACGATGAGGACATCAGGGAGCGGGCGGTGGTCGTCGTCTCCGTGGCCGGCGCGTTCAGGAAGGGCAAGAGCTTCCTGCTCGACTTCTTCCTTAGATATACGACCTCCTAACGACCCGGGTAGTCCCAGTCCCGAAAGGAGGGGGAGGTGAAGGTGTCGAGGGATACAGGCCGGTAGCAGTGTTGTCTACTCCTGCTAAAGCGTTCGAATCAGCGTTGCAGACTATTATTTACGAACAATTACGCTCTAAATTGTCAGATGCACAACATGGTTTCCGGCCGGGTTGTAGTACAACCAGTAACTTGCTAAGTTATGTAACACAGATTATTCCGGAAGTGGATGGTGGAGGGCAGGTCGACGCCGCTTACTTTGATTTTCGTAAAGCATTTGATGTCGTGGATAATGATATCCTGCTCAAAAAACTAGCCGGTGTAGGATTTACCCCTCATCTGTTGAATTTTTTTGCAAGTTACATGTGCGACAGACGGCAGTTTGTAGATTACGAGGGATGTAGATCAGAACCATATTTCGTGAGGTCTGGAGTAAGTCAGGGAAGTAACCTTGGCCCATTGGAATTTATAATTATGGTCAATGACTTACCTCAGGTTGTTAAAAATTCAGGTTGCTTACTATTTGCTGACGATCTAAAAATGTATCTACCTATTAATAATACGGCAGACTGTGAAAGATTTCAAAACGATATAGATAGTGTGGTCTCATGGAGCGAAGCGAATAAGTTATTTTTCAATACGTCGAAATGCGTTACTATTACGTTTACTCGAAAGCACTATCCCATTCTTCATGACTACAAAATAAATGCCATGAAATTAAAAAGAGTGTCAGAAGTTAAAGATTTGGGAGTCAAATTCACATCTGATCTGGGATTCCGGGATCACATCGTCAATATTTGTAAGAAGGCGTATAGAACTCTGGGATTTGTTCTGCGTCGTTCCCATGGCTTTACAAATATTGGAGCGATTATCGCATTATACAACGCGTTGGTCCGAAGTGGTCTCGAATGCAATGCAACCATCTGGGATCCGCATGAAACCAAATATCACCTGATGGTGGAGCGTATCCAAAATAAATTCGTACGATTTCTGTATTGGAGGAAGTACGGGGTATACCCATTTTACCCACTAATGTATCCAACTCTATTTGTACTGGGCATGGTAGGGTACAACCAGCTGCGGGTGCGCAGAGAGCTGGGCCTGGCCACCTACATTTTTAAATTACTTCGGGGTAAAATATACAACAGCCAGGTATTGAGTGGTGTGAGTGTGTGTGTTCCCGATAGGTACGTGTGGCGTAGACTCCGGCCGCGGCTGCTAGCCGAGCCGCGCGGGCGCACCAACCTGCTTGGTAGGGCACCGATGACGCGAGCAGTGCGTACCCTCAATCTCATAGCGGAAAATATTGATTTGTTTTCGTGTTCTCTGAATGAATTCACAAAGGCAGCATTGCTCGTAATATGTTATAAGAGTACTACGTAAAAAAAATGTTATAGGTATTATAAAATAGTTACACTGTTGTCTTAGGTTCGATGCCTGTAAAAATAGTTGTAAGTGTGGATAATAATAAATAAATAAATAAATAAATATATGCACCACAAGGTCAGTATTCTCTGTCTAACTTATGATTATTACTCCATGCTAGACTGGGAGGCCATCAAGGAGCTACACTTCTATAATGAAGTCGGTTAAACATATCAGGGAGTGAACGAGGGTCATTGATAACCAGTAATCGGTTTTTTGGATTCGACATGGGGTGAACGACCTCAATCATTATATTAGTATGGATATGCCCCGGGAATCCGGCAATAAGGCAAAAAAATACAATGTGTTTATTTTATTACACTTTTAAACATCTAAGTAGCTGATTAGTTGAGTATACAAGTCAACGTGGGGCTCGATCCAACTTAGAATAGTTTCATCTTTAGGGAAAGAATTAGGTTTTCGCGGCATGTCAACTAGTATGTAACACTGCCTTAAGGTCTAGTACTCCCCGAGAATATTAAGTAAGTCAATTAGAGTAAGCCACAGTTGTCGTAAAAGATAATCTCAGAAACAAGTCGATGAAATGAAAATTGAACCATAAATCATAGTGTGCGAACTTAACGTGGATACTTATTTATTGGATCGCCTTTGAGCTATAAAATCTATGTATTTGCACTTATACGATAACCTGTGACCTAATATTATAGTATAAATTATACAGCTAATACCTATTTATTTATGCAATCCTTAGAAGCAAATAATTAGAACTGAAATCCAGAGAAAATCATGAAATGTCAATGTCAAGATTTTGAAGTATTTTTTCCAACATGACAGCTAATACTTTGTGGAGGTTTTAATATATTTTGCTTAAAATAAAGTGTAGAGATTAGGAAAAGAATAGAAGTTTTTGTCTCAACTGGTTGCCATGTAAGAGTAAAAAATTCCTTAGAGATAATTTAAATTGTTTTATTTTTGTACGGTTTGTTCGGTATCGCGGGAAACTGTCGTATCTATATTAACTTTTCTACTTGATATCCCGCGACTCGCGAGGGAGAATCCAAATAACCGATCACTGTTGATAACAATGGTAACTGCCTAGTGCTCTCTGGAAAGGTTTTCAAGTTCGTGATGTTTTTATTAAATTTGCAAATAAATGTATAGAAATGAATCGAATACTTTGTGTATTTGTATAAAATGTCATTAAATAATATCGATCCGCGACGTGCGTAACCGATAACCTTACCTGCGATAAAATGCATTTGAAATTGTTTTAAACTTGGCAATAAGCACGTAAAGTTATTCCATATCAATAATATAGCATTACTACATTTCTGATTGAGACCAATATTATGTATTTGCATATCAATAACCTTGTTGCCTTGACAGCGGCTTTCTACTAGAAAATCATATATGAAACAGAAAAAAACTCAATTGAAGAAGTTAAACGCAAAGCTACAATGGTGCGTTTCTCAAACTCACCTTGCAATAAGCAGAGACGATAATAATGATGATGATGAGTGTACATACATACATACATATAATCACGCCTCTTTCCCAGATGGGTAGGCAGAGATCACGGATCTCCATTTGCTACGATCCTGACAAACCACTTTCGCTTCACTCACTTTCATAACATTTCTCATACATGCTCGTCGGTTTAGGGTACTTTTGACCTGGCCTTTTTGTAAGATTTCTCCAATTTGATCGAAGAAATTTCGCTTAGGTCTTCCTCTTCCAACTTGCCCTTCCACTCTTTTGATGAGTGTGAATTTAATAAATTAAATTAATTTGAATTTGATGATGTGTCACCCTGACCGATCTTGGTCACAGCGACTATAGATTCTAAGGTATTAATACTAGTCTGACGAAGTGTGCATGGAATTCAAGCTTCAGGGGGTACCTCGCCAAACCATACTTAAATTTGAAATTGAAAAAATGAACAACAGCTAAACATACTTAAATTTAGCTGAATTTTTAGCTCTTGTTCACTGTGTTTGTTATCAACTCTATTTGCATGACTATAGTCTAATATAACTTATGAGCAAATAAAGAACTGAAACTGAAACCACGCCCCCCTGTAATAGACTCGTTGATACCTACCGCACAAAAACGAAATTACAGATTTTTTGGACTAACGATAAATATCAGAATTTGTGTGATGAGATTTTAGTAATTACAAGCTTTCTATTAACTTGCAGTGTATGTTTGTATGTACCTAACTATGTTCGTACGGGTTGAATCTTGCAACTTTTTGAAGCAGATATCTTCAACCGATTGAGCTGAATAAGGTATAGTTTGGATGACAATTCAATATTATGGTACCATCGAGCTGATCTGATGATGGAGACAGAAGGTGGAGAAATGTAGCTCATGAAAGTAGTAAAATGTTAAATATAAAAAAAAACTTACTATGTACCTTAAGAATTTCAAAATTCAGTAGCAACCCCTAAACTTTATCCAAAAATTAAAATAAACATCAGACGTTCTTTTTTTACGTATTAGAACAATATAAGAGGGTGAGACATTGAAATTTCAAATTTTCGGTTTTTAAGCATCACCCTAGTGGCCATGGGAATTCAGTACTTAACCGACGTAACCCCGTTGAGTTTGGGCTCGTTAGAATCGTCTCAATGAGTAGTTGATGACGGTATACAGAAAAATACAGTCAGCAATAAAAGCTTGTATTAAAAATGTTTTTTTTGACATTTACATTAGAACTTATTTAAGACCATGTCGTATAGTACTGTAACGTCAGATTATATCGTTTAGTAAGTAATTGAGAACCACATTGTTTTCCAATTTTTGCTCTTAACTCAGACTCAAGATGCGCCATGTCTTGTCTGTGGCCCAAGTTACCTAAGATTCCCTAACGTAAATGATGTAATTCCAGTACGGCAGTGGCGGCGGCGGCGACTGGCTGGGCGCGCCGGACCAGCCGCTGCAAGGCTTCAGCTGGCGCGGCGGCTCCGAGCGCGACACCACCGGCATCCTCATGTGGTCAGAGATCTTCAAGGCCACGCTCGACAACGGCGAGAAGGTAACCTGTCACTTCATCAAACGGTTATAAACATTATGTTAATTAATAAATAAATTAAAAAAAATGAGAGGAGAAACAGCACTTCCCACGCTCGTCCATTGCTACTTGAGAACCTTTATCGTGTATGCTTAAGATAAGCTGCGTTTCCGCTAGTAAGCTATCAGCTAGCTAGCCTAGGTGGTCTGAAATGATCAAATTTCAGGCAGTTTTAGACAATCTGTGTATAGACGTTAGACAAGCAAATGGCTGAAAATTGGTGACCTAACACTTCTAAACTGACCTGAACTCTTGAGATTTTTTCTCTGTTCGATGAATTCAAAAGGAATTGCCTGATAAAATCACAAATAATTACGAAGCGCGGCCCGCGTAATTTTTGTTAGCTCCTATGTGGCCCTTGGTTGCTAAAAGGTTGCTGACCCCTGAGCTAAATGATCGGCGGCCAGGACTTGACGCGGCGGCGGCAGCCATACCATTCGTGAGAGCGAGAGATCTTAGCGCGGCCTTTCGTTTCCACAAATGGTGCATTGCTGCCGCACCCGCGCAATCTTGTACGAGACTGAACTTGGGCTTTATCCCAATGAAGAAACTTGTTCCAACTCGTCTAAACATGTTGCAGGTGGCGATAATCTTACTGGACACGCAGGGCGCGTTCGACAGCGAGTCGACGGTGCGCGACTGCGCGACCGTGTTCGCGCTGTCCACCATGCTGTCCTCCGTGCAGATCTACAACCTCTCGCAGAACATACAGGAGGACGACCTGCAGCACCTGCAGGTCAGTGACCCGGGCGTACAGGTGTAGGGTACTTACTGGACACGCAGGGCGCGTTCGACAGCGAGTCGACGGTGCGCGACTGCGCGACCGTGTTCGCGCTGTCCACCATGCTGTCCTCCGTGCAGATCTACAACCTCTCGCAGAACATACAGGAGGACGACCTGCAGCACCTGCAGGTCAGTGACCCGGGCGTACAGGTGTAGGGTACTTACTGGACACGCAGGGCGCGTTCGACAGCGAGTCGACGGTGCGCGACTGCGCGACCGTGTTCGCGCTGTCCACCATGCTGTCCTCCGTGCAGATCTACAACCTCTCGCAGAACATACAGGAGGACGACCTGCAGCACCTGCAGGTCAGTGACCCGGGCGTACAGGTGTAGGGTACTTACTGGACACGCAGGGCGCGTTCGACAGCGAGTCGACGGTGCGCGACTGCGCGACCGTGTTCGCGCTGTCCACCATGCTGTCCTCCGTGCAGATCTACAACCTCTCGCAGAACATACAGGAGGACGACCTGCAGCACCTGCAGGTCAGTGACCCGGGCGTACAGGTGTAGGGTACTTACTGGACACGCAGGGCGCGTTCGACAGCGAGTCGACGGTGCGCGACTGCGCGACCGTGTTCGCGCTGTCCACCATGCTGTCCTCCGTGCAGATCTACAACCTCTCGCAGAACATACAGGAGGACGACCTGCAGCACCTGCAGGTCAGTGACCCGGGCGTACAGGTGTAGGGTACTTACTGGACACGCAGGGCGCGTTCGACAGCGAGTCGACGGTGCGCGACTGCGCGACCGTGTTCGCGCTGTCCACCATGCTGTCCTCCGTGCAGATCTACAACCTCTCGCAGAACATACAGGAGGACGACCTGCAGCACCTGCAGGTCAGTGACCCGGGCGTACAGGTGTAGGGTACTTACTGGACACGCAGGGCGCGTTCGACAGCGAGTCGACGGTGCGCGACTGCGCGACCGTGTTCGCGCTGTCCACCATGCTGTCCTCCGTGCAGATCTACAACCTCTCGCAGAACATACAGGAGGACGACCTGCAGCACCTGCAGGTCAGTGACCCGGGCGTACAGGTGTAGGGTACTTACTGGACACGCAGGGCGCGTTCGACAGCGAGTCGACGGTGCGCGACTGCGCGACCGTGTTCGCGCTGTCCACCATGCTGTCCTCCGTGCAGATCTACAACCTCTCGCAGAACATACAGGAGGACGACCTGCAGCACCTGCAGGTCAGTGACCCGGGCGTACAGGTGTAGGGTACTTACCCTGAAGTCAAGTGATGCCGACGAAGAGATGGACATAATTATATTTGAAAATATCTAATCATTACGTGAATTGGGTGTCCCCCCCCCCCCCCCCCCCCCCCCCGATCATCCAGTTTGCTAACTTACGCTAATGGACCTGGTAATAAAGACGTAGATGTTGACGGCAATGGTCTCGCACCGAGTATGACAGACAGCATGACGCAAGCAGTGAGTCATTAGCGTACTCGTGTAGCCGATACGCCCACTCACAGCGTGTTCTTGAAGTTTTATTTGTTAATGATTCGCCAAGTTAATGATCTGCTTGTCTGACCGGTACAACTACAAAATAATATATATACATGGTACATTTTGGGGCTATTCTCACTAGTTCTATTATTTGTTGTATGAATGGAACTATTTGGAATTTTAATGTAAAGATGGGAGGAAAAATTCCAACTAGTTCCATTAATAGAACAGATAATAAAACTAAGGGAATAGACCACCTTTTGTCGTCTTGCGTATATTTAGGTTCTAACTAGTATCTTTTTTGGCGCTCAAGGCCGAAACGCAGCTCAAGGGTCCGCACAGAATACCGCGGCGGGACGCGGCGCGGCGCGGTATTCTGTTCGGATCTTTTCATATTAGCTCGAACATTACAACCGGTACCGCCTCCGGACCGCACCGCACCGCGCCGCCACCGCTTTCAGTGCGTTTCGACCTTTATGTATCAAGACTTGGAACATGTAAAGTAAACCCACAATTTTAATACTAACCGAACTGATCGAACCCACTTACACGTGCTGCAAGGACCCTTTGCTTTTCGTTTTCAATAAGTGTGTGGGCTAATATAAAGTTTGAAAATTTTTGAACGCAAAATATGCAATAAGTAAAGATTTCCATCATAAATATAATACTACAGATACCTGTGTAACCTAAACTTAATGGAATGTTGACACAATATCCTGAGTGTGGTTTTTCCATTAACCTGCACAGGCCAACCATTAGCCATTTGATACGTCCAAGTATCACGTAATTAGCTTTCAATGGCGTGGTATATGAAGTTAGCTTCGAATTGATTTCATTGGCAAATTAGGTTAGGTTTATATAGATCTTAGGCCTCCTACGTTAATGTTCTATTTCCATATGTAACTATGTATAATGAATGTACTGCCTTGGCCAAAGTATTAAGCACCCATGCGTTCTACATATTTGTATAACGTGTGTTAAGGCGGCGTGGGCAAAAAAATCACGAACATAGGTCCAAAATACACTTAAAACATTCGTAACAAATTATGCACAAAAGCTAAACATAATAAAATTGATTCTAAAAATTGGCAATATCATGTTTGAGGGATCTTAGCTATTACTTTTTTATTTATTTAAACGCACAAAAAATTAAAATTAAAAAAACATGATATCCGTGCTTCCGATACACACACTTCCATCTCGCTCACGCTTATGCTCAGTGAGAGGGAGAGAAGACCGTGAACCTATCGTCGCCTTAAAGTCATACTTTAGGTCGAGTATCTTTTCTTATAGATTTTTTTTTATACACGTTCAGTTGATATGATCTACTACAACGTCTCAAAATATATTTTTTGTACTCGACGATTAAAATATGTGTATTAAGATTTCATAGAGAATACTGCAACGTCACTCTTTTCATAGTTGTAGTCCATGTTACTGTCGAAACAATCGAAATAACTACTTTTCGATACGCTCCAGACAAATAAAATAAATTCGACCAATCACGTGGCTGCTTTACTGAACTGAAATGAATTGGACCAATAGAATCGCTTTGATGTCGTACGCTCGTTGATGTCTTTTAAGATATCAACAAGCGTATGAGCGATGAGCTGCACTTCGTTTCAACAGTATCGAGTTTGTTTAATTAGTTCAGTTGACTCGTAGAAAATTAATTTTAATGAACTCGTACAAAAAGTATTGTTCACAATAGTGTTATAATCAAGCTTTTTAATCTCGTACCTTACTTAGGCCACTCAGCAAGCTTCGTGGCCTAAACACGGTACTCGACTAAAAAGCTCTCTATTATAACACGATTGTGAAAAATACTATTGTTCACCGAAGTGTAACTCGAAGTCAAGTGTCAAAACATAAACTTGTCAATTTTGTTATCTTTTCTCCGTGTTTTAATGTAAGATTATGTTGCAGTTGTTCACAGAATACGGACGACTGGCCTTGGAAGATAGTGGTCGTACGCCGTTCCAGCGGCTACAGTTCCTCGTGCGGGACTGGAGCTTCCCCTACGAGGCCTCCTACGGCGCTGAGGGCGGGAACACCATCCTACAGAGGCGGCTCAAGGTAACACGCTGGAACACATTATAGCTTTCCACTGAGGCGTTCGTCTAAAAGCGTTCATAGCCCAGCGGCGCCTGCGAATCGGATACGATAACGCAGGTTAAGCAACGATAACAGCGGTCAGTCTTTGGATGGATGACCGCCAGTTTGAGTGGTTACTATAAATGAGCGCTTCCGTGCTTTGGAAGGCACCCTAAGCAGTTGATCCCGGCTGCTGTCTATGACAGTAGTCGTTAAGCCGAGTTAGAAGCCTTCGGGCGGCTTAAGAACCTCTAACAGTCGAGTTGCCCACTCACTTGACAAAGGGGGGACAACTGTCACTTGCGTCCACAAGAGCTACCTACCACAACCCTGCACGTGTCCCCTGGGTGGTACTAAAAAGTGACAAACTCAAAGGCCAAATAATGTATGCCATACCACAGAATAAGTAATAGTACTACGTACAGAAGGTTCTCTGTTAACAAATTCCCTGTTTAGGTACGCCAAACGTGCCTAAATGTGGCCATCCCGTTCTATCGCATATCGTATCGTTCTGCGACCCGTGCGAGCGTCCTGTACCAACACGCGGCAGCTACTAATGGGCCGCCAATTTGGCGGCCGCCGGCATGTACTTGAACCGCCCCTCTGGCCCTACGATTAAATAACTAAGGGCCGATTCAGACCAGAATGGCGCCGGCGGCCACTGGCAGCCGTGCGCGCGGCCTCCCGTCGTCGCCTTTTATCTACATACTTAAAGACCAGTATCGCTTGCCAGGTCGCGCGGCCGCGGGTAGAACCGCCGACAAGACTCGCGTGCCCGCGAGGCAGCTCGCGTCACCGCGGGCTACTGATGTGCAAATTGCGGAAAGTTTCCAAAAAGTTGGAAAAGTTCTCGGAAAATTCCAGAAAGTTTCACAAGAAATAAAGGAAACTTCAACAAAATCGGACTGTATTTAAAGAATTTCAAGATGGCGGCAACTTATTTACAATCCAAGCTCGGATTCATATTAAGATGCCCCGCGGACCCTCTGATATTGATTTTGAACAAAATCGGACTGTATTTAAATTTCAAGATGGTGGCAACCTATTTACAATCTAAGCTCGGCTTCATATTAAGAGGCCCCACGGATCCTCAGATATCGATTTGGAACAAAATCCGACTGTATTTAAAGAATTTCAAGATGGCGGCATCTTTTTTACAATCCAGGCTCGGATTCATATTAAGAGGCCCAGCAGAGCCTCAGATATCGATTTTGAACAAAATCGGACTGTATTTAAAGAATTTCAAGATGGCGGCAACCTATTTACAATCTAAGCTCGGCTTCATATTAAGAGGACCCGCGGACCCCCAGTTATCGATTTCGAACAAAATCGGACTGTATTTAAAGAATTTCAAGATGGCGACAACTTTTTTACAATCCAAGCTCAGATTCATATTAAGAGGCCCCGCGGACCCTCAGATATCGATTTTGAACCAAATCGGGCAGTAGTTAAAGAAGTTCAAGATGGTGGTAACTTATTTACAATCCTAGCTCGGATTCATATTTTGAACCAAATCGGGCAGTATTCATAGAATTTCAAGATGGCGGCCACTTTTTGAAAATCCAACTTTGGATTTTTAATTTTATTTATTTATTTATTTTATTTATATTAACTATACGTCTATCATTACAGTCTCCCAATGCGATAGCGTAGCAAATTATTAACATAACATATATTTATAGGGTATTACATAATTCTAAGTTTCACAATAACATAACACATACAAAGTAACTTTGGTGAATTCATTCAAAGAGCAGTGGAATACATCAACCCTCGTAGCAACTAGATTGAGCGTGCGCAGAGCCCTTGTCCAGGGCGCCTCGTGCTGCTGGCCGGTGCGCGCGGGCGGCACGGCCAGCAGCGGCGGCCGGCGCCGGCGCCACACGTACCGCGACGGCACGCACAGGCCCACTTCAGCTAGTACCCCAGAGTTACTGACCTTGCCGCGTAAAAGTTTAAATACATAGGACACCAGAGTCAACTCCCTCCTAACCTCTAACCGATTGTACCCTACCATGCCCAACACGAATAACGTAGGGTACATTAATGGGTAAAATGGGTACACGCCATAACATTTTAGATATAAAAACCTTACGAATTTATTTTGTATCCGTTCCAGCATAAATTGGTACTTAGCTTCGTGCGGGCTCCAAACACTCGAGTTGACCTCCAAGTGGCTTTTTACGAGAGCTTCATACAGTGCTCGGATAGCACTTATGTTGGAAAAACCCTGTGCCTGACGCAATACAAACCCTAAGTTTCTGTATGCTTTTTTACAAGCCATAACAATGTGATCCCTGAACGAAAGGTCAGCTGTGAAATGCACGCCCAGATCGCGCACCTCCGTGACGCGCACAATCGGTACCCCTTCTACCATGTATCGATGATGTATCGGGTTGCGAGATCGGCTAAATGATAGTATGGAGCATTTGGACACATTAAAGTGAAGCTTATTGTCTATACTCCACTGTACGACCCGATCAATATCACTGCAATGCAAGGCAGTCCGATACATCGTTGATTACCCGTACAAGCTTTAGGTCGTCGGCAAACAACAAGCATTTCGAGTCTCTTATCACACCAGGGAGATCATTAATCATCAGCACAAACTTCAAAGGTCCCAAATTACTGCCTTGACTGACCCCAGATCGCGTATAGTAGGGCTTCGACTTGTAACTAGCGCAATCCACGTACTGCCGCCTATCTCGCATATAAAAATAAATAAATAAATAAAATATCTTTATTTTCAGACATCATGGTCCATAGGTTGTTAGTAAGCAAAAGGAAAAAAAATACTTAATGACCTATGTTAGTAGAGCAAAATTTTATTTTGTTTATAATTTAAAAGCCAGACTTGGCAGCCTCAACGAGGTGCACACGTACTAGGAGCGTGCAGCCCATTGAACCTGCCGAGCAAGGCGCTGTCCTGCCTTCCCGCCACGACCTGCAGGAGACTGTTGGGGCTTCCCCTCACGAGGCGTAATAACGAGGCGACTTTGTTACGCATCAACGCAAAAAAATCGTCTGTGTGCGCATCTGCAAACATACCTGACGCACTGCAGTGTCGAGGAAGCCCCACCATCGCCCGGAACAGGTTGTTGTATAATATACGAAGGGCATGATACGCTTTTTGGGTGTAGCTGGTCCATAGACTGCTGGTGTAAAATGTTTGGCAAAACGCCTTGAAAAGTGTGACTTTGACGTCAAGTGTGCAACCAGCAAATCTACGAACGAGCATGTTCCCTCTTACAGCCAATGCCCTTCGCTCTCTTTCTATGTCGGCATCATCTTTCAACTCCTCATCGACAATGTGCCCCAGGTATCTAAATTGCGAGACTCTCTGCAATGGTGAACCATTGAGGTAAACTGGAGGGACAGACGCAGGCGGTCTGTTTTTGCCTTTAAATACAAGGAGCTCACTCTTTTTCGAGTTGTATTTCAATCCATGCTTGCCTGCATAGGCCTCACAAATCGCTACTAGTTTACGCAAACCACCGATCGTGGGACCCAACAGCACCATGTCATCCGCGTAACTTATATTGTTAAAACAAACGCCATCGACATGACATCCGACATAGGTGCTGCTGAGTTCCACGATCAATTGATTTACATAAATATTAAAGAGCCTCGGAGAGGTTAGGCCTCCCTGCCTCACACCGCATTCAAGTCTATACTGATCAGATAGTGCGTTTGCCCATTTTACATGGTTGGTCTGATGTTGATACCAGTATGAAAATATGCCGACAAGCTCGACAGGGACACCCGCCCTTTCAAGCTTTTCCCACAACACATCATATGACACAAGGTCGAAAGCCTTAGACAAGTCCAGGAAACAAGCGTACACGGGTGTCTTACGGTCCAGGTAGTATTTGACAGTGTGCTTTAGAGCCAGTATAGCACCTTCAGTGGACAGCCCCGCACGGAAGCCAAACTGGGCATCATGTAATTTTGTATGTACACTGAGGTGCTGGTCAAGCACACTGTCAAACACTTTCGCTATCACTGTAGCAAGTGAGATAGGCCTGTAATTACCCCCGTCCGCTATATCCCCTGTTCTGTTCTTCACAATGGGTACCACCAGCGTCTTCATTAATTCCTGGGGTAAGTACGAGTGACCTAAACACAAGTTAAAAAGTAAAGTGAGTACACGTGGAAGGTGTGGGCCCGCATGCTGCAGGTGCTCGATGCTGAGCCCGTCGTGACCAGGTGACTTCCCTCTCTTCATGTTCTTAATTGCATCTTTGAGTTCTTTGCAAGTGAAGATGAGACGTTCACCCGGCCGCGCGGTTCCCCCCTCGCGCACCCGCCGCATCGGCCCAAGAGGCGATGTTACTCTAAAATGATTTTTAAAATGATTCGCTATTTCAGATGGTTCGACTATTCCATCTACACTACTTGGTAAACTTGTCTTTTTATTCAGCCTCTTGGTACCTTTACAAAATTTTGAGTACATACAATGTTTGTATACAAGTTCGTAATCATTTCTTTGTGTAAGGAATCGGTACAGCAATTATCCGCACATAATGAAAACTCGGGTAATAAATCAATACATTTTAATATACTATGACAATATTCAGTGTACATACCTATCTCCTGAGTACTCCGCTCACCCCACAAAATACTATTATCATTGTAAACTAGTTCGTTAGTCGTTATTTTCACCCTAATAGCATGAATATTACATTTTATTATCATTGGGAAGTGGTCGGACCAATACGAGTCATAAATAACCTTGACATTGACTATTGTTTGCACAGCTGATCGTGTGGCTATACAATGATCTAGCCAACGTTTGCATCCATGAGCTTCACTAATAAAGGTAAATGTCCCTGATTGCATGCCAAGGCTATTTATGTCCTCACATACTAATTCACGCTCCGAACAAAATTCCAACAACTCATTACAAAAAGACTCACCGGGGTGCGCGTTAAAATCACCTAACACAAAAACTGTCTCAATTCCACTACTGTTTATCAACGCATATATTTCGCCAAGACACTCTGTAAATACAGGCAAGTTCTCCGCACACTCCGTTGGCATATATATATGTTAATAACCATAAAGGACCTATTATCTATCGAAACAATGATTGCACTTAACCGGTTGTTTACGCACTGCACTACCGACACGTCTTGAAATATGTTCTTTCTCCACAATATAGCTACTCCTCCGTACGGTCTGCCTCTTAGAATTCCTAACGACGTATCCACTGAAGACTTTCCTGTGTAGCTGAATCCTGGATCATATATATATAGCTAGCAAAAAATGCTAGCGTATGCGGTGTACACCCCACGTCCGCCAGCTTCTTCAGTAAGATGTCATTATCTACCAAGTCAAAAGCTTTTTTAAAATCGAAGTAAGTGACATCCACCTGGCCGCCAGCGTCCACTGCAGGTGTCACCTGGGACATTAGGCATAGCAGGTTCCCCGTTGTACTACGTCCTGCCCGGAAACCGTGCTGGGCGTCAGATAACTGGCAATCGACCTGCTCCTTCAGTGATCGGTGTATGGCGGATTCGAACACTTTCGCTGGTGCACACAAGACTGCCACTGGCCTATAATGACAGGTTTTCGGTCCGCCACTACCCTTTGGTACAGGCACTACACGCGTCAATTTCCATTGGTCCGGAAAAGTTGCACATCTTAAGGACACATTAAATAAATGACTGAGGGGCCCAGCTAGTACAGAACGGCAATCCTTCAAGATAAAGGGAGGGATGCCGTCCGGCCCCGCGGAACGCTTGGGAGGAAGCCTCTGCAGCGCGCGGAGCACTTCAGCGACCTCTAATTCGTGAATGCGGACATACGCGCTACTGGCGGTCGCCGTTGTGATTGCGGTATCAGAGTCTAGTACAGCGGGCTCCGAGCTGTAAACAGAGTAGAAAAAATTGGCAAACTCTTCCGCTGATTCCTGCGGTGATAAAACTCGTCCATCCTCTATTAATTTACAGCAGTTGCTACTTTTCCTTTTATTTTTTATAAATCTCCAAAATGATTTTGGGTCTGTTGCCATATTATATTGCATTTGAGCTTGATACTTGTAACATCGTTTTTTTTCACAACAGGTAACTTCCATAGGAGTATTTTTCTGATCAATATCAAGGTTTAATCTCGGTCATATTAAATATCGTAGTACTATATTTGTCTCATAAATAATATCGTAGCATACATAAACAGATATAGATTCATTCCAAATTATTCAAATCAGTAGTGGATGATATTTATACTTGGCTGAATGATCGAGAGTTTTTTTTTTCATCCTGGCAAGACAGGGTAGATTAGAAAAAGTTGGAGCGGTCAAAGATTTTCACAAGGAAGATGACGAGGAATCTTTCGTGGGGCGATATAATTTTATCATAATCAAGTTGCATCCGTGATTATTACGTACATTTACAGTGAATTACTATAAATTAGCGAGTGCGCCGGGAGCGGCGACGGCGTAGGCCGTTTCTTTTAACCATGAACTACGCGTAAACTACGAAAGTTAATCGTCCGCTTATCATGCCTGACGTTAAAGCGATCTAAACTACAGCCTAAACCCTAACTGTGGGATAAGGCGACGCGGCTGTGCATAACGAGCGTTGTCTAGCCGGTATAAATGGTTGATTGAAGAAA
Organism: Epinotia brunnichana; assembly: GCA_963854355.1. Classification (NCBI taxonomy): domain Eukaryota; kingdom Metazoa; phylum Arthropoda; class Insecta; order Lepidoptera; family Tortricidae; genus Epinotia; species Epinotia brunnichana. The sequence goes on along the minus strand of OY977952.1, from coordinate 1,281,451 downwards.
GTACTTATTAAAACCCTTGCAAGGGTTTTTATATGACCCCGGGTCATTTCTGCATGACTCCGGTGTAAGCGGGATGAACTTTCTCCCGGCAAGGAGTTGAAAACCGAGGAGTTCCTGAGGACCTAGCTGTTTGGCAGAGTATTTCAACGTGGCAACACGCTGAGAAGAACGTAATTGCAAGCCGGCACGGGTGCTAAAATGCAGGTCGCCGGTTCAGCTTGAGATAAAAAATGGTTTCTTGTAAAAAGGCCCTCCGGGTGAGTAATTCTAAATACCATTCTCGTACACACACACACACTGACCCTCTGTTCGTGGTAGGAGTCGAGTAGATAATATCCGGATCGATATAGTACCTAAGAACAACTCGTCGATGGGGACGCCTACGCGATGTTGAGACTTTTGTACTTTGTTAATTTAATTCATAAGTTAGAACTTGTGTACTCGAGTAGATAAAATTTAAGATAAAAGCATGTAAAAGAATAGAGTAACCAGAATTACATAACTGTCTGTCATTTATTGGTTTTATTGTTCACCACCTACTTGAAAGCGAACCGTTTGAGAGTGATTTCCGACCCTTTACTAAAGGCGCCCACTTACTTCTAGTTTTCTAAATTATTAGTATAACCTTCTTTACTGAAATACGAGGGGTTTCTGCCCACTAAACTAGAACGGATAAATCACTCCACAGGCTAGGGAACCCATGCAATGTAATACCACCATCTGAGCTAGTACGGGATTAATAAAAATAAAATAAAATAACGTTACTAAGAAAAATAAAATAACGTTCTAAAAAATAACGTTATTTACTTTTTGTTAACTTGACACCGTTACATATTAGTAACGTTACCGTTATTATAAAAGTGTTAGGTGCGACAAAATAAAATAACGTTACTAGGACCTAGAAAAATATAACGTTACAGTTGGTGGACAAGCAAGCAAGGCAAGGGCAGGCCTTATGGGAAATCCCCGTACTGTCACGAAGCCATGGGAGGCGATCTCATGCGATATCCTGGGACCCTTTCCCCCGTCTTATGCGAGGAACCAGTATTTATTCGTTTGCTCAGACTACTTTAGCAAATACGCGCTGCTGTTTCCATTACGTAATATCACCGCAAAGGCCATTGTAAGGTGCATGGAGAAGGGTGTGTTTCATTTGCATGGAGCCTGTAAGTATATGTACGTTGATAACGGACCCCAGTTTATATCGAAAGAGTTTAGAGATTTGCTTCATAAGTATAACGTCCCGAACATTTTCTATAACCCCCGGTATCATCCCCAGGTTAACCAAACGGAAAGACTGAATCGCGATATTGTGCGCGCTGTGGCCTCTTACGTGCGTTCTGACCATAGGAAATGGGACCAGAACATATCTGAGATACAGTGTGCCTTGAACACCGCCGTGCATGCAAGCACGAAGTTCACTCCGTTCTATTTAAACCACGGGAGAGAGATGATATTGGATGGATCCCAGCACAATCTGGATGTGCCTGTTGATCCAACATCTGTCACTATTAATCAGGAGCCATTTGCATCGAATTTGCCTCGGCTTAAGGAAGTCTACCAGACGGTTCAGGGACACCTGCAAAAAGCGTATTCCCATAACGTTAAATATTACAATATGCGGAAGAGGTCCATTGAATTTCAGGAGGGTCAGATTCTCTACAAGCGCTGTTTTCCGTTATCCGATGCTAGCAAGTATTTCAGTGCGAAATTGGCTCCCAAGTTTGTGCGGTGTGTAGTGGAGAGGAAGCATTCTCCCCTGGTTTACTCCTTGAAATCCATGGAGGGGAAGCCTCTGGGGAAATTCCACATCAAAGATTTAATTGAACGTGGTGACTCTTGGCCACAGGGTGCCGGAGCCACATAGCGTTCCTTCTAGAGGATGTTATTCATTAGTTCTTGGCGGAATCAATGCTAGGGAACTGTGAATCTTTCCTTATTCAGTAGTCTTAAGTATGATAGTTGCTAGAGGATATTATTCATTAGTTCTTGGCGGAACGAATGCTTTGAAACTGTGAATCTCTCCTTATTATGTAGCCTAATGTACGATAGTTAAGGTGTTTTCGTGTTACATTAAATAGATACGTTGAGTAATTTGCCTTAGGAAATGTTAGGGTAGAGATCGTCTGGACTGCAGGAGAACAAAAGGTAAGGAGAACATCTGTCCCGACTGCTGGTTAAAAAAAAAAAGGGGTTTGTTATTGTTGCTGGAAAAGAAAATATTAGGATAGGAATCGTCTGGACTGCAGGAGAACAAAAGGTAAGGAGAACATCTGTCCCGACTGCTGGTTAAAAAAAAAGGGGGTTTGTTAATGTTGCTGGAAAAGAAAATATTAGGATAGAAATCGTCTGGACTGCAGGAGAACAAAAGGTAAGGAGAACATCTGTCCCGACTGCTGGTTAAAAAAAAAAAAAAAGGTTTGTTATTGATGCTGGCTAAGAAAGTATTAGTATATAAATGTATAGTGATAGTTACCCGGGTTAGTATAAGGCTAGTATAAAGATTAGAATAAATACCTGAGGCAAGGTTTGTTGTAAAGATTACATCTAGTTAGCGTTAATAATAATTAAATATAGTTGTTCTTACAGCTAGTGCTGTCTTCCTTTAACGCGTAGTTTAAAGATATTAAAAGGCAAGTTGAATAAGTCTCAATCGCTTACGCCTTGCGCGTAACCGACATGCGATGAAAACGGATAGGGGTTTTTTATCCTAAATTAAATTGCTGGTTTGTTATTATACTAGGTCCACTCTGCGCTGCAGAGTGCAGTTCCCAGTAATTTAGATTGGTCAGTCGCTCCCTATGTGAGTGCAATCAAATAATATTATTATTGGAGTTCTGGGCTGCGTGTCGCGCCCTCCGTTTCTCTTAGTTGTATTATTATTGGAGTTCTTGGCTGCGTGTCGCGCCCTCCGTTTCTCTTAGTTGTATTATTATTGGAGTTCTTGGCTGCGTGTCGCGCCCTCCGTTTATAATGTTAAGGATTTGTCAAAGTCAATCGTCCGCTGATCATGCCTGACGTAAAAGCGATCACAACAACTGTGAACTGTGTATCACACCGGTGACACTTGTTTCGAGGAGTGAGGTGTTTTCTTTTTGTTTTGGCGAGTAGCTCTCATGCGTGAGGCTGTGGGCCAAACATGTTTCACGCGAGATTGTTAGTTAAGGAATTTAAATAATTCCCCCTGCGGGCGGCAATTGTAGGGTTCTTATTCCAACATGGGTCTACGGTCCATGATGTAATTAAAAGACTACACACATTTTGATGGCCAAGGGGGTATCGTGTCTATCGTCGAACCTTTCCATCTTCGTTAGGGTTTTGTTCGTGCATTCGTCGCTTACATTTTGAGTTTCAGTTACTAGTGCAGTTTTGCGTTTCTTTCAAGCATGAAATAGGTCCCTCGTCCTTCTATCGTCTCTCGGTGGTTGGAGTCTCTCCTGCCGCTGGGAGAACAATTTTTGTTTCAGAATTTTAGAAATTCTGAAACAAAAATTGTTCCGACAACTAAATGGGTACTGTAACATCGTTTTTTTTCACAACAGGTAACTTCCATAGGAGTATTTTTCTGATCAATATCAAGGTTTAATCTCGGTCATATTAAATATCGTAGTACTATATTTGTCTCATAAATAATATCGTAGCATACATAAACAGATATAGATTCATTCCAAATTATTCAAATCAGTAGTGGATGATATTTATACTTGGCTGAATGATCGAGAGTTTTTTTTTTCATCCTGGCAAGACAGGGTAGATTAGAAAAAGTTGGAGCGGTCAAAGATTTTCACAAGGAAGATGACGAGGAATCTTTCGTGGGGCGATATAATTTTATCATAATCAAGTTGCATCCGTGATTATTACGTACATTTACAGTGAATTACTATAAATTAGCGAGTGCGCCGGGAGCGGCGACGGCGTAGGCCGTTTCTTTTAACCATGAACTACGCGTAAACTACGAAAGTTAATCGTCCGCTTATCATGCCTGACGTTAAAGCGATCTAAACTACAGCCTAAACCCTAACTGTGGGATAAGGCGACGCGGCTGTGCATAACGAGCGTTGTCTAGCCGGTATAAATGGTTGATTGAAGAAAGTACTTATTAAAACCCTTGCAAGGGTTTTTATATGACCCCGGGTCATTTCTGCATGACTCCGGTGTAAGCGGGATGAACTTTCTCCCGGCAAGGAGTTGAAAACCGAGGAGTTCCTGAGGACCTAGCTGTTTGGCAGAGTATTTCAACGTGGCAACACGCTGAGAAGAACGTAATTGCAAGCCGGCACGGGTGCTAAAATGCAGGTCGCCGGTTCAGCTTGAGATAAAAAATGGTTTCTTGTAAAAAGGCCCTCCGGGTGAGTAATTCTAAATACCATTCTCGTACACACACACACACTGACCCTCTGTTCGTGGTAGGAGTCGAGTAGATAATATCCGGATCGATATAGTACCTAAGAACAACTCGTCGATGGGGACGCCTACGCGATGTTGAGACTTTTGTACTTTGTTAATTTAATTCATAAGTTAGAACTTGTGTACTCGAGTAGATAAAATTTAAGATAAAAGCATGTAAAAGAATAGAGTAACCAGAATTACATAACTGTCTGTCATTTATTGGTTTTATTGTTCACCACCTACTTGAAAGCGAACCGTTTGAGAGTGATTTCCGACCCTTTACTAAAGGCGCCCACTTACTTCTAGTTTTCTAAATTATTAGTATAACCTTCTTTACTGAAATACGAGGGGTTTCTGCCCACTAAACTAGAACGGATAAATCACTCCACAGGCTAGGGAACCCATGCAATGTAATACCACCATCTGAGCTAGTACGGGATTAATAAAAATAAAATAAAATAACGTTACTAAGAAAAATAAAATAACGTTCTAAAAAATAACGTTATTTACTTTTTGTTAACTTGACACCGTTACATATTAGTAACGTTACCGTTATTATAAAAGTGTTAGGTGCGACAAAATAAAATAACGTTACTAGGACCTAGAAAAATATAACGTTACATACTGATCATGAGCAATAGAAATAACCGATTTTAATTCCATTCGACAATGAGAGAATTTAAAATAATCATGTTCAGATCCACTCCTTTTGTATAACTTATGTAATGAATGCTTAAGTTTAATTTTGTGTATAATTTCAGCCGTGTACCATTCCGGATACGAGTTCTTAGACATGACCGGCTTCTTTTTTATAGGAACACAGGTGTCTTAATAAAAAGACCTTCGTCGGAACCAATAACGATATTAAAAACAAAAAAAAATGACCGGCTTTTCTAAACTTATATATTTCTATTTAAAGATCTGAGTGAGTGATACCTACTTATGAAATTCAATCAAGTAATTAAATACATTTTAGTTATATTTAATTGTAATATAGATAAATTCAAATTTTATATATAATAAATAAATAATAATCTCTCTAAACATATTTTTGACAACCCTGACTCTTGAGCGGGTGTGTAAATTCGTAAGATGAATGAAGCTTTCCTAGTGGTTGTAGTTCTTTATACTGTGCCGTTAGCTTTTCGGTGAAGGAAAACATCGTGAGGATACCGATCTAATCTGAATATGGTCTAGTTTTCCCTCTGGGTTGGAAGGTCAGACGTCAGTCGCTTTCGTAAAAGTATCTTGGGATTAGGTGTCAAAGCGGACCCCGGGCTCGTTTAGGGGCACGACCGCGAATAACGCTAGGATGATGATGATGATTGAAGAGCGATATTCAAATTAAACAATAACTAAATCAAGAGTGTTTCTATTTTTACGCAATCACACGTCCGTCGCTGTCGATTACTGAAGGGAAATCAACAATGTATACTAGCCACCGGTGGCTGCCACTGGTGGCGGCGTGTAGTGACATGGTACCACTGTACCACTACCATACCTACTGACTAGTATCGTAACACAATTGGCATGCTGGCAGGTATCAGACAAGCAGCACCCGGAGCTGCAGTCGCTGCGCAAGCACATCACGTCTTGCTTCTCCGAGATCGCGTGCTTCCTGCTGCCGCACCCCGGCCTGCGCGTCGCCACCAACCCGCAGTTCGACGGCCGGCTCGAAGGTAACATCGTGCAGTGGCGGCGTAGGGTACATATGTGCTGGCAGGTATCGGACAAGCAGCACCCGGAGCTGCAGTCGCTGCGCAAGCACATCACGTCTTGCTTCTCCGAGATCGCGTGCTTCCTGCTGCCGCACCCCGGCCTGCGCGTCGCCACCAAGCCGCAGTTCGACGGCCGGCTCGAAGGTAACATCGTGCAGTGGCGGCGTAGGGTACATATGTGCTGGCAGGTATCGGACAAGCAGCACCCGGAGCTGCAGTCGCTGCTCAAGCACATCACGTCTTGCTTCTCCGAGATCGCGTGCTTCCTGCTGCCGCACCCCGGCCTGCGCGTCGCCACCAACCCGCAGTTCGACGGCCGGCTCGAAGGTAACATCGTGCAGTGGCGGCGTAGGGTACATATGTGCTGGCAGGTATCGGACAAGCAGCACCCGGAGCTGCAGTCGCTGCGCAAGCACATCACGTCTTGCTTCTCCGAGATCGCGTGCTTCCTGCTGCCGCACCCCGGCCTGCGCGTCGCCACCAACCCGCAGTTCGACGGCCGGCTCGAAGGTAACATCGTGCAGTGGCGGCGTAGGGTACATATGTGCTGGCAGGTATCGGACAAGCAGCACCCGGAGCTGCAGTCGCTGCGCAAGCACATCACGTCTTGCTTCTCCGAGATCGCGTGCTTCCTGCTGCCGCACCCCGGCCTGCGCGTCGCCACCAACCCGCAGTTCGACGGCCGGCTCGAAGGTAACATCGTGCAGTGGCGGCGTAGGGTACATATGTGCTGGCAGGTATCGGACAAGCAGCACCCGGAGCTGCAGTCGCTGCGCAAGCACATCACGTCTTGCTTCTCCGAGATCGCGTGCTTCCTGCTGCCGCACCCCGGCCTGCGCGTCGCCACCAAGCCGCAGTTCGACGGCCGGCTCGAAGGTAACATCGTGCAGTGGCGGCGTAGGGTACATATGTGCTGGCAGGTATCGGACAAGCAGCACCCGGAGCTGCAGTCGCTGCTCAAGCACATCACGTCTTGCTTCTCCGAGATCGCGTGCTTCCTGCTGCCGCACCCCGGCCTGCGCGTCGCCACCAACCCGCAGTTCGACGGCCGGCTCGAAGGTAACATCGTGCAGTGGCGGCGTAGGGTACATATGTGCTGGCAGGTATCGGACAAGCAGCACCCGGAGCTGCAGTCGCTGCGCAAGCACATCACGTCTTGCTTCTCCGAGATCGCGTGCTTCCTGCTGCCGCACCCCGGCCTGCGCGTCGCCACCAACCCGCAGTTCGACGGCCGGCTCGAAGGTAACATCGTGCAGTGGCGGCGTAGGGTACATATGTGCTGGCAGGTATCGGACAAGCAGCACCCGGAGCTGCAGTCGCTGCGCAAGCACATCACGTCTTGCTTCTCCGAGATCGCGTGCTTCCTGCTGCCGCACCCCGGCCTGCGCGTCGCCACCAAGCCGCAGTTCGACGGCCGGCTCGAAGGTAACATCGTGCAGTGGCGGCGTAGGGTACATATGTGCTGGCAGGTATCGGACAAGCAGCACCCGGAGCTGCAGTCGCTGCTCAAGCACATCACGTCTTGCTTCTCCGAGATCGCGTGCTTCCTGCTGCCGCACCCCGGCCTGCGCGTCGCCACCAACCCGCAGTTCGACGGCCGGCTCGAAGGTAACATCGTGCAGTGGCGGCGTAGGGTACATATGTGCTGGCAGGTATCGGACAAGCAGCACCCGGAGCTGCAGTCGCTGCGCAAGCACATCACGTCTTGCTTCTCCGAGATCGCGTGCTTCCTGCTGCCGCACCCCGGCCTGCGCGTCGCCACCAACCCGCAGTTCGACGGCCGGCTCGAAGGTAACATCGTGCAGTGGCGGCGTAGGGTACATATGTGCTGGCAGGTATCGGACAAGCAGCACCCGGAGCTGCAGTCGCTGCGCAAGCACATCACGTCTTGCTTCTCCGAGATCGCGTGCTTCCTGCTGCCGCACCCCGGCCTGCGCGTCGCCACCAACCCGCAGTTCGACGGCCGGCTCGAAGGTAACATCGTGCAGTGGCGGCGTAGGGTACATATGTGCTGGCAGGTATCGGACAAGCAGCACCCGGAGCTGCAGTCGCTGCGCAAGCACATCACGTCTTGCTTCTCCGAGATCGCGTGCTTCCTGCTGCCGCACCCCGGCCTGCGCGTCGCCACCAACCCGCAGTTCGACGGCCGGCTCGAAGGTAACATCGTGCAGTGGCGGCGTAGGGTACATATGTGCTGGCAGGTATCGGACAAGCAGCACCCGGAGCTGCAGTCGCTGCTCAAGCACATCACGTCTTGCTTCTCCGAGATCGCGTGCTTCCTGCTGCCGCACCCCGGCCTGCGCGTCGCCACCAACCCGCAGTTCGACGGCCGGCTCGAAGGTAACATCGTGCAGTGGCGGCGTAGGGTACATATGTGCTGGCAGGTATCGGACAAGCAGCACCCGGAGCTGCAGTCGCTGCGCAAGCACATCACGTCTTGCTTCTCCGAGATCGCGTGCTTCCTGCTGCCGCACCCCGGCCTGCGCGTCGCCACCAACCCGCAGTTCGACGGCCGGCTCGAAGGTAACATCGTGCAGTGGCGGCGTAGGGTACATATGTGCTGGCAGGTATCGGACAAGCAGCACCCGGAGCTGCAGTCGCTGCGCAAGCACATCACGTCTTGCTTCTCCGAGATCGCGTGCTTCCTGCTGCCGCACCCCGGCCTGCGCGTCGCCACCAACCCGCAGTTCGACGGCCGGCTCGAAGGTAACATCGTGCAGTGGCGGCGTAGGGTACATATGTGCTGGCAGGTATCGGACAAGCAGCACCCGGAGCTGCAGTCGCTGCTCAAGCACATCACGTCTTGCTTCTCCGAGATCGCGTGCTTCCTGCTGCCGCACCCCGGCCTGCGCGTCGCCACCAACCCGCAGTTCGACGGCCGGCTCGAAGGTAACATCGTGCAGTGGCGGCGTAGGGTACATATGTGCTGGCAGGTATCGGACAAGCAGCACCCGGAGCTGCAGTCGCTGCGCAAGCACATCACGTCTTGCTTCTCCGAGATCGCGTGCTTCCTGCTGCCGCACCCCGGCCTGCGCGTCGCCACCAACCCGCAGTTCGACGGCCGGCTCGAAGGTAACATCGTGCAGTGGCGGCGTAGGGTACATATGTGCTGGCAGGTATCGGACAAGCAGCACCCGGAGCTGCAGTCGCTGCGCAAGCACATCACGTCTTGCTTCTCCTAGATCGCGTGCTTCCTGCTGCCGCACCCCGGCCTGCGCGTCGCCACCAACCCGCAGTTCGACGGCCGGCTCGAAGGTAACATCGTGCAGTGGCGGCGTAGGGTACATATGTGCTGGCAGGTATCGGACAAGCAGCACCCGGAGCTGCAGTCGCTGCGCAAGCACATCACGTCTTGCTTCTCCGAGATCGCGTGCTTCCTGCTGCCGCACCCCGGCCTGCGCGTCGCCACCAACCCGCAGTTCGACGGCCGGCTCGAAGGTAACATCGTGCAGTGGCGGCGTAGGGTACATATGTGCTGGCAGGTATCGGACAAGCAGCACCCGGAGCTGCAGTCGCTGCTCAAGCACATCACGTCTTGCTTCTCCGAGATCGCGTGCTTCCTGCTGCCGCACCCCGGCCTGCGCGTCGCCACCAACCCGCAGTTCGACGGCCGGCTCGAAGGTAACATCGTGCAGTGGCGGCGTAGGGTACATATGTGCTGGCAGGTATCGGACAAGCAGCACCCGGAGCTGCAGTCGCTGCGCAAGCACATCACGTCTTGCTTCTCCGAGATCGCGTGCTTCCTGCTGCCGCACCCCGGCCTGCGCGTCGCCACCAACCCGCAGTTCGACGGCCGGCTCGAAGGTAACATCGTGCAGTGGCGGCGTAGGGTACATATGTGCTGGCAGGTATCGGACAAGCAGCACCCGGAGCTGCAGTCGCTGCTCAAGCACATCACGTCTTGCTTCTCCGAGATCGCGTGCTTGACAGAAGGGGAGGCGGATGTGACGTCACAGCGATGACGTGGAGTGACTAGTTTGACGCAAACGGCTACGTTCGAACGTGCGCTGTGGCGCCCTCTCAAGTTCAATGAATACTGGACGTCGAACGGAACACAACATAATAGTCATAATTTCTAGTGATAAGAAACAATGTCGGACATTAATGTAACTTGTAAAAAAATTGCGATATGGGAAATAAAATGTATTGAATATTACAGGTGACTTTGACACCTCAGAGATTCTCCCGGAAATTTTGAGGTCTAACGAATGAAAACTTTTAAGAGTGCGAACTATTTTGCTAAAAAACTATTACTGAAATATACAATCTGTTCCACAGACATAGAGTCCGAATTCAAGCGGTCACTACAGCAGATGGTACCAATGCTCCTGGCCCCTCAAAACCTCGTGCCTAAGCTGATCAACGGTCAGAAGGTCAAGGCCAAGGAGCTAGTGCAGTACTTCGTGTCCTACATGAACATATACAAGGGCAATGTGTTGCCTGAGCCGAAGAGTATGCTCGTGGTGAGTGGAAGGATTTTGTACTCTATTTGTTAGATAGCATAGTCCAGGGTAGGTGAGCAGCGGCCCAACAAGCAGTATTTCTTGTCTTAGATGTATCCACTAGGCCCGCATTTTCCAAACTATGGGTTCCTCTGACGCCCAAGGGTTGAAACTCGAATTTAGATCTTTAGTAGGTGGGTCACACGGTCTGTTCTACTTTCGGAACCCCATTAAGCTATCAATGCCTCAAGCAGAAAGTTGTCAACAATTAAAAACTGTTTCAATAATATTTTCAGGCGACAGCAGAAGCGAATAACCTGACAGCCGTAGCCGAGGCGAAAGAAGTATACACAACATTAATGGAAGAGGTCTGCGGCGGCGCCAAGCCGTACCTGCAGACGCAGCTGCTGGAGCGCGAGCACGGCCGGGTGCGGGACAAGGCGCTGCACGCCTTCCACTCCAAGCGGAAGATGGGCGGCGATGAGTTCAGCCGGTCCTACTGCGAGCAGCTCGTGCGGGTATGTGCCAAGTATACACAACATTAATGGAAGAGGTCTGCGGCGGCGCCAAGCCGTACCTGCAGACGCAGCTGCTGGAGCGCGAGCACGGCCGGGTGCGGGACAAGGTGCTGCACGCCTTCCACTCCAAGCGGAAGATGGGCGGCGATGAGTTCAGCCGGTCCTACTGCGAGCAGCTCGTGCGGGTATGTGCCAAGTATACACAACATTAATGGAAGAGGTCTGCGGCGGCGCCAAGCCGTACCTGCAGACGCAGCTGCTGGAGCGCGAGCACGGCCGGGTGCGGGACAAGGCGCTGCACGCCTTCCACTCCAAGCGGAAGATGGGCGGCGATGAGTTCAGCCGGTCCTACTGCGAGCAGCTCGTGCGGGTATGTGCCAAGTATACACAACATTAATGGAAGAGGTCTGCGGCGGCGCCAAGCCGTACCTGCAGACGCAGCTGCTGGAGCGCGAGCACGGCCGGGTGCGGGACAAGGCGCTGCACGCCTTCCACTCCAAGCGGAAGATGGGCGGCGATGAGTTCAGCCGGTCCTACTGCGAGCAGCTCGTGCGGGTATGTGCCAAGTATACACAACATTAATGGAAGAGGTCTGCGGCGGCGCCAAGCCGTACCTGCAGACGCAGCTGCTGGAGCGCGAGCACGGCCGGGTGCGGGACAAGGCGCTGCACGCCTTCCACTCCAAGCGGAAGATGGGCGGCGATGAGTTCAGCCGGTCCTACTGCGAGCAGCTCGTGCGGGTATGTACCAAGTATACACAACATTAATGGAAGAGGTCTGCGGCGGCGCCAAGCCGTACCTGCAGACGCAGCTGCTGGAGCGCGAGCACGGCCGGGTGCGGGACAAGGCGCTGCACGCCTTCCACTCCAAGCGGAAGATGGGCGGCGATGAGTTCAGCCGGTCCTACTGCGAGCAGCTCGTGCGGGTATGTGCCAAGTATACACAACATTAATGGAAGAGGTCTGCGGCGGCGCCAAGCCGTACCTGCAGACGCAGCTGCTGGAGCGCGAGCACGGCCGGGTGCGGGACAAGGCGCTGCACGCCTTCCACTCCAAGCGGAAGATGGGCGGCGATGAGTTCAGCCGGTCCTACTGCGAGCAGCTCGTGCGGATATGTGCCAAGTATACACAACATTAATGGAAGAGGTCTGCGGCGGCGCCAAGCCGTACCTGCAGACGCAGCTGCTGGAGCGCGAGCACGGCCGGGTGCGGGACAAGGCGCTGCACGCCTTCCACTCCAAGCGGAAGATGGGCGGCGACGAGTTCAGCCGGTCCTACTGCGAGCAGCTCGTGCGGGTATGTGCCAAGTATACACAACATTAATGGAAGAGGTCTGCGGCGGCGCCAAGCCGTACCTGCAGACGCAGCTGCTGGAGCGCGAGCACGGCCGGGTGCGGGACAAGGCGCTGCACGCCTTCCACTCCAAGCGGAAGATGGGCGGCGACGAGTTCAGCCGGTCCTACTGCGAGCAGCTCGTGCGGATATGTGCCAAGTATACACAACATTAATGGAAGAGGTCTGCGGCGGCGCCAAGCCGTACCTGCAGACGCAGCTGCTGGAGCGCGAGCACGGCCGGGTGCGGGACAAGGCGCTGCACGCCTTCCACTCCAAGCGGAAGATGGGCGGCGATGAGTTCAGCCGGTCCTACTGCGAGCAGCTCGTGCGGATATGTGCCAAGTATACACAACATTAATGGAAGAGGTCTGCGGCGGCGCCAAGCCGTACCTGCAGACGCAGCTGCTGGAGCGCGAGCACGGCCGGGTGCGGGACAAGGCGCTGCACGCCTTCCACTCCAAGCGGAAGATGGGCGGCGATGAGTTCAGCCGGTCCTACTGCGAGCAGCTCGTGCGGATATGTGCCAAGTATACACAACATTAATGGAAGAGGTCTGCGGCGGCGCCAAGCCGTACCTGCAGACGCAGCTGCTGGAGCGCGAGCACGGCCGGGTGCGGGACAAGGCGCTGCACGCCTTCCACTCCAAGCGGAAGATGGGCGGCGACGAGTTCAGCCGGTCCTACTGCGAGCAGCTCGTGCGGATATGTGCCAAGTATACACAACATTAATGGAAGAGGTCTGCGGCGGCGCCAAGCCGTACCTGCAGACGCAGCTGCTGGAGCGCGAGCACGGCCGGGTGCGGGACAAGGCGCTGCACGCCTTCCACTCCAAGCGGAAGATGGGCGGCGACGAGTTCAGCCGGTCCTACTGCGAGCAGCTCGTGCGGATATGTGCCAAGTATACACAACATTAATGGAAGAGGTCTGCGGCGGCGCCAAGCCGTACCTGCAGACGCAGCTGCTGGAGCGCGAGCACGGCCGGGTGCGGGACAAGGCGCTGCACGCCTTCCACTCCAAGCGGAAGATGGGCGGCGACGAGTTCAGCCGGTCCTACTGCGAGCAGCTCGTGCGGGTATGTGCCAAGTATACACAACATTAATGGAAGAGGTCTGCGGCGGCGCCAAGCCGTACCTGCAGACGCAGCTGCTGGAGCGCGAGCACGGCCGGGTGCGGGACAAGGCGCTGCACGCCTTCCACTCCAAGCGGAAGATGGGCGGCGACGAGTTCAGCCGGTCCTACTGCGAGCAGCTCGTGCGGATATGTGCCAAGTATACACAACATTAATGGAAGAGGTCTGCGGCGGCGCCAAGCCGTACCTGCAGACGCAGCTGCTGGAGCGCGAGCACGGCCGGGTGCGGGACAAGGCGCTGCACGCCTTCCACTCCAAGCGGAAGATGGGCGGCGATGAGTTCAGCCGGTCCTACTGCGAGCAGCTCGTGCGGGTATGTGCCAAGTATACACAACATTAATGGAAGAGGTCCTTTACTACTTTACTTTACCATCGATCTTTATTATTTCTGAAGCTGACTGTACCCATTCTCAATAGTCTTCTTGAATGTTTTTTACACCTTTCCAGGACTTAGAGGAACAGTTCAACCAGTTCCGCGCGCACAACGAGAGCAAGAACATTTTCAAGGCGGCGCGCACGCCGTCCGTGTTCTTCGCTATCGCCATGTTCTTCTACGTGCTGAGCGGCGTGTTCGGGCTCGTGGGGCTGTACCCCATCGCCAACCTGTGCAACCTGGCCATGGGCGTGGCGCTGCTGACGCTCGTGCTGTGGGCCTACATCAGGTAATACACGCCGTCCGTGTTCTTCGCTATCGCCATGTTCTTCTACGTGCTGAGCGGCGTGTTCGGGCTCGTGGGGCTGTACCCCATCGCCAACCTGTGCAACCTGGCCATGGGCGTGGCGCTGCTGACGCTCGTGCTGTGGGCCTACATCAGGTAATACACGCCGTCCGTGTTCTTCGCTATCGCCATGTTCTTCTACGTGCTGAGCGGCGTGTTCGGGCTCGTGGGGCTGTACCCCATCGCCAACCTGTGCAACCTGGCCATGGGCGTGGCGCTGCTGACGCTCGTGCTGTGGGCCTACATCAGGTAATACACGCCGTCCGTGTTCTTCGCTATCGCCATGTTCTTCTACGTGCTGAGCGGCGTGTTCGGGCTCGTGGGGCTGTACCCCATCGCCAACCTGTGCAACCTGGCCATGGGCGTGGCGCTGCTGACGCTCGTGCTGTGGGCCTACATCAGGTAATACACGCCGTCCGTGTTCTTCGCTATCGCCATGTTCTTCTACGTGCTGAGCGGCGTGTTCGGGCTCGTGGGGCTGTACCCCATCGCCAACCTGTGCAACCTGGCCATGGGCGTGGCGCTGCTGACGCTCGTGCTGTGGGCCTACATCAGGTAATACACGCCGTCCGTGTTCTTCGCTATCGCCATGTTCTTCTACGTGCTGAGCGGCGTGTTCGGGCTCGTGGGGCTGTACCCCATCGCCAACCTGTGCAACCTGGCCATGGGCGTGGCGCTGCTGACGCTCGTGCTGTGGGCCTACATCAGGTAATACACGCCGTCCGTGTTCTTCGCTATCGCCATGTTCTTCTACGTGCTGAGCGGCGTGTTCGGGCTCGTGGGGCTGTACCCCATCGCCAACCTGTGCAACCTGGCCATGGGCGTGGCGCTGCTGACGCTCGTGCTGTGGGCCTACATCAGGTTATATTCATTTTCATCAGGGATTTGGATTCTGTTAATTAGGAGTTTATTGGGCTTGGCCGCGACTTCCAATGATGGCGTTAGCGGTAGCGGTGTTCTACACCTGGTAGCAAGACGCCGCACTCTGGCCTCGTGCACTTACATACGGTATACCGCTACTATGGCTTCGCTCTAAGTCGTGTTTAAGGCGACGTGAGCACCAAAAACAGATTTTTAAAAAATCGTAGCTTTTGTTTGGATTATAACACGGCTGCTCTAAATTGAATTAGCAATCTTGAGGTCTTTTTCGAGGGAAATCAGCTATTCGAACCCTGAGTTTTTGACTTTCGCTTGATAGAAAAAAATCACGAATATAGGTCTAAAATACACTTAAAAAAATCATAACAAATTATGCACAACAGCTAAACATATTAAAATTGGTTCTAAAAATCGTCAATGTGATGTTTGAAGGAAATCAGCTATTACTTTTTTATTTATTAAAATGCACAAAAAATTAAAATTAAAAAACATGATATCCGCGCTTCCAAACACGCACTTCCATCTCGCTCACGCTTATGCTCAGTGAGAGGGAGAGAAGACCACGAACCTACGTCCCCTTAAGTCGATAGACATGGGAAAACATTGACAATTTACGTTCTAACTGAAGAAAAGCGTTAATAAAACGTAAGTAACGTAACAAACGATCTTGTAAGTTTTAATAAAAATCATCATCAAATAAGCCGAAAGACGTTCAATGCTTGACATAGGCATCCCCCAAAGAGTGCCTCAATAACTGGTCCTGCGCCACCCGCATCCAGCGGAATTATAATATACGACGCAAATAACGAAAGCGGAAATTGGGAACGCGGTGTACTATGAAACTGACTTTCTGACGATTTGTTTGTTCCTCAGGTATAGCGGGGAGATGCGGGAGCTGGGCGTCACCATCGATGACACGGCCAACGTGCTGTGGGAGAACGTAAGTTCTGAAATAGACTCTTTGCACACAAACTTAAGAGCGAGTTTCGAATGATCGGTCTTTGTCCTGGACATATCGTAATGTAACTATGTATCCCTCCCCAGGTAATGAAGCCGTTGTACCAAGCCGGGCTGGAGAAGGGCATGGAGCAAGCGGCCAAAGCGGCGGCCGAGAGCGCACTCGGGCCGCCGCCGCCGGCCGCGAACGGCAAGCACAAGCAGTTGTGATGCCCGCCGCGCCGCCACCGCCGCCGCCCGGGATTTCCAACACATAGCAGGGAGCGTGGCTGGGGTGGGGTTACCATTCCTTTTCATGCCTTTTTAATTTCACCATCCCCCTTCTGATTTAGTCGACCCATCCCGCTTCTGATGTGGCGGGGTGATCGTGATTTTATACTTTGTCGGGGATTTTTTAACTTCGAACGGGTAACCCTGTGTGTAAATGTGTGTGTGCGCGAGTGTGGCGGTTGATTTATTGATTAGCCGGTGAGTGAACGGTTTTATTGTAGTGTTTTACACGAACCGCGCGGTGGCGGAATGTGTTCAGAGTGTGCGGCGTAGGCAATTATAAGGGTATCTAGTTGTAGTGTAGGAAAATTATTTGTTGCTCGATAATCGATTCTAATCCGCAGTAAGAGCCGGGATCCTCTGTTGGAATGTAACTATTTTTTTAACGTTAGTAATGACCAACGAACCAAATCTTTTTACTTGATTTCGATCGATATATCAGACAGTTTTAGTACATTTACGATTCAAAATATGGAATAGTGATATATATTTATTAAACGCGAGCCATTCAATTTTAGATAGTTGCACAAACTGAGGACGAGTACGGTCACATTTATCGTAAAGGAAAATATCAAACGGACGGTTTTTAGACCACTTGTTGTTTCGCACCGGGGTGTGAATGTACTTAAAGTATTTGTAAGAATTTCAAAATTACCGTAATTTATAGTCTATCAGTAGTAACATTTATTTTAACTTGATTTCGTTTGTGGGGCATTTTAGTCACCCTTTTGTAAATAATGTTTGGTAGCGACCAGGTAGTGTTTCATAAACATGTGCCAATATAAATGTTCTAATATTTCCCGTATCGGCCAAAACTCTTCAAAAATTTCGAGTATATTTGTTGAAACTTCAGAGTTTATTTTGTAAATAATCAGTATAATCGTAATCACATAGGGACTTGTAGAGTAGATTCTGAAATTGTGTAGAATTTCCAAAAGTAGCTTTTCTTGCCACAATGTTCATAAAGGAATAGTAATTCAAGGTAACACAATACGAACTTAGGTTGTGACGTGTTCTATTAAAACCATCATAAGCATAGAAAGTGTCTAGGTTAGGTGACAGGTCGGTATTTTCCTGGTCACCGGCACCAAAATGTCGCTTTGTACGAAGAGCGAGCAAATGTTGGCCTCATGGCCTGTAGTGCTAGTGCACCTACTGCCTGTTGCTCGAACGTGAGCGTCAATAACTTGTTTACATATTTAATCCGTGTGACGCTGTCCTATTGTAAATAAAAGCCAACAGTGCCTAAACTTCCAGTCGAGTAAGTTAAGCGTAGAATACAAGATGGTAACTTAGATTAGGAGAGGCCGCTCCGCTGTGCCAAAGCAATAGTTCTGTTCAGTTGTCCGTCCCTTTCTGTGTAATCATTTTGGCTTTTTTAACATCTTCCAACTTTATCGTAGGAACTAATCAATAATCTTTGACTGCTTCGCGCATGACAATATTGTTTAATATGTATGTCGTATTTATGTAACTCTTTTTTTACCTAAACACTTGTCAAATGTCGCTCATCTTAGGTATTAATATTTCTACTTATCGATTTGACGTTTGTATAGGTGAAGATTATATGTATATGTTCTTATGAATTATGAGTCCGTAGTTTTAACTTAGGATATGCCAATTTCATTATTAACTAGATTATAATTGTTAAAGTTTAGATTTGAAATAAAAATCTTGTTTTGTATAATAATCATGTTCAATATGTATATCGGTTTACAAATATTGTGTCACTGGTTATTGTTTGAAGAGTAACGTAATTGAAATTTGGTTATTGTTTTATTTGTACTATATTTCAATTTTTAATTATTTCGCACTGTCACGGTAACGCTGACTTAGTTAATGTCTAGTGTTAGTGGGTGTCGGTAACCAACATGGCCGTGCACGCTCCCGCTCCCGCTCACGGCCAGGCAACCGATCACATATGCAGACTTGTACAATACATTGCCAAACATTACGTACCATGTGATGTATCTCATGCAACGCATATTATGCCTATGCATCAATACATAATTGACTTTCAAAATAAAGTTTTAATCGACTTCAAATCAGTAGCCAAATAACTCCAAATTTGCCTATAAAATTTGAAGAGTTCCCTCGATTTCTCCAGGATCCCATCATCAGAACCAGATTTTGGTGACAACGGGACCAATCTGGAAGTATATGCTTTCAAACAAAGAAAGATTTTTTCAAATCAGTTCATAAATTACGGAGTTATCGCTTAACATACAACACACACAAAAAAAAAACATACAGACGAATTGAGAACCTCCTCCTTTCTTGAAGTCTGTTAAAAAAGAACGTCTATTGACGACTTGGTATTTGCCCCGTATGGCATTGGCCACTGTTGCATGGAGAACTCTGACATCCGCGCCTACTCACGGCAAGTTGATTAACAATTTTCACAATAAAACACGTGTACACAATAAGGCGCGGCGTGGGTAGGCCAGGTGGACTGATGACCTGGTAAAGGTCGCGGGAGTCCGCTCGATGCGGGTGGCCCAAGACCGGCCATTGTGGCACTCTTTGGGGGAGGCCTATGTCCAGCAGTGGACGTCTTTCGGCTGATATGATGATGATGAATGTATAAGCACTCTAATGGTTGTTCTGGCCAAAGCTAATCCTTCTGCTCAATTTCACATAAGTTAAATGTTGAACAAGATGTTATTTATGTTAACCGCCCGGCGTCGGTATATATTTAGTGTTATTGTAAGTGTTTATTTTGGAATAGCGATAAGGTACAGGTGTTCGGTTCGAGGATGCTTCGTTGTGAACCACTATCAGTCAGGTTATAATAGTCAGATATTGACCTAAAAAAATAGGTAGAAGACTAAACTAAAGGTTTCTTACTTAATTGTCTGAGCAATGAAGTACATTTTGCTTTGAAAATAGGTCTCTAATTCAGTCTGTGTTATTTTTATCGTGGACACGGGAAAATGTTTTTACCTGTTTTGTAAATAAATTATTTCGCCATGCGCACTTTTTGGCTATTATTTTCACATTACCCTGTAGATTACGAAACTTCTTTCTGGCCAGTGAATATCTTACAAAGCGTTTTAATGAAAACAACCTTATTGGTGTATTAGATGAGATCTCAGATGCCAATTTAACACCAGAAGGACGAAAGAAAACTATTTATTTTCTAAGTATGGAACTTCTAGAAGTATACAATTTTGGGTGCACAGCGAAGCATATTCGAATGTCCCAAGCTCACGATGTAAGCAATATGAGAGAGTTTTGTGCCATAACTGCGAGCACTGGCGCACCCCGCACGCTGAAAGCTACCTTATTTTTAATGGTATAAGAACCATGTTAGAATGGTCCGTAATGGACATATCTATAGCTATAAAGCATCGATGGACCTTATCAGTCTTATAACAGTACAACATTTTGTTAATTCATTGGATTTGCATTTGAGGGAGCGCCAGTGGCCCGCAGTGTAGATTGTCAGATGAAATCATATTTATTTATATATTATATTCATTATATTGAAGTTCGAGTGTTGGAGAGTTCGCGATTTGACAAACAGCTTCTGGCAATCGACGCTATGACACTTTCGCTTCTAGTTTAATTTTGCTCATTGGTCATTGTGAATTGTCCCGGCGGAACGGGATATAACTCGCCCTCGCTCCGCTCGGCAGCGGCGGCGCTAGACTATGTACATGGTTTCGGCTAGGATTAATTACGATAACTGTACGCAATGTATTAAAATAAAGATCTTATTTTTACACCGCTTGTTTATGTGCTCATGACATTTTTTTGATGTCTAACCTAGAACGAAATTGAAAACTGTAATTATTTAATTATTAATCGGATTGACAAATCTGACATCTATTGAGTATTGATCCGTGTTGCTATTATTTCGAGTTAACAACTAAACATGAAGGCTGTGAACTCGAAATAATAGCAACCAATTTGATAAGATAAGATAAGATCATTTATTCTAATATAATATTCAATATAAATTTGCCTTAAATCAAACTTATACGAATTTATATATGATCGTCAAGAATAACAGATTTCATATTATTGTAAATAACTATATTTCCTATCTCAACGTTATACTCATAAAATTATAATTACAAGCATTTCAACTTACTGTGGCGTTTTTAAAATATTAAATTACAAAGAACTATGAGGATATTGAATAAAATAAAACTTTAAAAATTATAGATCTTTATTGGATAAGTATAAAACATTAAAGCATTATTTGCAACAGTTAGACATATTGCATCGTATATCAATTTATTTTATCACAAAACATTATTTCATTAAAATACTTCCCTAACGCTAGCGATGTTCATGTAACAAAACAAATAAATATTATAGTGGTCAACTTTCAGTTTATTTGCGTTTTTCTGTCAGAATTTACTCTTAAAAATTATTTTCTACAGCTGGGGTATATTTATCAAAAGCTTATAGCTTGTAATACAAAGCGAAAGTTTCTTTCTAATGAGAGAAGTTGAAAAGAGGCTTCAAGTTTGTATTGCAAGTTACAAGCTTTTGATAAACGGGCCCCTGCTCTAAGCTCAGTTAATCGAGGACCCAACATAACAATTAACTTTGACTGATAATCATATTGAGAACTGTCGGCGCATCAACTCCGTACATAATTGAACAGTTAGAAGACTAGACATTGGTCAGTATCAAACAATAGGTCACAGTTTAGCACCACAAGACCTGGCAGCTCCTCACCATGAGAGAGCGCGCCCTAGCGTCGCTTGTCGTCGAGGCCGACCGCGGCGGCCGCCGCGCGCGACCCCACCGACTCCCACGCTTGCCGCAGAGCCTGCACACGAATAAATACATTTTCACGCCACTGTTCGGAAATGTGGCAATCTGGCAATAGATGGTCTAAAACCAAGCTGGAAAGTAGGCAATTTCATTGTAGTAGTGGTTGGTCAGTTTGAAGAGCGCTTCGACCAATCACAGGGCGTCGAGCCGCGCCGGCGAGCGGGGCCGCGCGAGCTTGTTTTTTAGGGTTCCGTACTCAAAGAGTAAAACGGGACCCTATTACTAAGACTCCGCTGTCCGTCCGTCCGTCCGTCTGTCTGTCACCAGGCTGTATCTCACTGATACCGTGATAGTTCCAGCTGAAATTTTCACAGATGATGTATTTCTGTTGCCGCAAACACTAACAACAAATACTAAAAACACAGAATAAAATAGTTTTTACTATTTTCTCGCAATCGAAGTGAAAAGTAGAGTGTATAACTCTGGTCTAAAAGCCATATTACCACTCGAACAATTTAGTGAATAACCATCTCGTGGTGGTATGGCTACTATATAATGTAGAACACCACCGACATATAGCTTCAAACCATCTCGACAGACAAGACTTTCGATTAAGAAAAACCGCATCTGTTTAGGAGCTACGATGCCACAGACTGACACATACTTGTACACATGTAAAGTTATAGGTAATAACACCCCTCGTTTGCGTCGGGGGTTAAAGAAAGGAAAGGGAAGTGCACTAAAATATGTCGTCTAGTAGTATTATTTAGAAGACGAGAAGTACCTAGGTATTCTGGAGATGGGCGTCAAATGGCAGAGATACTTACGAATTCCCGCAAAGAGTCTGCTATTTCGTCGAGCTGAATGCCTATGTCGCGCATGTTTCCGGTAACCCTGAAACATACCAATAGGTAGGTAAGTAAGTTAGGTAACAGATGAAGTTTAAAACTTGAGAGAGGAAGGGAACAGCGGAATGTCATCTGGCTGATATTAGGAGCAGCCCAACCGGACCCTATAGTAACGCCACTACTTGCATACATAGTACAATGTGGTGTTGTGTTCAGAGTGGTGAGTAGGTAAGGTCACCAGATCTGCCAAGCATGCTCTGTATCAGTATAAAGAACTATAACCAGTAGGCAAGCATCATTCATCTTACTAATTTACGTAACCGCTCAAGAGTCAGGATTTGTACATAAAATATCCACTATTATGTTTCCCTACTGGGGCACCAGTTTAAGTAACAGTAACCGCTCACCTGCTGTAGGCCCACACGGCCAGCAGCGCCAGCGAGGCCAGCGCCACGGCCTGTCCCACGGCCACCACGGTCTGCACGCCCACGGCGCCGCCGGCCACGCTCAGCAGGTAGCCCAGGATGTAACCGCTCACCTGCTGTAGGCCCACACGGCCAGCAGCGCCAGCGAGGCCAGCGCCACGGCCTGCCCAATGGCCACCACGGTCTGCACGCCCACGGCGCCGCCGGCCACGCTCAGCAGGTAGCCCAGGATGTAACCGCTCACCTGCTGTAGGCCCACACGGCCAGCAGCGCCAGCGAGGCCAGCGCCACGGCCTGCCCAACGGCCACCACGGTCTGCACGCCCACGGCGCCGCCGGCCACGCTCAGCAGGTAGCCCAGGATGTAACCGCTCACCTGCTGTAGGCCCACACGGCCAGCAGCGCCAGCGAGGCCAGCGCCACGGCCTGCCCAACGGCCACCACGGTCTGCACGCCCACGGCGCCGCCGGCCACGCTCAGCAGGTAGCCCAGGATGTAACCGCTCACCTGCTGTAGGCCCACACGGCCAGCAGCGCCAGCGAGGCCAGCGCCACGGCCTGCCCAACGGCCACCACGGTCTGCACGCCCACGGCGCCGCCGGCCACGCTCAGCAGGTAGCCCAGGATGTAACCGCTCACCTGCTGTAGGCCCACACGGCCAGCAGCGCCAGCGAGGCCAGCGCCACGGCCTGCCCAACGGCCACCACGGTCTGCACGCCCACGGCGCCGCCGGCCACGCTCAGCAGGTAGCCCAGGATGTAACCGCTCACCTGCTGTAGGCCCACACGGCCAGCAGCGCCAGCGAGGCCAGCGCCACGGCCTGCCCAACGGCCACCACGGTCTGCACGCCCACGGCGCCGCCGGCCACGCTCAGCAGGTAGCCCAGGATGTAACCGCTCACCTGCTGTAGGCCCACACGGCCAGCAGCGCCAGCGAGGCCAGCGCCACGGC
Organism: Epinotia brunnichana; assembly: GCA_963854355.1. Taxonomy (NCBI): domain Eukaryota; kingdom Metazoa; phylum Arthropoda; class Insecta; order Lepidoptera; family Tortricidae; genus Epinotia; species Epinotia brunnichana. The sequence continues at coordinate 1,258,144 of OY977952.1, read as the reverse complement.
CTGCCCAACGGCCACCACGGTCTGCACGCCCACGGCGCCGCCGGCCACGCTCAGCAGGTAGCCCAGGATGTAACCGCTCACCTGCTGTAGGCCCACACGGCCAGCAGCGCCAGCGAGGCCAGCGCCACGGCCTGCCCAACGGCCACCACGGTCTGCACGCCCACGGCGCCGCCGGCCACGCTCAGCAGGTAGCCCAGGATGTAACCGCTCACCTGCTGTAGGCCCACACGGCCAGCAGCGCCAGCGAGGCCAGCGCCACGGCCTGCCCAACGGCCACCACGGTCTGCACGCCCACGGCGCCGCCGGCCACGCTCAGCAGGTAGCCCAGGATGTAACCGCTCACCTGCTGTAGGCTCACACGGCCAGCAGCGCCAGCGAGGCCAGCGCCACGGCCTGCCCAACGGCCACCACGGTCTGCACGCCCACGGCGCCGCCGGCCACGCTCAGCAGGTAGCCCAGGATGTAACCGCTCACCTGCTGTAGGCCCACACGGCCAGCAGCGCCAGCGAGGCCAGCGCCACGGCCTGCCCAACGGCCACCACGGTCTGCACGCCCACGGCGCCGCCGGCCACGCTCAGCAGGTAGCTCAGGATGTAACCGCTCACCTGCTGTAGGCCCACACGGCCAGCAGCGCCAGCGAGGCCAGCGCCACGGCCTGCCCAACGGCCACCACGGTCTGCACGCCCACGGCGCCGCCGGCCACGCTCAGCAGGTAGCCCAGGATGTAACCGCTCACCTGCTGTAGGCCCACACGGCCAGCAGCGCCAGCGAGGCCAGCGCCACGGCCTGCCCAACGGCCACCACGGTCTGCACGCCCACGGCGCCGCCGGCCACGCTCAGCAGGTAGCCCAGGATGTAACCGCTCACCTGCTGTAGGCCCACACGGCCAGCAGCGCCAGCGAGGCCAGCGCCACGGCCTGCCCAACGGCCACCACGGTCTGCACGCCCACGGCGCCGCCGGCCACGCTCAGCAGGTAGCCCAGGATGTAACCGCTCACCTGCTGTAGGCTCACACGGCCAGCAGCGCCAGCGAGGCCAGCGCCACGGCCTGCCCAACGGCCACCACGGTCTGCACGCCCACGGCGCCGCCGGCCACGCTCAGCAGGTAGCCCAGGATGTAACCGCTCACCTGCTGTAGGCCCACACGGCCTGCAGCGCCAGCGAGGCCAGCGCCACGGCCTGCCCAACGGCCACCACGGTCTGCACGCCCACGGCGCCGCCGGCCACGCTCAGCAGGTAGCTCAGGATGTAACCGCTCACCTGCTGTAGGCCCACACGGCCAGCAGCGCCAGCGAGGCCAGCGCCACGGCCTGCCCAACGGCCACCACGGTCTGCACGCCCACGGCGCCGCCGGCCACGCTCAGCAGGTAGCCCAGGATGTAACCGCTCACCTGCTGTAGGCCCACACGGCCAGCAGCGCCAGCGAGGCCAGCGCCACGGCCTGCCCAACGGCCACCACGGTCTGCACGCCCACGGCGCCGCCGGCCACGCTCAGCAGGTAGCCCAGGATGTAACCGCTCACCTGCTGTAGGCCCACACGGCCAGCAGCGCCAGCGAGGCCAGCGCCACGGCCTGCCCAACGGCCACCACGGTCTGCACGCCCACGGCGCCGCCGACCACGCTCAGCAGGTAGCCCAGGATGGCCAGGGCCGCGAACACCGCCGGCGTGCCCGCTAGACGGAAGATGTTCTTGCCCTCGTTGTGCGCTTTTAACTGGTGGTATTGTTCTTCTAGCTCCTGGAATGAGATAAAGGTTTTTGAAGATTATAATTTAAACTTGCCCTTGCCCTTTAAACACAAAATGGCGTTGAAATTTGAAGGGAAAGAATTGAAAAAACAACCGAGATTGTTTGAAGTTTTGGTTAAAAATGATTGAACAACTTCCTAAGGCTAGAAATCCGTATTGTAGACTTCACCGGCTTCTGCTAAGGCGGAGAGTTTACTCACTTCACCAAGCGCCTACCTTGATCAGCTGCGCTTCGTAGCTACTAGCCAGCTCGTCCCCTCCCATCTTCCGCTTGGCGTGGAAGGCATGTAACGCCTTGTCGCGCGAGCGGCGGTGCTCTTCCTCCAGTCGCCGCGGCGGCAGGTAGGGCTTCGTGCCGCCGCACACGTCTTCCATCACTGTGTCGTAGACGTCCCGAGCTTCCGCTACGGCGGAGAGGTTGTTTGCTTCCGCGGTCGCCTATAACAGTATTTAGGATAATTAAAGTCTGAAAAGTTCATTGTGCACTATTAGAATTACTGATTACCCGCCGTGCTTTCACCGAATGGACCCTGCGGAAGACCAGCGCTGGCTGTAAAGCTAGCAACATGCTGAGCTGGGTCCATTTCGTGACAATTTCTTAGGAGTTTTTGTATTTATTTGTGTGTTTGTCACGAATATATGTTTGAGTTTGATTAGGTGACGTGAACAAGAGTACCTGCACTAGTAGAAGACGTTAAGAAACCTGAAGATCCTCAATAGAGGCGCGATAGTAAGCATATTTTAATACAGCGGCAATGCAAGACAACAACAAAAAGATGATTGTTTGAGACTTAGGGGTCTTAGTTTGAAATGACGAAGCCATAGACTTTCTAAGCTTCTGTATTCTTGTTTCCACAATGTAAAAATTCAATAAAAATATAAATGTATGTACTACGCGTCGGCTAGTATCGCGTGTCGTGTTTCTTGTATGGCGCAGTAGAAGAGAGTGGCCGCGGGTGGTGACGGGTGCCGGATTCGGCCCCCATTACTCGACCAACAGGTTTAGGCCCGTCGCGTCCCCGCTTCCCCTGAAGAAGCAGCGGCCGCAACAATGATTCAGTTTTGACTCTCCCGTCGGAAGGGAATCCCACTGGTGGTAGCACCTCCAAAGATCCGAGAAGAGAGAGAAGAAGAAGAAGAAGAGAAGAGGGGTAGGTACCTCGAGTATAGTTTTGGGCTCGGGCAGCTCCGTCCCATTGAACACGTTGATGTAGGCCTTGAAGTACAGCAGCAGGTCGCGCGCGCGCACATTCTGTCCGTGGATGGTCTTCGGTATCAGCGCGTCCGGAGACAGGAGCGACGGCACCAGCTGACGGAGGGACTCCTTGAATTCGGGACTGATGTCTGGAAGAACGACGAGAATTATTTTCCCTGTTGACCTTTGTATAAATGGATACAAGGATCTATTGCAATCATTCATCAAGTGTATCAAAAGGAATATCAAAAGATTCTGATAGTGTCAGACGTCCGAAGATGATGTTGAGGACAGAGCGAAATCGGAAATCCGACCTCACCACCATATGGGATTCATAGCTTGGGAGAGAGAGGGGCAGTTATTTAATTTTAGTAGGTACTCAGATTTGGAAGTTAATTTGCAATCTCTAAATTCTATATGCTTCAGAGCTTTACTTACCAAAATTACCAACACGGCAGGGACCTATCACTTAACTCATCCACGGCTATATGCTACGCCGTAGAACGTAGCAGCTTAAATCTCCATATGCAGCGAAAGGTGCCCGTAGCGCTCCTGGCGCATGTGCGTATTGATTGGCTCCCAATGGGGTGAACATAGACGAGGTAACTAGACATTGGCACTAATTTGTAGCTGTTGTTTTTCGTTACCGGCGAGCTTGCCGCTGAAGTTGGGGTTGGTGGCGACCGTGAGGCCGGGGTGCGGCAGCAGGAAGCAGGCCAGGTGCTCGAAGCAGGACGCCACGTGTCGCCGTAGCGCCTGCAGCTCCTCGTGCTGCCCCTCTTGCACCTGCCAACAATGGGAAGCGTTCATAGCCTAGCGGCGCCTGCGAATCGGAAACAATAACGCAGGTGAACCACACAGGCGGCGTCAACGTCTCAAACTCAACTCCCGGAACCAGAACAAACTCACCGCGAACCGTCAACCAGCTTTCAAGAACAAACAGCCGAACTGGTAGCAGAGGTAGCAGAAATTTCCGTTGAGGAAGATAGGAACCCGGACCAAAAAGAAGACGAGCCACAAGAACCACGCAAAAATACCTCTGATACAGAGCCGGACACAGAACCAGAACCAAAAAATTTTTTTCGAAAGTAACCTTAACGTTCTCTACCAAAATATACGCAGCATCAGAAATAAACGCCACCTAATTGAAGCAGAAACGGATGAAAATTATAATTGGCACGCCCTCTGCATATCTGAAACTTGGATTTCTCCATCTAAACTTGATCTCTTAGGGATTGATGGGTATAAACTCGCTTCCTACTACTGTCGCCATAACGCCGAGGGAGGAGGAGTATGCATACTTGTAAAAGAAGATATGGATTGTTTAGATTGTAAGGAAATAGTAGATATGTCGATTGAGTCTTTATTTGAAGTATGCGCCGTTGAAATTCCAGCGCTTAATAAAGTCTTAGTTAATGTATACTGGCCGAACAGCCAAAGGATGCCTGATAGCTTCTTCGCGTCAATGGAACTACTCCTAAAACATTTACAAAAGAAATACGCCAAAAGAGATGTCACGATCGGCGGCGACTTTAACGTCAATGTACTTGAAAATACAAACTGTTCTAAAACTAATGTCTAGCTTTAATTACAAACAAAATGTCCAGGAACCGACAAGAGTAACAGATAAAAGTGCAACCTGTATTGACCTTGTGTTTACAAACCATTTAAGTAACATGACTGTAACTGTAAATGATTATGGATTTTCAGACCACAAAGGAGTTCTTGTTAGTATACCAACAATAAAAACAAATACGCAAAGTAGTTGGCATACACGAAAACGACATTATAGCAAGGATAATTATAAAAAAAAACAAATCAGAGCTAGGAAAAATAGATTTTACCAACTTGATGACAAGAGGGAAAACTATAAATGAAAACTATACCACTCTACAAAAAATATTACTGCATTTATTGGAATTATACATTCCGAAAATAAAGACAAGAATGAAACTACATAACAATAACAAAAAATGGTTAACTTCCGGTATAAAAATATCTTGCAGGCACAAGCGGCTATTAAAAGCATTCACGACCCGAGTAAATAATTCCATCCTAAACCAAAATTATAAACAGTACGTAAAACTATTAAAAAAGTCAGTTGCCGTATCAAAATAGCTACAAAATATCAAAAAGATGAGAACTTCTAATAACGTAGTAAAGTCAATGTGGCAAATTGTTAAAACACAAACCAATAAACTTCCAAAAAGAACTAGAACCAATATTAAACTTAATATAAACACACAACAGACGGAAGACCCAACAATAATTGCCAATTACTTTAATAACTATTTCTCATCGGTGGGCGCAGTTAGCACCGGTACCACACCACCGAAAGGATGGCCACCCATTACTTGCACAGAAACATCATTTTTCTTGAATGTGGGATTCAATCTCCAAAACTTCAAACTCCATACGAAGTTTTTAAAATAATAAAAAGCTTGAAAAATAAGAGAAGTTTTGGCCATGATGAACTACCCCCTTTACTAATTAAAGAATGTGCTGAGGAGCTGGCCCTCCCACTAACGTACATAATAAACCAGTCCTTTGCCGAAGGAATATTCCCGGACTTATTGAAGATCTCCGTAATTAAACCAATACATAAAAAAGGTATACAAAGTGACTGCGCCAACTACCGGCCCATAGCTCTGTTATCAACTATTTCAAAAATATTTGAAACCTTAGAGCATTAAACCAACCGGAGTAGCCATTGCCAGGCGTTCCCCTCTGCCAAAGGTACGAGACCGCCGGTCATAGCGGTTATATAAAACTAGTTGCCGCGCGCTCCGCGCCATTCAATGAATCGCAGTGAGCGCGGAATGACTTGAGCTAAAAATGCCGAATTGCAACGTGTTCTCGTGTAATAAGAGATCAGAAATATCTAATGTACAAAAGGATAACGTTACTTTTCATCTGTTAGTATTATTACGTTTAAATATTATCAAATAGTGCATTAAATTTGCAAAAAACTAAAAAATATTGTCAATCTAACAGTGTTCCCACTTAATGGTACTAGCTCTACTTTTGGGTATTTTTTAAAGTTGACTGTATAATAAATGTTTAATTATAAGTTCTACTTTAAATTCGTTATTATTAACACAGTTTATCCAATAAAAATGGTACCAACCATAAATAACGTGAAATTTATAATTGTAGATGTTTAATTAATTAATGATGGATTACTGTTTGCAAATTCATTTATTCTTTTATTTTCACCATATAATATTTTTATTTAATGTTTTAAATATAATATGTTTAGGCTGTATTTTATTAATTATACGGAATTTACGATCGTCACTTGTTCCGTAAATATGCATTTTTAATTTGTTACTCTAGCAACACTGTACTAGGAAAAATAGTGAAGGGACAGCACAAAAACAAATGTCGATAAACATTATAAGTATGTTATTCTTATAATTTATTTTTCAGATTCCCAAAAGATGTAATGATTCAGGATGTCTGTATCCGAGCTTGTGGAAATCATGTGTCGTGGACTCCTAAACGAGACTAGCACTATTTGCACCCAGCATTTTGAATGTTATTTTATAAAAGTTGCTTTTTATTCTTTGTTTCTTGTTTTATGTTATCTCCAAAAGATACAGTATAGTGTTAACCTGTCCTGCCTGAACCAAAATTCAGGCCAGTTATTCATGTGGAAAAAACATCCTGTTATCCGTTTACCGTCTGTCCAAAGATCGTATGTTACGTGCATAAAAAAAAAAAATTTAATAAGTACCGATCATGGCATTTCAATATGATATCCTATGGCCGCCTTCCATCTCCATCATCAGACCAGCTCGATAGTACTCGATGGTATAATATCTTATATCTCGAAAACTGTACAAGATATCGAAAAACTTGATATAATAAAAATTGTGGCAAAAATAATCACCTTTCATTTTGTTTAGAATAGTTATGTCGCTAGGACGCATAGTTTCCGAGATATAGGTGAAAAACCGAATATTGGGACTTTGAAACCCCCCCCTCTCCTCCGGCTCAAGGGTTACGGGCAAGGACTTTTGATATGTTTACCTCCTAACTAGTCCAAACAAAGTTACGAAGTCAAAAATTGTGTTTCATGCATTTCCCTCTATAACTTTTTTGTGCATTCGTTTCCGGACCTACATGAAATATCGATAAGTTTATTATTTATTATCGACGTGTTCCTCGCACTATCGATGTTTACTTCGAGCTGACGTCATCTCTTTCACGGACAGGTTGTCTGTGTATGTGTTTGTACTTGTGTGAGTATAGTTTATGCTGGTGTTTGATAATTTAGTCGTGTGCGTGTGTAGTGACACTATCGGAAAAATGCATTGGTGTTAACATGATTTGTGTGCGTTGCCTTGTCCCCCGCGCCGAAAACGGCAGACTTTTTTAGATAGAAAAGTGTGCGCGTGTCGTCTCCGGTTGGTTTAATGCTCTAAGTTTGAAACTGCAATGGCTAAGCGATTATATTCCTTCTGCGAGAAATATAACATATTTAGTGATGCACAAAACGGTTTCAGAAAACACCGGTCAACAACTTTAGCTGTTTTTAAATATATGCAAGACGTACTAAATATAATAAACAACAAGAAACACGCCATTGGAGTATTACTTGATATGAGTAAGGCTTACGATCGAGTTCTCTATGACATTTTACTGCAAAAGCTACGCGGAATCGGTGTAAGAGGAATACCTTATGATTGGTTTGTTTCATATCTTTCAAATCGTACGCATTATGTAGAAATTGAATACCACAACTGGTAACATTCATCAAATTCAATCACAAATGAGCAGGGTTACACAATCAATCCCTCAAGGCAGTGTTCTGGGATGCATCCTATTCCTAATATATATTAATGACTTGCCCAAAACGATAAATTGTTCCTGCACTCTTTTCGCAGACGACATATCCCTAGTATTTCCGTGTGACAATAACCATACTCTAAAAAATCAATTAGACAAAACTATATCCAGCATCGTAACCTGGCTTCAAGACCACAACCTTAAAATTAACTTTTCTAAAACTAAACTTATCGAATTTAAACCTTACCAAAAACGCAGCTTGAACATAAATTACAGTTTCGATAAAACTAATTTAGAATGTGTAAATACCGCTCCACTCTTGGGTATTCACTTCTATAAATTGGAAAGAACACGTACATCAAACATCCCTTAAGTTAAGCCGATTCAGTTACGCTCTCTATGAGTTAAAAAAATGCACCGACATAAAAACTGCGACTTGTGCCAACTATGCTTACGCACACTCTTGGCTACAATACGGAATATTACTGTGGGGAAACAGTCCAGATGTAATACAACTGTTTAGACTCCAGAAACGTTGCCTAAGAATACTAGTTAACGTGGACAAGACGACAAGCTGCAAACATCATTTTATTGAACAAAAAATTCTAACTCTACCCTCCATGTACATTTTACAAGCCACTATATTTGTGAAAAACAACATGTCATTATTTCCACAATACTCACGTGCATCTTACTTACGACCCCGTAACAAACTGGCCCTACCCGACACTAAAATGAAAATGATAAGCTCTGGCCCCTTTGCGATGGCAATAAAAATATTTAACAAAATCCCAAAAAAGTTTCAAGATATAAAACTAACACACATATATTGAAAATTGAACTTAAAACTTATTTGAGTAAGAAATCCTATTATTCCATACAAGAATTCCTGAATGACGCCGAGACCAAATTAAATTAAATTATAATGTAACTTACGAAATTTTATATAAGTAATGACGAATTCTATTGCAATAAAAATGTTATCTTATTATTTTAGTAAACAAAACTATAATATAAATACAATTTACTTACTTTTTTTAATATACCTACTTATTATTCGTAACTTTATTATAACTATTGTTTGAAGCTTTTCCGTATTTTGACATTATAAATTTGTAGTCTTAAGAAATATGCTCAACCAGAGCTCATGTTAAAACTGTACCTAACTTTAAGATCTTATTATACTAACATGAAACGCAATAAACGATTGAATTGAATTGAATTGAAGCACAGATGGCAGCGGTCAGTCTTTGGATGGGTGACCGCCTGTTTGGGAGGCACGCTAAGCAGTCGATCCCGGCTGATGTCTACGACTTCGGGCGGCTTAAGTACCTCTAACAGTCGAGTTGCCCACTCACTTGACAAAGGAGGGACAACTGTCACTTGCGTCCGCAGCTACCTACCACAACCCTGCACGTGTCCCCTGGGTGGTACTAAAGAGTGACAAACTCAAAGGCCGAATAATGTATGCCATACGATTAAATAAACCTGGAAACATTGGATAATGAGGTCAGAGTTCGTATGCGGCCCAATACCGCGTCCACTTTATCACTGTCTCTTTTGCCACCCAATACGTAAAGAGAGAATGATACATGGACGCGGCTTAATAAGCCGTTTACGAACATTTCGGACCCGATACGTCAGTCTTTCAGACGACCAATGGCCCGTTACGTGTAGCTAGAAGTCGCAATTTTAGAAATCTACACCGACAACACTGATTAAAACGCTAGTCGTTATTGGTCAATGGGGGTGTTTCAGTCTTTCGAGTGGCGACCGGCGCATTCCGGTGTCAACTCATCATCATCCTCCTAGCGTTATTCCCGGTTGTGCCCTAAAGGAGCCCGGGGACCGCTTTGACACCTAATCCCAAGATTTGGCATAGGCACTAGTTTGACGAAAGCGACTGCCATCTGACCTTCCAACCCAGAGGGAAAACTAGACCTTATTGGGATTAGACCTATTTCCTCACGATGTTTTTCCTTCACCGAAAAGCTAACGGTACCGTACATAAGTTCCGAAAAACTCATTGGTACGAGCCGGGATTCGAACCCACGACCGCCGCTTGACAGCCACATGCCTGAACCGCCTAGTGGAACCGACCGTAGCTTCTATTTAGATGTCAACTAGTTTTGGTTTTTAATAGTTAAACTACGATTATCCAGTATAAAGTGAGCTCTAAATGGCTCAACAATTGAGCCATTTAGTTAGCATCAAAAATAGCTACGCAAAAGAAGACGTCAGAAGTTTTTATTAAAAAAAATGAATTGAACTTTTTATTTCAATAAAACACTAAATATTATTCAGGTACAGCTAAACCCAATCTTAAAGGAGAATAAGAGCTTTAGACGTCTTCGATTGCGTAGTTACTTTTGATGCTGACGAAAGGCGCAGCGTGGGTGACTCTGACTACCCATCAGGTGCACCCAGTGGGTGGTGCTACAATGTGTAGGTACTCTAATGATCTGTTATGGTAAAGGTCGCGGGGGACCGGAGATTGTGGCACTCTTTCGGGAACGCCTACTTCCAGCAGTCCGTCTTTCGGCTAAACGGTTAGGCTTACCTCAAGCCGCTTGTCAAGCAGTTGCTGTCCGCCCACAGCGCCGTAGGGGTGCTCGTAGGGGAAGCTCCAGTCGCGCACCAGCAGCTGCAGGCGTTGGAACGGCTTGCCCGCGCTGCTCTGCGCCGCGAGCCGGCCGTACTCCGTGAATAACTGACGTGGAGTCAAAATATACATTAGGTTATTAAAAAATATCTACAACTTAGAAAAGTTGAAAAACCCCCGACATGTTTATTTCAAAGTTCAATATCTCAAAAACGGCTAAGACCGTTTTTCAAAAAAAGTGTACAAACCAATTTTTTTTTCAGAATTTTTTTTTTTTGTTTTTCTTACTCAGAATCTTTGATACTATCGATCCTCATACAAGAAAAAAAGTGTCCTAAATATTCCATTCCAGATCGTCACATTTTTGTATGCAGTCTTTTTTTATTTATATGGTCGTGACGCAATGGAAGAAAAAACTTACATAGTAAAATCTGGGACACTTTTTTTCTTGTATGAGGATCGATAGTATCAACGATTCTGAGAAAGAAAAACCAAAAAAATTCTAATTCTGAAAAAAAAAGAAGTTTGGTACACTTTTTTTGAAAAACGCCCCTAAACCGATTTTGTTAAAACGTGGCTAAGAACCATCTCGATCACGTCAGCTTTCCAATAAAAAAACCGCATTCAAATCAGTCCATTCGTTTAGGAGCCACGATGCCACAGACAGACACACAGACACGTCATAACACCCCTCTTTTTCCGTCGGGGGTTAAAAAAGGAATGAAGATATACTTTTGGACCTCATTTTTTGTTTTTAAAAGTCTGGCCAGAAATTGACTCTATAGTCTCCTACGATGAAACTCACTGGTCTAGATACAGCCTAATCCACGTTTGCTTCAAAGGCACCTAGATTATAACTGTCACGAAATACAGATGAAGGGAGTGAATTTCATCCCCTAGCAGTTGGCATGATAAAAGATGAAGTATTCTATTTTCATCATTCAAATCACCATCACATCTGACAACAATGCGAACAAACTACCTACTTAACAAGTAATTGAAACATCCAAGGCATATCACGGATATGCCTTGGATGTTTCAATTTCTTGTTAAGTAGGTAGTGAATCAAACTTATCTTTGAGATGGGGCTACTCGTAAACTAATTATAAATGAGTACTGACTTGCAAGTGCTGTAGATCATCTTCCTCAATGTTCTGCGAGAGGTTGTAGATCTGCACAGAAGACAACATGGTGGACAGCGCGAACACTGTGGCGTTGTCGCGCACTGTGGACTCGCTGTCGAATGTGCCCTGCGTGTCCATTAGCAGGATCACCACCTGGAAACAAAGTAGATGTTGGATGAGACATCCTTGTAAATTAAGAAAACCTTGCTCACCCTGGCAACTACGAAAATGATAGAATCCGCGGGCTCGGTCGGTTTACAATCGCCTGCGTTCGCGATAATCGTTTGAAGTTGAAAGTGTCGCGTTATTTGTAGGAAGAGGCAGTTTAGCTCGTTGCAAGAAAATGGCAAGAGACAAGGCATGAGACTAGGTTATGCCTGCACAGTCCATTTGTGCAGGCATAACTGAACGTGTGTATGCACAGTTATGCCTGCACAAGTGAACTGTGCAGGCATAACCGTCGGTTATTTTTTTTATTTTATTTAGAAACAAACAGTCTTAAAATATACAAATTAATTAGCTGGAAGCTATACATTAACAATATTAATAGACCTATAGTTTCCTTATTATTATTAAAATTAACATACCTATTTAAATCACTAGGTATAACCGATATCATTACATACAGTATTACTCGTACAACAACGTAAAATAAATATGTAAAGAAAATACATATAATATATATATATATATATATATTTTAACTTTTACCATTATCTAATGTTTTATATTACACACTATATTAACATTATTTTAACAAAGAATAAATTTGTTTTTTAAATGTTACTAGCGAATTATGCTATATAGCGGTTATAATTATAACCTAGCGTGGGTGGCCGGCTTTACCTTCTCCCCATTGCTGAGAGTGGCCTTTAACGGCTGCGACCAGAGCAGCAGGCCGGTGGTGTCGCGCTCGGAGCCCCCGCGCCAGCTGAAACCCTGCAGCGGCTCTTACCTTCTCCCCATTGCTGAGAGTGGCCTTGAACGGCTGCGACCAGAGCAGCAGGCCGGTGGTGTCGCGCTCGGAGCCCCCGCGCCAGCTGAAACCCTGCAGCGGCTCTTACCTTCTCCCCATTGCTGAGAGTGGCCTTGAAAGGCTGCGACCAGAGCAGCAGGCCGGTGGTGTCGCGCTCGGAGCCCCCGCGCCAGCTGAAACCCTGCAGCGGCTCTTACCTTCTCCCCATTGCTGAGAGTGGCCTTGAACGGCTGCGACCAGAGCAGCAGGCCGGTGGTGTCGCGCTCGGAGCCCCCGCGCCAGCTGAAACCCTGCAGCGGCTCTTACCTTCTCCCCATTGCTGAGAGTGGCCTTGAACGGCTGCGACCAGAGCAGCAGGCCGGTGGTGTCGCGCTCGGAGCCCCCGCGCCAGCTGAAACCCTGCAGCGGCTCTTACCTTCTCCCCATTGCTGAGAGTGGCCTTGAACGGCTGCGACCAGAGCAGCAGGCCGGTGGTGTCGCGCTCGGAGCCCCCGCGCCAGCTGAAACCCTGCAGCGGCTCTTACCTTCTCCCCATTGCTGAGAGTGGCCTTTAACGGCTGCGACCAGAGCAGCAGGCCGGTGGTGTCGCGCTCGGAGCCCCCGCGCCAGCTGAAACCCTGCAGCGGCTCTTACCTTCTCCCCATTGCTGAGAGTGGCCTTGAACGGCTGCGACCAGAGCAGCAGGCCGGTGGTGTCGCGCTCGGAGCCCCCGCGCCAGCTGAAACCCTGCAGCGGCTCATCTTCGCCTCCTAGCCAATCCCCGCTGTCCCCGAGGTTGTACTAGAAAATTTATAGAAATATATTACAGGCTTGATGTCAAATAACATTACTTTTGTAAGTAATTTAAAATTGCAGGATTGCGTGGTTTTGCCAAAACTTAATTGTTTCGTGTAAGATTACAAGACTTTATGTAGATTATTTTCTACTCAACAGTTTTACACTAAAGATACATTGATATTATCAATATTATCATTCATAATCATAACACACCACGCAGTGCCAGACTTATTTATGAAACTGCAACCATTCTGTCAAGAGTGAATGGTCTTTGGGACCTGACATGTGTTGCTTTGACTTGGTCAGGAGCGAATGGGTGTTTTCCTGTGGACAATTCTGACAGACAGTGTGGTTTAAAGGTATGGCCATAGCTTATAGGTATATAATATATATCAATATAGCAATGGAGGAACCTCTTTACCGGTCCCAACTTTCGCGGCCGTTCACACTGTCTTCTAGCGCTGATTCAACGAGCATGAATGTTAAGAGTTTCTGTGTCAGGAACCCCCTAGGCGGACACTCTGCTCGTAGGCGCTATTATTCTATAAATCGTATAAGAAATCGTTGGCAGTGAATGTCTTAAAGTACTTAAAGTTATAGCAAACCTTGTGGTGCAGGTATCTTAAGAAGAAGTCGAGCAGGAAGCTCTTCCCCTTCCTGAAGGCCCCGGCCACGGAGACGACGACCACGGGCCTGTCCTTCGTGTCCTCCCGCTGTAGCAGCGCGGAGAGCTCGTTCAGCTCCAACACGAACGAGTGCTCGGGCCCGGGGGACACCACCTGGATGCCGCGCCCGGATTCCAGCGACTCGATTTTGTCTGGAATTAGAGGATTTTGACATGATTAAAGGATTTTTGCTTTAGTTTTTTTAATTCTTTTTTATCAGCCTAAATATACCTACGTATCATTTGCAGACTAGTCCGACAATTAAGTAGATAAATATTAAAGAATAGCAAATTGTTTAACGAGGGGCGTAAGTGGAATATTTCGAACAAGAGTCTATGTGTTCGATATTTTTGCCTGCTTTGTTATAATTAGAAATTAATGCCGTAACTGTACCTACTCTGCCGAACATAAAATGTACCTACGCTACTAACCTTATTAGCGATTTGTTATCGAGAAAAGTAAAGTTCTTGTTTGCTAGAGTATGTAGACAGGTATGTTGTTTAGAGGAGAGGGAACTGAGGGATATCAACCTACCTCATTCCTTTCCTTCTGTTTTGTAAAGGAACGAATACAGGATGATTTGATGAAGAAAATGCGGCGGGGAACCGCTGCCATTAGAGTGACCCTCAGCTCCAATCAAGGGGAATTGGGTTGAATGAACGCCAGAAACGATCGACAGCCTCTCAAGGTCTGTCAAGTCGGACGTGTCTCTCAACAAAAATAAATATTCATTTGCATAATTGTGACCTAGCTCGGTTCAGTAGGCGTTAGCAATAATTTTGATTGATTAGTGAACTATTATAATGTTAAGTGGTGCTAATTATTTTAAAACCTAAGGAAGATGTCTCACGAAAACAGCCCATTTGGAAATCGGAGCGGGCTAACGTCCCGCAGCCCTCCGTCCACGCCCACTCCGCAGCTCTTACCTGCGCCTGCGCCCTCAAAACAGGAAGAAGCTCCTCCGAAGATATTATCTACAGGTGACCTCCAGGGCTGGATGAAGTCGATCGAGCAGCATTTAAATGAAGTGTGCGCTATCTCTTCTGAAGGGAAATTAAACTCAGACCAGAAAAACAGGGTGAGTACTTTATGCCGCAAAGTGGGTCATTTCACATCTCAATTAGCTGTCGAATACCAGGCACTGAAACAGAAAGCGATCCAGAACTACCATTCGCTCAATTTTCTTCAGGAGAAACACGATCTTTCGCTGCGCATCCAGGAACTCAAACAATGTATAGAGGAGTCCACCAAGCCTTCCCCGGAACCAGTTACATTTGCCGACTTGCTTAAAAAAAATACAAGATTCGTTCAGCCCTCTAACATTAGCTCGGTAGCAATATATCCAAACGACAAGCAAAAAACGAGCGAGGAGACTAAATCTCTTGTCCAAAAATTAATCAGCCCTGAGGAAATGAAGCTGCACGTAAGAGGATTGCGCAAGATTAGAAACGGCGGAGTCGTCATTAGCACGGACTCCAAAGATGACGTCCTGAAACTGAAACAGTCGACGCAGTTAACAACATCTGGACTCACGGTGGACGAGCCGCAAAAACGGAAGCCCAGAATTGTAGTCATTGGTGTGCCTGCGACTATGGAGGAAGCGGAAGTGTTCAAGTGCATTTACCATCAAAACCTGGCCGATAAAATGCCCGAAACGTCACTGGAAAAGTTTCTGTCTTTGACTAATTTGAGCCATAAATCGGGAAAGAAGAACTCTGAGACCTGCAACTATATAATTGAAGTCCCTGCTCTCATTCGTAAGGCCTTAATCTCAAACGATAGAGTTTTTGTAAACTGGTCGTCGTGCCCCGTCAGGGACTTTACCCTAGTGACGAGGTGTTTTAAGTGTCAGCAGTACGGGCATGCAGCGAAGTCGTGCAAGATGGAGGTCAACATCTGTGGGCATTGCGGCGTTGTAGGTCATTCAATAAAGGAGTGCACAAAGAAAGCCGACTCACCAAAATGTGCAACATGTATGCACTTTAAAAAGCCGTGTGATCACGAGACTGGCTATGCTGAATGCCCAGCTAGAAAACTAGCCGAAAAAAGGTACCTTAACTCTATAGATTATGAAGGCGCCTAAGAGCGCCACCTTCATTTTTTTCGTAGAACTTTTTGTTTTATTAGCTTAAATCTTATGAGTAATAGTTTAATTTCTGACCTAGATAACTTCTCTGTATCTGATTCTCTAGTTTGCGAGGTTGAACAGTGCAAACAATATATCGATTCTTCCCGTCATCCGCTAACCATACTAACACAAAATATAAGAAGTATAACTAAAAATTTTGATAATGTTAGTGTTTTTCTGCAAAGACTTGGAATGAGCTGCGATGTCATTATTCTGACAGAGTGTTGGTTAAATAAACAATGCAACTTGCCAAACATGCCCGGCTATAACATGTATGTGACCAAGTTGAATCACAACCAAAACGATGGAGTAGTCGTATATGCCAGATGTAATTTAGAAATTATAATTTTTATTTAGGTTTTTTTATACTTAGTTTTAATTTAATTTACCATTTAAATATTGTTCTCGATTTATTTGTCTTGATGGTAGCTGATGATACTATGAGGAAATTTCTGGGTCATTTATTTCTTCGGCTGTCGGAATAAAGGAATCAAACCATTTAGAAATTAATGTTGAGGAGCCAAACATATTAGAGTGCAATCGACTGTTAATTAAAATTGGAACGGACTTTGCCATACTGGCATTGTACAGACCGCCGTGTTTTAGAAATATTAATACCTTTACTGACTCTCTAGACGAGACGTTACGAAATCTATCATCATTTAAAAATCGTATATTAATAGGTGATATTAATATCAACATTCTTCCAGAAACCACTGACCCCGCAGCTCAGAGATACCTCAATTTATGCTCGTTTCACGGCTTGCTTCCCGCACACACGCTTCCCACTCACCAAAGCGGCTCCTGCTTAGACCATATCATGCTTAAATCTAATCTCCCAGCGCTAGCATTAGTTACAAATTCCTCTATTACAGATCATAGGGCTGTCCTACTTTCATTATTTAGTAAATTACCATATACAGCACGAACGCCAATAATTTCTAAATTAAATGTAAACAAACTTGAACGTGATTTATGCAACATTAATTTTGACCCAGTTTACAATTCTGCTGACGCAGGTACTAGCATGTCATACCTGATTCAAAAAGTCCAGCAAGCAATATTGCATAATACCGTAAACATACGTGTTAGTAGTAAATATTTTAATGTTAAACCGTGGATTACACCCGGACTTATCCGTTGCATGAAACACAGAGACAAACTGCATCTTAAAGCTAAATCAAATCCGGACAATTTAGTTCTACAACTTTCTTACAAAAGATATCGTAATTTTTGTAATGACTTGCTGAAAAAAGTTAAATCTAACTACGACAAAAAACAACTCGAATTGGCCGGAACAAACAGTAAACTAGTCTGGAAGTGTATTAAAAACGTTACATACACAGCAAAACAACGAGAATCATGTTCCGGTTTGTCACAAGTCTGATCTTCACCTTTAGCATCTGCTAATTGCGCAAATGATTTTTTTGTTAACATGGGAAAAAAATTAGCTGAAAAAGTCCAGCGAAACCTGCCTTTACCCCTCCCTAACCATGTTTCAAACCACAACAATACATTGAAGTCATTTGTGCTGTTAAATACTGATGAACGAGAGGTGGACCAAATAATTATGGGCTTAAAAAATGACTCGGCTAAAGGTTGGGATGGTATATCTAATAAAATACTCAAACAATTCAGACACATCCTGGTTCCTCCCCTCACCTTCATTTTCCAAAAGTGCCTTTCTGAAGGAATATTTCCGATATGTCTGAAAAAAGCTATTGTGGTTCCTGTATACAAATCTGGTAGTAAAGACCAGGTGTCAAATTATAGACCAATCTCCATACTACCTTCGACGTCAAAAATATTAGAAAAAATCATCAATAATAGGCTTGTCCAATATTTAGAGAGCCAAGCTATCTTGTCTAAAAGTCAGTTTGGATTTAGGTCGAAACTATCAACTGCCGACGCCGTACACGAACTGACTGACTTTTTAGTGCAAGAACTAGACAAGGGTAATCAGACTTTGGGAATCTTCCTTGACCTTGCTAAAGCTTTCGATACCGTCTCCGTTCCCATCCTGCTTCACAAGCTTGAATCATTAGGAATCAGAGGTACGCAGCTCAAATTATTTGCATACTATTTAGACGGCCGCACGCAACGCACAAAAATCGTCAATTTTATGAGTTCTGACCTACATAATGCCTCTTTTGGGGTCCCACAGGGAAGTATTTTAGGTCCTACGCTGTTTTTAATTTATATAAATGACCTTTGTAATCTTAAAATCGACTGTGGTAAAATCATTTCATACGCTGACGACCGACACTGTCCTACTTTTTTCTGCAAACTCAGTAGAGCAAGTCTATGAATATGCACAGCGAGGCTTTAATATCGTAAGTAACTGGCTTCTACATCACCTACTAACCCTGAACTCGGAGAAAACAAATGTTATAAAGTTTTCCATGCGCAAATCGAAACTAGCTCCGACTAACCTTAAAATCTATGCTCACAATTGTAAACATCCCACAAATAACCAGTGTGCATGTCCGGGCATAGCTACCACAAACAAAATAAAGTATTTAGGAATCATAATTGATGACTCTCTCTCTTTTCGACTTCATGTGGAAGCGTTGTGCACTAGAGTTCGTAAGTTAATATTTATTTTCAAAAAAATACGTACGATCGGAGACTCGCACATAATCAAACAAGTTTACTTTGCGTTATGTCAATCTGTATTAACTTACTGCATCTCTTCATGGGGTGGCTTGGCTAAAACCACATTACTAAACCTAGAAAGGGCCCAGAGAGCAATTCTTAAGGTTTCTACTTTCCGCCCCTATCAATTCCCCACTAGCCTTTTTTATAAATCATGTGAAGTTTTAACAGTCCGACAATTATTTATATTGCACACAGTTTTAAAACAGCACGCTGAAACCCCTTACAACACTGATCATGCCAGTAAAAGGCGTAAAGATTTTGTTTGTCCTAATTATACTCAAACACGACACGCTTTCTCTTCTAGATTTTTTCTTTTCCTAGGTCCACTTCTTTACAAAAGACTTAATGCACGGCTAGATTTATATCCCCTAAACTACATGAAATGTAAATCAACGCTACGAGAAGCCCTACATAATATGTCCTATGACGATACTGAGAAGTTATTTACCGTTTTAAAACAATTTTGTTCTATCTTCTATCTTTTTATACCTTTTTTATATATAGGTTATTAACTTACTAATTATTTTGTACTACCTAGTAAATAAGAATAATATTTTGCATGTGAATAACATATTCAATTGTTAGTTCTTTTTTGCCTGAAACACAGGGTATCCTAGTTCAGGCACGTGTTATTTGCCTCTAATATTAAGATCCTAGTCTATAGTAAACACTGATGTACATTATGTTTTATCAATAAATTATTATTATTATTATTACAGCCTGTCCGGCCAAGCGTTCCCCCAACAACATACTTAACTAATAACAACTACTTGCTATATGGGTATTTAGTGTTGTGTTTCTGGCTTGGTTATTTAGACACGTGCAGGGTTGTGGTAGGTAGCTCATGCGGACTAGACTCACTCGACTGTTAGAAGTTCTTAAGCCGCCCGAAGCTCAACGACTCCTGTTTCATAGACAGCAGCCGGGATCAACTTCTTAGCGTGCCTTCCAAAGCACGGAAGCGCTCATTTATAGTAACCACTCAAACAGGCGATCACCCTTCCAAAGACTGACCGCTGCCATCACAGATGTATGAATATAGAATTCTATGCTCTGAGGCTGCCATCTTTGCTTAACCTGCGTTATCGATTCCGATTCGCAGGCGCCGCTAGGCTATGAACGCGTCTGCTAAGCTTCTGCCTGGCTTGGTGTGGCGCCAGAGCTCCCGAGGAATGTTATGTTGAGAGTGTGGGACCCGCGTTCCTCTCTAGATAGCTGTTAACACAACGACTCCTCAAATCAATAAAGGGCCGGCAACGCGCTTGTGATTCCCCTAGAATCGCAAGCGTCCATAGGCTACAGTGTCTGCTTACCATGAGGCAAACCGTATGCTTGTTTGCAACCGTCGTAGTATTAAAAAAACACTATTTTAGTGTTCAGTACCAAAATTGGTCCAACGGAAAACGGAACACTTATTTACAGCTGACAATAGGTACCTAACGTAGGTGTCGGTGATAGATAGTACCGACATGCTATTAGGCTTAGAATAATAACGCATAGAAGGATAGTTTTATACGGCCGACACGCCAAGCGTGAGGCATAAAATGGATTCATGTAGTTGTGATCAACTCGTATTCACACGCGCCAATACAAACGCACCAATTTTGTTCCACCGATCGGCGTACTGGGCCATTTATGGCCGAGTTTTAGTGGCCTCACCGTTGCGCGTGAACTGCGTTTCTATGCGTTATTATTCTAAGCTATTAGGTAACTCATGTTTCCTGTGGAAAAGGAAATAAGCGTTGGCAATGCGTTGATATACTTAGTTACACTAGATTTCATGTTGTAGGTACTTCGGTAATAGGCCGCGAAACCACACTGCTGCTGTTTGCTTTAACGCACCTACAATGACCTACATTAGTTCAACATATGCGTATTAATTCGCAGACAGGGTCAATGTCAGTAATAAAATAAGGTAAACGTCCGAGAGCTCCAACGCTGTACTAGTATATGCTGGCATGAACACTTTATGTCAAAGTGACATGGCTTAAATTCGAATGAAGAAAAATCCTCTTAGTTCGAATTTAACCCATATTGCTTTGACATAAAGTGCCCAGCATGTCATATACTAGTATGTACATCAGCGTCGAGCACTCGGACGTTTACCTTAATATACGTAGCTGGTAAAGTTAACACATATACTATTAACAATAATGATCCATGTTGGTCCCTGAACCCTGAATAAATTTATTGAATATACAAAGATGCTAATCAATAGATGTGACAATTGGACAAAACGAGACGGTGTGGTAGTATCAGCATATCTCTCCCTTCTCATACCTATCTGTGATGAACTTTATACTTTTACTTTTATCAGTTATGATCATAAGATCGCTTTTACCATGACGCCTTGAGTGAGGTCATTAATATTTTAGTTATCATTGTCATTTGTGTCCACTAACATTAGTTTATTAATAATTGTTTTTATTGTTACTAACCAAAAATATGGATGTACTTATGTACATGTCCGAAATACATTTTTGAATTGAATTGAATTATTTGATCGCAGCAATTGCCGTTAATATTCAATGTGAATATTAATTACCATGGCCATCATTTTATGGTCATTTCTCAAGTAAAGGATCACATTTTAAAAGTATCTATGTGAACATTTCAGTCGAACATTACAAAGTGATAAGTCAATTCACATACCTACCCTCATTTATATTATTACGTTATATACTCACGGTAGGTACACGAGACGACACGGTAAAGTATTCAGTTAAAACGTGTACCTATTTAAAATATTTAAATGACATTCCAATGTTTTATAGGTACCAAAAATGCCTATTTCCTTAAAAATTATCGTAGTTAATGTAAATTCACTGCCGTGCGTGGCGCTTTTTATAAATAGGTACCTATGTAGGTACATAGGTATAAATTGGTGATAATTCGCATTAACGTGCAGTAAGTACTTAGGTAGGTACCTAACGTTTTTTGTTAAAAACCTAAAGAACTAACCTTTGCTAAAGTTATCGTATTTTTCTAGCAAGTAAGTACGTACCTATTATTATATATAG
Organism: Epinotia brunnichana; assembly: GCA_963854355.1. Taxonomy (NCBI): domain Eukaryota; kingdom Metazoa; phylum Arthropoda; class Insecta; order Lepidoptera; family Tortricidae; genus Epinotia; species Epinotia brunnichana. The sequence continues at coordinate 1,236,461 of OY977952.1, read as the reverse complement.
AAAGAAAAGAAAAGAAAGAAAGAAGAAATTTATTTACTACACAAAAGACACACAGAGGGAGTAGGCATACATTACAATTTAACACATATTGTGTGTGTCTTCGCGGCAGTGAATAGGTCGCTGTCTCAGCATTATGCCGAGGTGTCAGACAGACACCTACAGCGCTGTACATATAAATATATATACTTAGGTATATTGTCCAGCAGCCTATGTCCGCAGTGGACGTCTTTCGGCTGATATGATGATGATGATGATATATATTATCTACCTATGCACGGTTGGAACTGACGTAATAATTGTGACTATTGGCGACCAGTTTCGAACTCCTTGGAAATCCTCCATCAGCACCCGTGATAACACTGAACCTTTAGGCCGCTTGTAGACGTCCGTCATTTTCACCGGACAACGGACCGTTTTTTTTTGCCGGACTTGCGGTGGTGTATGGCATACAATGAATGTGTGTACACGCACCGGACACGGATCCGGCTACAAGCGGCCTTAGAGGAACTCCTAACAAGTTCGAAACTTGTCACCAATAGTACAACAATTATTACGTGAGTTCCAACCGTGCGTTTATTTAGTGCACACACACACTAATCACCACAATTTAAATTTAATTTTAAAATTTTTCTACAAGTTCCTAGATCGCTACCATGTACCTAAATAATTCAATATTCAACATTTTATAGTGTTTTCTGTGTGTATCCCACACTCGTTGCTTTAATGGCTGAATAGTTTGTTAAAGCATTCAGTTCAGTGTCTTTCTTCATACACATACTAGGTAGTTACAAGGATTTAAAAAAAATCTGATATTTTAAAATACCACGTCGACGACTTAAACAATTCCGATGTAATTTCTAATATTAATTCGGTACGTTCTCCGAACTTCCTGCTTCAAAAAATGCAAACAAGCAGGTAAATAACAAGTAAACACATTAATAGAAGCCTTCTGAATCACAGCTGAGATAATTATCTAAAAATAGCACGTAGGTAAACACAACACAAACACTGGACCGCGCCTAGACAATTTCCACTGCAAAAACGGAACTCCAGAAATAACACAAAATTACTCACTGGTCATTGTATAAAGTTCACAAACAAAGTAAATTGTTAGCAGGTGCACACTGACATTCTAAAGTAGGTCTGTATGGTTGACATGCGTGCGGTTTGCGAGGCGCGGCGGCGAAGACTGCCGTAACTGGCGTAAGGTCATGATTATGATGTCATCCGGCGAGTGCCCACTGCACAGTGATGTCATGTACGTCATAACTCATAAACTATACCAGTGTTTTTCAACCTTTTTCATGGCGCGACCCCCCTAGAGTAAGAATCCAAGCAGCCGCGACCGGGGGGTCGCGGCTGCTTGGATTCTTGGGGTCGCGACCCACAGGTTTTGCTTGGTTTGACCTGGGGGTTGCGACCCACAGGTTGAAAAACACTGAACTATACTGAAGCTGTGGACGCGTTAGAAAAACATGTATATTATATGGTGGTATTGATTGTTGAACAATCCACCTTCAATCAATCCACCATCTACCATACGCTGTATGAGTAAAGGCCGAAACGCACTGAAAGCGGTGGCGTTGCGGTGCGGAGGCGGTACCGGTTGTAATATTCGAGCTAATATGAAATGGTCCGCATAATACCGCGCCGCGCCGCGTCGCGCCGCTGTATTCTGTGCGGTCCTTTTCATATTAGCTCGAACATTACAACCGGTACCGCCTCCGCACCGCACCGCATCGCGCCGACACAGCTGTCTGTGCGTGTGCAGCTTAACACAACGAATCCTCAAATCGATAAAGGGTCGACAACGCGCTTATGTGTCTGCTTAACATCCGTAGACCGTAAGCTTATTTGCCATCGTTGTAGTACCTATCAAAAAGGTAGATAATTTTCAGTGAAATGACTAGCATTTCACAGTCGTTTTTAGGGTTTAGGTAAATGCCGAAACGCATCTACTCGTACAGCGGTGGCCGCGTCCCGCCGGTATTCTGTGCGGACCCTTTCATATTAGCTCGAACATTACAACCGGTACCGCTTCCGCACCGCACTGCGCCGCACCGCCACCGCTTTCAGTGCGTTTCGGCCTTTAGTAATATGAAAGGATCCGCATAGAGCGGCGCGGTACTCTGTGCGGACCCTTTCATATTAGCTCGAACATTACAACCGGTACCGCCTCCGCGCCGCACCGCACCGCGCCGCCATCGCTTTTAGTGCGTTTCCAGGCTTTAAAGAAGGATTGTGACACACGCGGACCACCCGCTACGAACATGTTATGCCACTGCCAATGATCGCTTACTTACTTGTAAAAATATGATTAGGTATACTCGTATTTCTAAATGCATTACCTATTACCTACTTATCTTTGACGTTGACTGTATGTATATCTTCCCCAGAGGCGGCTTGAACCAACAACGCGTATATGTGTAGGTACGTAGCTACCAGTGTCCATGGAAACAAACAAACACCAGGGAAAGTACTTTCGTCGTGTGCAGCACGCACATTATCATTTAGAAATACAATTACACCATGCCATTTTCTTGGAAGACCATTCATTAAACACGTACTCCAGTTCCACGAATCCCTAGTGTAATTTGATCTCTAAATCCGTAGCAACTATGCGTCGTCAGAGGTCAACCTTACATCTTTGACGACCGTTTTAGCCTAGTTGGTAGTGACCCTGCCTACGAAGCAAGAGGTCCTGGGTTCGAATCCCGGTAAGGGCATTTATTTGTGCAGTGATGAGCACGAATATTTGTTCCTGAGTCATGGATGTTTTCTATCTATTTAAGTATTTATTTCTCTATATAAGTATGTATATCGTCGTCTAGTACCCATAGTACAAGCTTTACTTAGTTTGGGACTAGGTTGATTTGTGTAAGATTGTCCGCAAATATTTATTTATTTATTTACATCGGTTGACCTAGAGATGCGCTTGGTAAGCCTGAATAATAGCGGTTACTGCAATTACTCTTGCGTGACAAACCTGTACTTTACAGCTTAACAGAATGTGATAAAGATACGATTTTAATAGCGTATTTTATCCACATGTGGGATTATTATGATATGATATAGGTCTATACCTACTATATATATGAAGCTAGGTCCCAGCGAAGTCTGAGCTCCATATAAATATCCAATATTTGTAGTAAGGCCACATAATGAAACTGATTTAGAGCCGCCGAGTTTTCTACCTCTACCTATTACGGGCAAATATTATTAAGCTACGGGATTAAAACCACCTCTCTAGTATCAAAAACAACACAAATCTTTGCACAATGTTTAACGCGCATATCAGCAGTATTTTTATTTACCCCACTTTGTTAAAAAGTTGGTTGCTTTCCACCAATAAGTACCTAGTTTCTGAAAAGTCATCACGTCACAGGTTGATCATGATCATGACATACAGTTACTTCGTGTTTCAGTCAGCACCCTTATTGAGTTGAATGCCATCTACTGACCGATAGCTAAACCATTCAGTTTGTATTTTCGTCACTAATAAAATATCGTTTCACTTTTCACCACTAGATGACAGCACCATTCTAGATTTTTAATGACACCTAGTGACTGATAGTCAAACCAGTATTTAATTCATTACCATTTGTACACATAGTTTTGCTTTTCACCACTAGATGTCAATACAATACAATTCTTTATTGATAACACCATAGTTACAAGTCAAATTTGAGAATAATAAGTAGGTAGTAGTAGGTATTCCTACTGAATTCAATGCCATCTATTAACTTGTAGTCAAATTAATCACGATGGTGTTTAATTTATGTCCCTTAAACGGACAGTTAAGAATAGTCTCCGCTATGGTCTTATTTACTGGGGAAATTGTACCAACAGAGAAACCATCTTTAGGGCACAAAAAAGATGCATCCGGGCTATGTGTGGCCTGAAACAAACAGACAGCTGTGTGCCATATTTTAAAGAACTGAATATCTTAACTCTTTATCTTTGAAACAGCTATATTTGTTAAAACAAACCCTTCTAATTTCAAACAAGTGTCTGAGGTATCCAATAGAGATACCTATCGGGTTCACAATCTTTGCATAGTGTTCTCACGTACTGCACTGATGCAAAAAAGCGTGTTCTGCTTGGCAAGTAAAATATATAATAAAATACCCTTGCCTCTAAGACTGGCACCACTCAAGATATTTAAAAATAATTTATGTAAATTACTCATCGAAAAATGTTATTAGTATTACCTATTCCTTGACAGACTTATTTTCGGACAAATTTAATTGAATTCTTTTATTTCATTTATTTTTGCGTAATTTGACATATGCATGATTAATATGATTATTTAATAACTTTGTTGAATGTATTTTAATTTTTTTGTGTCATATTATGTTATGACTATTTGTATGCCTTATGGCGAAGACATAGTGAGACCTGTAAAATGTTCATTTTTATTTTTAATACCAGCTAAAGACCAATTACATAAAAAATCTTCAAATTAAGTTGTTTTTATTACAATAAATTATCGCAACATCTATTCGCAGTACATGGGTTCGGCTCAGGTACAATAACTTCACAAATAGTAGATTGTACAACAAGTGCATAAAACGCACCATTTTACTCGAGACGTTTATCCATCCGAGCGAGCTTGCGAGCGAGGATAGATATAAAGTCGAGTGTAAAATGGGTTTTATGGACGAGTTGTACACTCTACTTTTCACTTCGATTGCGAGGAAATGAAACAGCAACACGTAAATATAGTAAATGCTAATTTAATTAAAATTGAAAGTTACATTAGAGCAATGAGAAATATTTAAATACTATACTGATCTACTAAATTGAAAAATAAACAAATATAAAAAATAATAAATGAGACGAAATACAAATTATAAGTTTATTTCATGAAGTTTTATTGTGTACTTTGGCTGTTGGTATCTTTGCCTTGGTCTTAGAATACGAACGAAACGAAATAAAATAAAGAGGTTGTTGTATGAAGTTAAAGATGTTCGTGTGGCTGTTGCAGCGATTGCCTTGGTCTTCGACGAAGATTTTACTTTATGCTCTAGAGCATAAAAAGCGACTTTATGTCGCCTACGCACGACATAAAGACGAACTTTTAGAGCATGAGAAGTGAAAATATCATTTAACCCTATGCTACTGACAAAAGGCTTTTTCTAGGGCTATGAATGTTAGAATTAGACCTGCAGGGACAGGGCTTTACCATGTACATACCATGCATGAACCTATTGAATGAATGAACGTCAAGTCAATAAATTGGCATGGCAATCATACTTACGTTAACGTACTTGATCAGAAAGTTTTTTTTTTTCAATTTATCTCAATTCAGAAAGACGCGGCTTCATAGCGCTACGGGCGCTTTCGGTACGGCGCAGCGCGATGAGCGTAGCGTGGCGGTGAACTGGCTAAGGCAGCCCGCAGGATTTATATAATCTATGAATAGTATTTTTATTTACTAGTTTCCGACCGAAGGTTCGGTTTTGGCCAAAAAATCATGTTTCGGCCGTGGTTTCGGTTTCGGCCAAAAACGGCCGAACCTTTGGGCCGGGCCGAAACTTACGAAACTTTTCGGCTAACTTCGGGTGTGCTCGTGCCAACCGGCAATATGGCGTAGCTCGCCGGCCACCGGCTCAGTGCAGTGACGCTTTGAGTGCTTGTTCCCGGAATTATGGTAACTTGTAACTTTGTCGAATGTAATTGATAATATTTTACAATTTTGGATTTTTTTAGTTTTCATTTAGTGACATTTAGTTTGTTAACCGTTTAGGCACTAATTGGTTAAAATCTGCAATTTTATAATGATTATTGTGTAAGATTATTAATATTATATTGTAGAATACCATTTGACATGTAAAAGTGCCCTTGTGGCCTATTTGCAGAATAAATAATTGATTTTGATTTTGATCTTGTAAGTAAACCTTGTTAGGGTTCCGTAGCCAAATGGCAAAAAACGGAACCCTTATGGATTTGTCATGTCCGTCCGTCTGTCTGTCTGTCCGTCCGTATGTCACAGCCACTTTTTTCCGAAACTATTAGAGCTATACTGTTGAAATTTGGTAAGTAGATGTATTCTGTGAACCGCATTAAGATTTTCACACAAAAATCGAAAAGAAAACATTAAGTTTTGGGGGTCCCTATACTCAGAACTGAAACTCAAAAAAAATTTTTTCATCAAACCCATACGTGTGGGGTATCTATGGATAGGTCTTCAAAAATGATATTGAGGTTTCTAACATCATTTTTTTCTAAACTGAATAGTTTGCGCGAGAGACACTTCCAAAGTGGTAAAATGTGCCCCCCCCCCCCCCTGTAACTTCTAAAATAAGAGAATGATAAAACTAAAAAAATATATATGATGTACATTACCATGTAAACTTCCACCGAAAATTGGTTTGAACGAGATCTAATAAGTAGTTTTTTTTTAATACGTCATAAATCGTAAACCGCAATTTATTTCACGGAACCCTTCATGTGCGAGTCCGACTCGCACTTGGGCGCTTTTTTTTATTTTATACAGCCTTCACGAGTTTCAGGTGTTACGAGTACATTGTTAATATGTGTATAAAAGCGGTTTTGCGCAATTTTTTCAACGATTTTAACAAGTCTACAAAAGATTCGGTTTCGATTTCGGCCGAAACTAAAGCCAAAGCCGAACCTTCGGTTTCGGTTTCGGCAAAATAACATGTTTCGGTCGGACACTAGTATTTACCTTAATAAACTAAAATACATAATTATTCATAAAAATGCAGGTCTATGTTTAAAGTTGTTTCATAATTATATACCTTATTGGCAATGATGTAATGTAAAAAAGAGGTAGATAGGTTATAACTTATAAGCGCTCCACAAATGACACGCTAAAATTGAGTCAATTGCACCAACTTGCCTCAGTTTTGCGTCGTCAATGGAAACGTAAACGTGTCTCAGCTCTGTCAGACGTGCCTGGCCATTTTTTAGACAACATAGATATGTTGATGTAGATACCTCTTTTTTATATTACATCATTGGTTCTCAAGAAATCATAAAAAAAAACACAGCACGACTTGATTGCCTGAAACAATGTAAATAATTGAAATATTTTTTTTTTTTATTGTTACTGGCATGCTCGTGTCTACGAGCATGCCAGTAACAATAAAAAAAAATTAACAATGACCTATTTAATAACTACTGCACGTAAGTAACTACTTAAATGATTGTACACCTTGCAAAAAGATATAATATCAAACATAATTTAATTGGAACTGTTATTTAAGACCGATACATTGCACCACACTATGAGTTGTTTTCATTCTAAAATAACTACTTACGAAAAAAAACTTAGGGAAATAAGTATAAGATTGATAAACACTGAACAGACAATGAGTGTGTGTACACCACCTATCCTGAATTAATTTATCCAAATCAGAGTACATAATGCATGTTTTTGATTTAAATTGTTGTTAGCCCAAAATCCTGTACAATTAATAAATTTTTACTGTCTTAATAAAAGTACCTAAACTTTACTCAATAAATGCATGTAAAATTCCATAATTTAACCAAACATTTTCTTAATAACATTTTTATATTCCTTATTTCTGGTCTTCATCTTGGGCTCAATGAGCATCGCTTTCTGCTGTGCTGCCTTATCATTGGGGTCCAACTTGAGCACCTGCTGGATGTCCTGCCAGGCCTCCTCGTACTTGTGCAGGCCATAGTGGGCTGCACTGCGGCGGTACAGGGCCTTAACATTGTCTGAGTCGTACTTCAGGACACAGGCGCAGAGGTCAAGAGCGGCCATGTTTTCTTCAAAGTGGAGCTGGCAGTGTGTCATGTTGTTGAGTAATTTTATCTGAAATGAGAGATAACACATTAAAAACGGATTTTGTAGAAGAGGATTATTATATATTGGGAATTCAGACATTTTTAAGTTTATTTTTATAATTTGGAAATGATACTACAATAATAATATAGAGAATTGTTTTTACTTACGTTTATTGGGTGGGTTAGTATGACTCACAATAATAGTAATCGTTTTTTTTGCTATTTTGATTTTATATATATATAATAATTTTTACAAAAAAAATTGACATATTGACAAAACATACATACATACATATAATCACGCCTCTTTCCCAGAGGGGTAGGCAGAGATCACGGATCTCCATTTGCTACAATCCTGACAAACCACTTTCGCTTCACTCACTTTCATAACATTTCTCATACATGCTCGTCGGTTTAGGGTACTTTTGACCTGGCCTTTCTGTAAGATTTCTCCAATTTGATCGGAGAAAGTTCGCCTAGGTCTTCCCCTTCCAATCTTTTTATATACACTCTCTTCGTTAATCTTCTTTCATCCATCCTCTCTACATGCCCAAACCACCTTAACATACCCTTCTCAATGTTCGTGACTATATCTCCATCCATTCCACACTTATCTCTTATCACACTGTTTCTGACTCTATCACTCAATTTCACTCCACACATACTTCTCAAGGCTCTCATTTCTACTGCATTCACTCGACTTTGATGTCTTTTTTGCCACACCCAACTTTCGCTACCATACATAAGTGTGGGCACCAACACTCCCCTATGCACAGCCACGCGTGCTTTTTGCGATATTTTCTATCTGCCCATAAAGGCATTCAGTGCCCCATTCACTCGATTCCCTGCATTCACTCTCCTTTCAATATCTTTCTCATGCTTTCCGTCTCCAGTAAATAGTGTCCCCAAATACACAAACTCTTTTACTTGTTCCAGTCTTTCTTCACCAATCATTATTTCGCAGTCTGTCATAATTTCATCTTTTTCAAATACCATCACTTTCGTCTTACTTACATTCATCTTCATCCCTTCCCATTGACAAAACATAGTGTTATATTAATATAAGTTTTGTTTTTGGCCATCCATGGCCAATGCCATGCCAAGGCATGTTTGCATTTTTTTATTGTATATGTTGTGCTGAGGCTGCTACTTTACTCTTACCTTTATCTCTTTCGGACCTGACCAATAGAATTGTATGAGTTGATAAAATTAATTTCAAATAAAAAAAAAAAAGTGGTTTACTTCATTTTGCTTTATCATGGTCTTGTTATTGGGGTCTGTAAGAGTAAGTACTTTAATCTCGGTTTAGGGTATGAGTGTCATTTACTTATATCTAAAGATTAATGATACAGACCTTGAGATCAATCATTTCCTTAACTTGAGGTTCTCCTATCTTGTCCGTATTGATGGGCTCTATGGCGACAAGCATTTTCAGCGCCTTGTTGAACCTGCGGAACGCGTCGGCGATCCTATTGAGCTTCACGAGTGCAACGCCCCTCGCCTTGTGGTGCAACGCCGCCTCGTACAGACGGTCCCAACTCCAATCCGCAACCAACATCTCATCCATTAGCTCTAGTAACTCTATCTTACAGTTTATTTCCTTGACCAACTTTTCTTTACCGTTTTTGTACATCATTTTCGCTGTACACGTCTCGCCGCGGCACATACGCTGCAAAATCAACTCGAAATCTTTGTCAATGAAAGAGTCTGAATCTCCAATCAATACTATTCCGTCGAAGGATTTACTGAAGACACGGCATTCTGGTTCTATGTCGCAGGGTCCTTCTGCATTTGTACAGGTCACGTCGCTGAGCCGGACCTTGCAGCGTGCGTCTTCGTAAGGCACGACGTTGTAATCGCCCTGCTTTACGAGTACTTTCATTATGACCCGGTCGGGCCGTTCGTCGACTATTTGAGTTTCATTCATGGTAATAACACTTTTTAAACAATTATGATTAAAAGTTATAGGAATAACGGTAGTATTTCAGACGATTATAGAAAAATAAACAAAGCGTTGCACTTCACTTGAGGGTATATGTCAATGTCATGTCATGTTGTCAATCTTTGTTGTTCTGAAACCAACTCTGTTTGGCAAAGTGCCTAAGCAGCAAAAAGCCACAATACGGAAAAAAAAACCAACTCTGTTCTATCGTATCATACCGTCAGCTTAAGCCTTTGCTTAGATTTTTTGTACATAGTGATGAGCATGATTTATGCAAAAAAGAATATTATGTTGCATTACGAGTTCATTGACATTTTTTTTTCTTAGTCTGCAGATAGAAAAATATTTTACATAGAAGTTTCAGAACAAGGTTTCAGCAACAGTGCTGAGTGCTGTTCCAATCGACTCACACTGCACTCAATTCCAATGAGTAAAAAATATATATCTTTGAAAATCTTCTAAAGCTATATCATAATACACTTTGCGTTAACTTCATAAGATAGTAAGATTTTAAATATAAATCTTTAACTATAAATGAATAAACCGTAAATCAACTCTTTACCTCTGAACCTCAGTTTTCTTCTTCCATTGAACTGTCAAAAACAGCTGACATTCAGACATTTCAGACATTCTCTTGGATTCCAATTTGATTCAAATATTTCAAATTTATGAATGAAGTGAATACAATTTCATTAATAATAAATTAAATAATTACTCAAAAATCATTATTAATCAGTAAATTATTGGCGCATGTAGTTATTATATTTCCGTTTTACTAATAAAACAAACTATTGGCACAAACGTAGAGTAAAATAAGAATTTGGTGACATCGTATAAGGTGAGTGAAAATACTTAATTCAAACAATTACCAATGAGTTCGGCTAATTCTTTAATAAGTCATGCATATTCTGATCGGTGTCTGGCATTATTTACATAACAATTACCGAGGTTAAAACCTAGAGATTGTGGGTTATAACGCGGAGTAAGTGGTTATAGCTTGTTCCTGTTATAATTTTAATTATGTCTCTGTAAAGAAGTTTGCGTGTGTTACTTCAGCCTAGACATGACGCCAGAATGTTTCACATAAATTTAAAAAATATAGGGTTAGCTAATGTATTGTACAATTAACCTGGACACCAAAAAAATTAAAATGCTGACCATGCTTAGATGATCATTCCAAACAGGGTTGTTCCAAAATCCCTAAGACTTAATAATGCCTTACTTGTTTTTAATTCATAATATTTAAATAGATCTTCACATACACAAACATCAATACACATCTCAAAATCGTCATCATCTCATCTCATTCTTTTACATAAATTCACATGTAATATAAAAATCAAAAATCTTGTCAAGGCTTTTACTCCAGGCAAAATATGGTTTTGAAAAACATTAATTTATAATAGCGTTTTTTTTCTTTATATCATTTTAAAACATTGATCTAAGATGCTTTATTCAAGAATCCAACAAACTTTCCATCCGGAAGTATTTATATAGATTTAAAAAAAGAATTAATTGTTTTTTTTTAATTATTTATCTTGAATATTATAGAGCAAATGTAACTGAACCAAAATAAAGATAAAACCATTTATTAATATTTTTTCTGACTTTTCAGAAGCTAGTTAAGTTATAATTTTTTTGATGTCTGAAATTTCGTTGGATTTTGTCACTAAGTAACTATTTAATTGATAATATATCCATTACATAAAAAAAATCTGCTATTATAAATTATTTCCAAATTTGACATATTTTCGATACAAGCTGTCAGTTCATTTCCTGGACTATTTTCAATGATGTGCCAGGATATTGTATCTGTAAGTGTGTTCCAGTAACAATGTCCCTGTCACTACTGAAGCACGCCTGGCGCAACGTCGTGAAGAGCAACCAACTCAGCCTCACCTCCGTGCACTCACGGACTCTCTCCTCCAGCAGTGAGTTCCCATTGATTATCATCACACACATAAAATTATTGTATACCGTAAAGAGGTTGATTGTGACACACGCATAACTTAGTCCTATAACAACTACTGTACTCGCACAATTTGACAATAAATGATTTCTGATTTCTGATCACCCTATACATACATACCTTCTCCCATGGAGGGAATAAGTTGTAATCTATACACCGGCTCATTGATTATTTTTACAGAATAGGGAATATTAAAATATATGACATAAAAAAGACCGCGGGTCATTTCTGGATGAGACTAGCACGGGACCGGGATAAGTGGCGTACGCGAAGAGAGGCTTATGCTCAGCAGTGGGCGATTACAGGCTGAAAATGATGATGATGATGAGGGAATATTACTGCAATGTTCTGCCGCCAGAGTGCATCACTAGCACAAACTGTAAACTAGTAGAGGAAGATAGGGACTCACACACACATGCACAATTGATTGTCAAATGAGTCACAAGGATGCATGCATAGGCAATACCGCAAGTGAGAACGAGATACAATGCCAACTGTGCTAGTGTCGCCCCCTACGCGGAGTTTTGCGTAATGTTCCCTATTAAAGAAATATATATATTTTGTCCCCCCAAGGTGGACTGATGACCTGGTAAAGGTCGCAGGAGTCCGCTGGATGCGGGTGGCGCAGGACCGGTCATTGTCTAGGGCTATGTGCCGGTAGCGGTAGCCGGTGTGACGCGTGCATCCTCAGTGACCACAAACGTAGGCGACCATCTCGCGGTGCGCTGCGAGGCGGTATTCCCGCGCCGCGCGCCAAACGCGCCGACGCGGCTGGCGCGCGCAAACAGCCACGATGGCCATGTCCATAGTAACCGTAATTAGTAATAAGTTTGACATTTGTTTTCCTTTAAAATATATAAGTAATCGCAATAATAATTCCTGGCTATCAGATGACATTATGAATTCTAAATTATTAGTATTTGACATGATAAAAATAGGCAATCAATTTCCGAATAATGAACATGTAAAGCGCATAATTGAAATAGCTCATAAAAAATATAGTGAGCTCATCAGAATGAGTAAGTATGACCATTATCAAAATATTATGGAAAATAGTAAAAATGCGAGTAAGTCGATGTGGCAAATCGTAAATAAGGAACGAGGGCAAATGTCTACCTCATTAGCTGACTTCACAGATATCGTCATCGATAAGGACGGGACGAGGTTCAAATCGACGCACGATGCAGCAAATGCGATGAACCATCGTTTCGCTCGCGCAGCCGCGGCGTGCGGCGCGCCGAATGCCAACTTGGTGCTAGTGCGTGCTGCGCTGAGCGCCGCTCGTGCTCCGGCAGATCGTAGCTTACGCTTCCGTCAATTTTCCGCGAGTGAGGTATATCACATAATTACTAAAATCATCCCACACAAACCATCGAAGGATCTGTACGGCGTCTCGATGGAACTTTTATATCTCGCTGCAGCTCCACTATCACCTGTGCTGGCGGATTTGTACAATCGATGCATCTCTGAAGGAGTATACCCCTCCTCTCTAAAAATTAGTAAGATTTCTCCATTATATAAGGGCAAGGGAAAAAGAGATGACATCGATTGCTACAGACCCGTCTCCATCATACCAGCGGTAGCAAAGGTAATGGAAAATGGATTGAGTACGCGAATAACGGAATTTCTGACGGCAACCGACGCCCTGTCCGCGCGGCAGTATGCTTACCGGGCGGGACGCTCGACAACCGCGATAGCGCGCGAGGTGGTGCGACGGGTGTTGGACGGGCGCGAGCGGGGCCAGCACGTCGCGGTGTTATGCTGCGACCTGTCGAAGGCATTCGATGTCGCCGACCATGACGTGCTTGCTACCAAACTTCGTCACTATGGCATCAACGGTGGAGCGCACGCACTCGTATCGGATATGATGCATGGGAGATCACAGGTAGTCGTGGGCGCCAGAGGAAGTGTGAAGTCAGTTCCAACGTCAACCGCAATGGGCGTGGCACAAGGATCGTCAGTGTCGAATATACTTTTCTCGCTGCTTCTCAACGACCTTCCAGAAGCGACACCGGCGGGAGAGGTGTATATGTACGCTGACGACGTTGCTGCTGTAGTGTGCGAACCTGACATCGACACGCTCGAGCAACGTTTGAATGAAGTCGCAGATCAGGTGTCACAATACTTCCGGAACAATGGCTTGGTACTTAACTTAAAAAAGACCCATTTCATCCACTTCCATCTGGGAGGTAAGGTTCCGAGAAGCCTTGAGATTCTTGTCGATGGCACCAAATTAGAGCAAGTGCAAAATACTACATTTCTGGGATTCGAGCTGGACAGAGGGCTTAAGTGGGAATCGCACATCACTAAACTAAGTAAAAAGCTGGGGAGTGTCTGCTTTGCCCTACGACGCTTGGCGAGGATAATGCCCAGAGATGTAGTACGCTCATGCTATTTCGCCACTGTGCACTCGCTTCTACAATATGGTACAGAGTTGTGGGGCCGCGCCGCCGACTGGGAGCGCGTATTTCGCATGCAAAAGAGAGCCGTACGAGCGATTGCACAGGTAGGCCAAAGAGTCTCTGCAAGACCTTACTTCCAGTCCCTCGGGATACTCACGCTACCTTCCATCGTTATATTTCAGGTGGCTACATACGTGCGGTGTCATTTAGACGAATACTCGATACACGGTCGTAACCTGCGTAACGCTAATAAACTTGTTGGTGTTAAACATAGACTGGCGAAGTCTGGCAAACTAACACATGTCATGGGACCAATGGTGTACAACCAATTACCGGCACATATCACAGATGCACCATCACTGGCCAGCTTCAAATCACGACTCAAATTATGGCTTATCGAGCACACTTTCTATAGATTTAGCGACTTTAGTACGCAATAGGTCGCACTTTATTTATGTAATGTGTACAATTATGTACATACAATTCGTTGTACCTATGCTTTAATTTTATTTTTTGACTTTTATGATTATTTATTATTTTTACAATTATGATTAAAATTTTGACATGTAATATGAAATATTATGAATAAATATGATTATGATTATGATTATGATTATGATTATGTCCAGCAGTGGACGTGTTTCCGCTGATATGATGATGATGATGATATATTTTGTAATCTTTAACAAATAATTCTTGTCAACTGAAGTGGTGCACTGGTGCAATAAAGAGAGTTGCAAAATCCAGTTGTCTGCTTGGAGTTACATAAAACAAAGGATAAAATTACATGGAGAGCATTGTAGGGAATCAAAAAATCAAAATCAATTATTTATTCTGCAAATAGGCCACAAGGGCACTTTTACATGTCAAATGGTATTCTACAATATAATATTAAAATTCACTTAAAACATTCGTAGCAAATTATGCACAATAGCTAAACATATTAACATTGGTTCTAAAAATCGGCAATATCATGTTTGAGGGAACTTAGTGATTACTTTTTTATTTATTTAAACGCACAAAAAATTAAAATTAAAAACCATGATATCCGCGCTTCCAAACACGCACTTCCATCTCGCTCACGCTTATGCTCAGCGAGAGGGAGAGAAGACCATGATACTATAGCGCCTTAATAATCTTACACAATTATCATTTTAAAATTGCAGATTTTAACCAATTAGTACCTAAACGGTTAACAAACTAAATGTCATTAAATGAAAACTAAAAAAATCCAAAATTGTAAAATATTATCAAATACATTCGATATAAGGTCTGTATCAGAATTAACAATAAGTTTATGATATTAATTTAGTACCCCAGAGATGTATAAGGTCTCTGAGCATCCAAATACAATTAATCATTATTCTAATGTTCTTATAGAGATGTATACTGTCTCTAAGCGTTAAAACAGAAAAATAATGTAATATTGTCAGAGATGTACTGGGTCAATAACAATAAAACGTGTCAAGAACAGAATGATGTCTCTCGTCAAAATAATGATAATAACACTAGTATTTAGGTAGTTACTATGCCCTTGCAAGCATGAACAGACCGGACTCCACAAACAGCACCCGATCACGAGTATGACGCATATATCAGCCATCGCCTCCCTCAACCATATGTTAGGGAAGGTGGCGACCCGATCAACGACGCTACCGTAAGCAAAGCCCTTTTTAAGCGAGCATGACATATTCAAGCCACACTGGACATTGATAATAGCAAAGATTAAAGCGACTTGTTCGGCGAGAAAAAGCATTACGTGCTCTCATGTTACATAAAACGGAACAGCTATTTCCGGTACTTATAATAATTACAAAGGTAATACGCCAAAACAATGATACTCGAAGGTATATTAATTCTAATAGAATTTGACTGCTATGCTGAATTACTAAGAAGATGAATTATTTTAGATGAACAGTCATACATATGTATGTTTGGTTTAGGATGGCTAGAGGATATCCTCTAGCCATCCTAAACCAAAGGCTTAACGCATTCACTGCCACCTCCTTTTCCTGGGCATTCGCCAGGTGCCACACTTTTTAAAATGTACTTTATGTAATGCACTTTACGTAATTACGAACGCGTCTGTGCGTCGATGGCACACGGTGAAAGTCACTGGAACGCACATACGCGTCGGTGGCAGTGAATGCGTTAAAGGCCTTCTCCACTCCAATTGGATTTATACCATTCTGAATTGAAAAAGGATTGCATTTGTTTTATTTCCTTCGATTTGAATACAAAGCAAATTCTTCTCTATTTTCTACTAATAAAGTTGATTATCAAAATATCAGTTCATTTGTCCGTGTGTGACTATAGATTCAATAAGTACGAGTAATGTGGCAAAAGAATACCAGAAATTACCACTCATTATCTTAATACAAATTTAAATATTTATTCTGTAAGTAAGGTAGGTAAGTAAGAGCTTTTTTACATTTGTAATTGATTAAATAACTTAATTAAAACTACAATAAACAAAATATAGATTGTGCATTGTCACATTTGGTAATACAATATTGTATCATCATCATCATTCCGCTTGTTTAGCACGTATTTGTGTTTTGATCCGACAGTCTCAGACGTGACGAAGTCGTCGAACACGAGCACGGACCAGCTGACGACGCGGCTCCAGGCGGCGGCCAGTGCAGGCGCTGTGCTGGCCGCCGTGCAGGCCGCGCCGGCCGCCACCGCGCAGCACATGCTGCAGGCACTGCGTTGCCTGTTCCTGCTGCACCGCGCTGGCAAGTGAGTCCGTCTTCTTCTCTGTCGCAGAGCACTTGGCAGAACGGTCGTAGTCACGCCGAGGCATCCACGTCGGTGGAAGAGGCGGTTACAGCTCTGTTGGCAGACTGTCTGGCGCAGTCAGATACGCGGTTTTTTTTTAATAAGTCCATAGTTAATAAGAAATCTGGACAAAATCGCAACTGGAAGTTCCTCCATAGCAATTCGTTTCAAATACTATTAACTTTCTTGTACACCCAGATTCGAGAAAGAGCCAGAAGAATTGATAAAAGACCCTGGCTTCAGCGTCCTCTGCCAGAACTTCAAGAAGCACGCGCGCGCGCTCGAAGTCAATGAAGCCATTGAAGCCACAAAAGTCCTCTCCTACCTCAAAGTACCCGTTGACTCGCTCATAGTCCAAACCATGCTGCAACTTATCCGTTGCAACATAAACAATATAAGCGTGCGGCAGATCATGTTCCTAGACTTTATACTGAGCCAGTACGACACGAAGAACCACTTAGTTGACGCGTTGAAGCTCGCACTCCCTTTAGCTTTCCAAATCCACCTTCCTTTGGAATTAGACAATGACGATCTGCCCATGCTCCGCGAGATGTTGTACTACTGCTGTGCGCACGAGTTGCCCGACCGGTGCATCAACAACGTGGTGACGGGGCTGCTGTTGCACGACCAGGTGATCGACGCGCAGGCCGCCAAGTCCATCATCTGGTCGCTCTGTGACGTTAACTGCACGGAGGAACTGTTCCCGACTAGAGTTCAGGTAAGCATTCACGTTTGTGCCAATCTGAATTAGTACTCGTAGCATGTTATCCCTTTGGGCACCGAACGATCGTGCACAAAAGCGGCTTTGTACACCTAAGTAACTTAGTAAAACGATTTTTGAACATGAGAAATCTTCTCCATCGTCGGCCTATTGAATAATAATTTGCAACTTATAATAATCGCTAAACTTAAGTGGTAGTGGGCGGGGCACATTGCACGTAGAACTGATGGCCGTTGGGGCGGAAAGGTTCTCGAGTGGCGACCACGTACCGGAAGGCGCGACGTTGGTAGGCCCCCACAAGGTGGACTGATGACCTGGTAAAGGTCGTGGGAGTCCGCTGGATGCGGGTGGCGCAGGATCGGTCACTTTGGAACTCTTTGGAGGAGGCCTATGTTCAGCAGTGGACGTCTTTCGGCTGATAATTATGATGATGACACAAGCGCAAGTCTCTTTCTAATGAAAAAGTTGAAACGAGGCGAGGATTCTGTTTGTAATAAAATTTACTAAGTAGTTGTAATGCAATGGGCCCCTGTTCTGGGAGTTCATTTTGCGAGACGAATTACTTAACACGTTAACGGGATCGAAAGAGTTAACAGATGCGTTCATGAGCAAACGTTTGTACAATCGCAGAAGTAGCTTAGCATAATAAAATAACACGCTCAAAATGACACAGATCCTTATTCTTTTGACATTTAGAGTCCGAGTCTAGATAATTTTGAGCACTAAGCATTTGACGACAGCTTTAGCCTATTTGGTAGTGAATCTGCCTACGAAGCAAGAGGTCCTGGGTTCGAATCCCGGTAAGGGCATTTATTTGTGTGATAAGCACGAATATTTGTTCCTGAGTCATGGGTGTTTTCTATGTATTTAAGTATTTATTTCTCTATATAAGTATCTATATCGTCGTCTAGTACCCATAGTACAAGCTTTGCTTAGTTTGGGACTAGGTTGATTTGTGTAAGATTGTCCGCAAATAGTTATTTATTTATTTAAGCCCGTGTAGTTATTTTGCTGCGGGCTTTACCAGTAATCATGTATGACGTATACCCTCCAGCTCCTCCACATCTGCTTCGACATCCTGAGCCAGTCCCTCAACCGTCTGTCGTACGACGAGGTGCTGCGCACGGCGGCGCGCCTCAAGGGCCGCATACTCGAGAAGCATCCGGAGTACTACCACGAGCACCTGATGGATGCCATCGCCAATTACGTGGTGGACAATAATGTGGAGTTTGAGAAGTCGCTGCTGATAGCCAGGGTGCTGTCGAGGCTGGTTAGTTATAATCTATTTCGTTGCACCACGCTCGTAGCCGATTGCATGAAGAGTAAAGCGTCTACGAGCAGATCTAGCGGTTTCCTGGCACTGAAAGTTTTAATTTTATTATATTTTATAGGAACGTAGTTTTGCAAAAATGACCCCCCCACTAGATCTATTCAATCAGACGCCTGCGTTGTGTGCTCACTCTCACGTTCAATTAGGGTTCCGTACCAAAAAGGTAAAAAGGAACCATTGCGGTGCGACTCTGTTAATCTGTCACAACGTTAAATATCTCAAGACCTACCATCAATTTGTTTTCTTTTTCAGGCACACACCCACCTAGCTCTGATAGAGTACCTATGCGTCGTAGCCGCGTCCAACCCGACTACCCTCGAGAGCGCGCGCACCAACATCCTGTTCGGCTTCATCAACTGTCTCGCCAACAACAACCACACGCCGTCCGAGGAACAGTGGGCGGAGATCAGACGACAGATCTCCAATAATCCTATACTGGACGCGAAGCATGCGGCGCTACCGTGGGTCAAGGTCAGACTTCGGAGCTAATTTTTTCAGGCACACACCCACCTAGGCTTGATAGAATACCTCTGTGACGTAGCCGCGTCGAGCTCGAGCACGCTCTAGAGCGTGCGCACCAACATTCTGTTCGGCTTCATCAACTGCTTCGCGAAAAACAACCACACGCCGTGTGGCAACACAGTGGGCGGAGATCAGACGACAGATCTCCAATAATCCTATACTGGACGCGAAGCATGCGGCGCTGCCGTGGGTCAAGGTCAGACTTCGGAGCTAATTTTTTCAGGCACACACCCACCTAGGCTTGATAGAATACCTCTGTGACGTAGCCGCGTCGAGCTCGAGCACGCTCTAGAGCGTGCGCACCAACATTCTGTTCGGCTTCATCAACTGCTTCGCGAAAAACAACCACACGCCGTGTGGCAACACAGTGGGCGGAGATCAGACGACAGATCTCCAATAATCCTATACTGGACGCGAAGCATGCGGCGCTGCCGTGGGTCAAGGTCAGACTTCGGAGCTAATTTTTTCAGGCACACACCCACCTAGGCTTGATAGAATACCTCTGTGACGTAGCCGCGTCGAGCTCGAGCACGCTCTAGAGCGTGCGCACCAACATTCTGTTCGGCTTCATCAACTGCTTCGCGAAAAACAACCACACGCCGTGTGGCAACACAGTGGGCGGAGATCAGACGACAGATCTCCAATAATCCTATACTGGACGCGAAGCATGCGGCGCTGCCGTGGGTCAAGGTCAGACTTCGGAGCTAATTTTTTCAGGCACACACCCACCTAGGCTTGATAGAATACCTCTGTGACGTAGCCGCGTCGAGCTCGAGCACGCTCTAGAGCGTGCGCACCAACATTCTGTTCGGCTTCATCAACTGCTTCGCGAAAAACAACCACACGCCGTGTGGCAACACAGTGGACGGAGATCAGACGACAGATCTCCAAGAATCCTATACTGGACGCGAAGCATGCGGCGGTGCCGTGGCGTGGGTCAAGATTTTGGAACTCATTTATATAATAAAATAAATAAAATAAAATAAGAATCATTTAATTCAGAAAACTGGTTCCATAATTTGTTAGTAAAAAGTGCCTTAAACTACTATGTTAGACACATGAAATAGATAAAAAATAAATAAAACACTAAAACTAACTACTAGGGCTCCTCCCGCGCTTAATCTATCCCCCCTTACGTACAGATCTATGAAGCGCGACAGGTAGTGTTGTGGATAGCGCTCATTTCGAGGCTTATAGACTCGAGTCTTAAAGACTCCCGAGGCTTAAAGACTCGATGCTGTTTAACAACCGTGTTGGTTTATTTAACGCATATGAATGCTAAATATTGATTTTCGTCACTTGAGTCTTTAAGCCTCGGGAGTCTTTAGGGTTCGAGTCTTTAAGCCTCAAAATCAGCGTTATCCACAACACTAGCGACAGGACGCCAGAGTTCAGCCTCTCGGCGACCATCTGCAAGATACTGTTGCCACTCCCCGCACCCGTCTTATAATGGACGCCGACTTCTTGCGAATCATTGCGTAAATATAGGACACCATCCACAAGTAATGCACTTTATTTGGGAATATTAGTACGGCGGTTTTCTCATTTGCCTTCGGTACCACAGTACAATGGCCGGTTTCCCTCCCACCGCTGTCCCTCGGAAACCCATCCAGATTCTTCAAAGCTAGGGAAATGCCTATTTGGTGTTTGTCGGACCTTTTGTGACATTTTAAAGGTATACCAGGGCCTCAAATCTCCTGCCATGTCCTGATAACCCTGTCTTACAATATTCAGGTGTGCCTAGAGCTGGCTTCGCTCGGGCACTACGAGGACCGACTGTTGGGCCGCGTGTTCTCACAGGAGTTCCTCGACGAGTTCCTGAGCCGGCCCGACAGCACGCTCGACTACCTGCAGCTGCTGACTCTACACGAGGCGGTGAACACCTTCCACAGCGAGGTAACTGCTGCAGTTAAGGTTGTTTGTCCACGGGGACGGACCGGAAATATTGCTTTAGGTAAATGAGCCTCTTTTTAAATAACGGTGGTCTCATCTGGTCCCTATTTCTGTGCCATCCGATGTTGTCTGCTCAGCACATCAGCAGGCTTGCTTACGCTCTAGCATGGAATTGTAAAGCGAACTCCGTTATCATCCCCAGGAGTACCAGCTGCCGGGCTACATCCTGCAGAAGGCCAAGTCCCTGTACCCGTGCCACGCGCTGACGGAGCAGCTGCAGGCGGGGCTGGCGCGCGCGCTCAACGCGCCCGACGCGGTGGCCCGGCACGTGCTGCTGCCCAGCGGGATCGTCGCCGGTAAGATAGACGTTACTGTCCCCAGGAGTACCAGCTGCCGGGCTACATCATGCAGAAGGCCAAGTCCCTGTACCCGTGCCACGCGCTGACGGAGCAGCTGCAGGCGGGGCTGGCGCGCGCGCTCAACGCGCCCGACGCGGTGGCCCGGCACGTGCTGCTGCCCAGCGGGATCGTCGCCGGTAAGATAGACGTTACTGTCCCCAGGAGTACCAGCTGCCGGGCTACATCCTGCAGAAGGCCAAGTCCCTGTACCCGTGCCACGCGCTGACGGAGCAGCTGCAGGCGGGGCTGGCGCGCGCGCTCAACGCGCCCGACGCGGTGGCCCGGCACGTGCTGCTGCCCAGCGGGATCGTCGCCGGTAAGATAGACGTTACTGTCCCCAGGAGTACCAGCTGCCGGGCTACATCATGCAGAAGGCCAAGTCCCTGTACCCGTGCCACGCGCTGACGGAGCAGCTGCAGGCGGGGCTGGCGCGCGCGCTCAACGCGCCCGACGCGGTGGCCCGGCACGTGCTGCTGCCCAGCGGGATCGTCGCCGGTAAGATAGACGTTACTGTCCCCAGGAGTACCAGCTGCCGGGCTACATCCTGCAGAAGGCCAAGTCCCTGTACCCGTGCCACGCGCTGACGGAGCAGCTGCAGGCGGGGCTGGCGCGCGCGCTCAACGCGCCCGACGCGGTGGCCCGGCACGTGCTGCTGCCCAGCGGGATCGTCGCCGGTAAGATAGACGTTACTGTCCCCAGGAGTACCAGCTGCCGGGCTACATCATGCAGAAGGCCAAGTCCCTGTACCCGTGCCACGCGCTGACGGAGCAGCTGCAGGCGGGGCTGGCGCGCGCGCTCAACGCGCCCGACGCGGTGGCCCGGCACGTGCTGCTGCCCAGCGGGATCGTCGCCGGTAAGATAGACGTTACTGTCCCCAGGAGTACCAGCTGCCGGGCTACATCATGCAGAAGGCCAAGTCCCTGTACCCGTGCCACGCGCTGACGGAGCAGCTGCAGGCGGGGCTGGCGCGCGCGCTCAACGCGCCCGACGCGGTGGCCCGGCACGTGCTGCTGCCCAGCGGGATCGTCGCCGGTAAGATAGACGTTACTGTCCCCAGGAGTACCAGCTGCCGGGCTACATCATGCAGAAGGCCAAGTCCCTGTACCCGTGCCACGCGCTGACGGAGCAGCTGCAGGCGGGGCTGGCGCGCGCGCTCAACGCGCCCGACGCGGTGGCCCGGCACGTGCTGCTGCCCAGCGGGATCGTCGCCGGTAAGATAGACGTTACTGTCCCCAGGAGTACCAGCTGCCGGGCTACATCATGCAGAAGGCCAAGTCCCTGTACCCGTGCCACGCGCTGACGGAGCAGCTGCAGGCGGGGCTGGCGCGCGCGCTCAACGCGCCCGACGCGGTGGCCCGGCACGTGCTGCTGCCCAGCGGGATCGTCGCCGGTAAGATAGACGTTACTGTCCCCAGGAGTACCAGCTGCCGGGCTACATCATGCAGAAGGCCAAGTCCCTGTACCCGTGCCACGCGCTGACGGAGCAGCTGCAGGCGGGGCTGGCGCGCGCGCTCAACGCGCCCGACGCGGTGGCCCGGCACGTGCTGCTGCCCAGCGGGATCGTCGCCGGTAAGATAGACGTTACTGTCCCCAGGAGTACCAGCTGCCGGGCTACATCATGCAGAAGGCCAAGTCCCTGTACCCGTGCCACGCGCTGACGGAGCAGCTGCAGGCGGGGCTGGCGCGCGCGCTCAACGCGCCCGACGCGGTGGCCCGGCACGTGCTGCTGCCCAGCGGGATCGTCGCCGGTAAGATAGACGTTACTGTCCCCAGGAGTACCAGCTGCCGGGCTACATCATGCAGAAGGCCAAGTCCCTGTACCCGTGCCACGCGCTGACGGAGCAGCTGCAGGCGGGGCTGGCGCGCGCGCTCAACGCGCCCGACGCGGTGGCCCGGCACGTGCTGCTGCCCAGCGGGATCGTCGCCGGTAAGATAGACGTTACTGTCCCCAGGAGTACCAGCTGCCGGGCTACATCATGCAGAAGGCCAAGTCCCTGTACCCGTGCCACGCGCTGACGGAGCAGCTGCAGGCGGGGCTGGCGCGCGCGCTCAACGCGCCCGACGCGGTGGCCCGGCACGTGCTGCTGCCCAGCGGGATCGTCGCCGGTAAGATAGACGTTACTGTCCCCAGGAGTACCAGCTGCCGGGCTACATCATGCAGAAGGCCAAGTCCCTGTACCCGTGCCACGCGCTGACGGAGCAGCTGCAGGCGGGGCTGGCGCGCGCGCTCAACGCGCCCGACGCGGTGGCCCGGCACGTGCTGCTGCCCAGCGGGATCGTCGCCGGTAAGATAGACGTTACTGTCCCCAGGAGTACCAGCTGCCGGGCTACATCATGCAGAAGGCCAAGTCCCTGTACCCGTGCCACGCGCTGACGGAGCAGCTGCAGGCGGGGCTGGCGCGCGCGCTCAACGCGCCCGACGCGGTGGCCCGGCACGTGCTGCTGCCCAGCGGGATCGTCGCCGGTAAGATAGACGTTACTGTCCCCAGGAGTACCAGCTGCCGGGCTACATCCTGCAGAAGGCCAAGTCCCTGTACCCGTGCCACGCGCTGACGGAGCAGCTGCAGGCGGGGCTGGCGCGCGCGCTCAACGCGCCCGACGCGGTGGCCCGGCACGTGCTGCTGCCCAGCGGGATCGTCGCCGGTAAGATAGACGTTACTGTCCCCAGGAGTACCAGCTGCCAGGCTACATCATGCAGAAGGCCAAGTCCCTGTACCCGTGCCACGCGCTGACGGAGCAGCTGCAGGCGGGGCTGGCGCGCGCGCTCAACGCGCCCGACGCGGTGGCCCGGCACGTGCTGCTGCCCAGCGGGATCGTCGCCGGTAAGATAGACGTTACTGTCCCCAGGAGTACCAGCTGCCGGGCTACATCATGCAGAAGGCCAAGTCCCTGTACCCGTGCCACGCGCTGACGGAGCAGCTGCAGGCGGGGCTGGCGCGCGCGCTCAACGCGCCCGACGCGGTGGCCCGGCACGTGCTGCTGCCCAGCGGGATCGTCGCCGGTAAGATAGACGTTACTGTCCCCAGGAGTACCAGCTGCCGGGCTACATCCTGCAGAAGGCCAAGTCCCTGTACCCGTGCCACGCGCTGACGGAGCAGCTGCAGGCGGGGCTGGCGCGCGCGCTCAACGCGCCCGACGCGGTGGCCCGGCACGTGCTGCTGCCCAGCGGGATCGTCGCCGGTAAGATAGACGTTACTGTCCCCAGGAGTACCAGCTGCCGGGCTACATCATGCAGAAGGCCAAGTCCCTGTACCCGTGCCACGCGCTGACGGAGCAGCTGCAGGCGGGGCTGGCGCGCGCGCTCAACGCGCCCGACGCGGTGGCCCGGCACGTGCTGCTGCCCAGCGGGATCGTCGCCGGTAAGATAGACGTTACTGTCCCCAGGAGTACCAGCTGCCGGGCTACATCCTGCAGAAGGCCAAGTCCCTGTACCCGTGCCACGCGCTGACGGAGCAGCTGCAGGCGGGGCTGGTGCGCGCGCTCAACGCGCCCGACGCGGTGGCCCGGCACGTGCTGCTGCCCAGCGGGATCGTCGCCGGTAAGATAGACGTTACTGTCCCCAGGAGTACCAGCTGCCGGGCTACATCATGCAGAAGGCCAAGTCCCTGTACCCGTGCCACGCGCTGACGGAGCAGCTGCAGGCGGGGCTGGCGCGCGCGCTCAACGCGCCCGACGCGGTGGCCCGGCACGTGCTGCTGCCCAGCGGGATCGTCGCCGGTAAGATAGACGTTACTGTCCCCAGGAGTACCAGCTGCCGGGCTACATCATGCAGAAGGCCAAGTCCCTGTACCCGTGCCACGCGCTGACGGAGCAGCTGCAGGCGGGGCTGGCGCGCGCGCTCAACGCGCCCGACGCGGTGGCCCGGCACGTGCTGCTGCCCAGCGGGATCGTCGCCGGTAAGATAGACGTTACTGTCCCCAGGAGTACCAGCTGCCGGGCTACATCCTGCAGAAGGCCAAGTCCCTGTACCCGTGCCACGCGCTGACGGAGCAGCTGCAGGCGGGGCTGGCGCGCGCGCTCAACGCGCCCGACGCGGTGGCCCGGCACGTGCTGCTGCCCAGCGGGATCGTCGCCGGTAAGATAGACGTTACTGTCCCCAGGAGTACCAGCTGCCGGGCTACATCATGCAGAAGGCCAAGTCCCTGTACCCGTGCCACGCGCTGACGGAGCAGCTGCAGGCGGGGCTGGCGCGCGCGCTCAACGCGCCCGACGCGGTGGCCCGGCACGTGCTGCTGCCCAGCGGGATCGTCGCCGGTAAGATAGACGTTACTGTCCCCAGGAGTACCAGCTGCCGGGCTACATCATGCAGAAGGCCAAGTCCCTGTACCCGTGCCACGCGCTGACGGAGCAGCTGCAGGCGGGGCTGGCGCGCGCGCTCAACGCGCCCGACGCGGTGGCCCGGCACGTGCTGCTGCCCAGCGGGATCGTCGCCGGTAAGATAGACGTTACTGTCCCCAGGAGTACCAGCTGCCGGGCTACATCATGCAGAAGGCCAAGTCCCTGTACCCGTGCCACGCGCTGACGGAGCAGCTGCAGGCGGGGCTGGCGCGCGCGCTCAACGCGCCCGACGCGGTGGCCCGGCACGTGCTGCTGCCCAGCGGGATCGTCGCCGGTAAGATAGACGTTACTGTCCCCAGGAGTACCAGCTGCCGGGCTACATCATGCAGAAGGCCAAGTCCCTGTACCCGTGCCACGCGCTGACGGAGCAGCTGCAGGCGGGGCTGGCGCGCGCGCTCAACGCGCCCGACGCGGTGGCCCGGCACGTGCTGCTGCCCAGCGGGATCGTCGCCGGTAAGATAGACGTTACTGTCCCCAGGAGTACCAGCTGCCGGGCTACATCATGCAGAAGGCCAAGTCCCTGTACCCGTGCCACGCGCTGACGGAGCAGCTGCAGGCGGGGCTGGCGCGCGCGCTCAACGCGCCCGACGCGGTGGCCCGGCACGTGCTGCTGCCCAGCGGGATCGTCGCCGGTAAGATAGACGTTACTGTCCCCAGGAGTACCAGCTGCCGGGCTACATCATGCAGAAGGCCAAGTCCCTGTGCCCGTGCCACGCGCTACCGACCAGACAGGATACCACATGCTTGCCGAACAATTTGGGGACAATCTTACACAAATCGACCTATTCCCAAACTAAGCAAAGCTTGTACTATGGGTACTAGACGATGATATACATACTTATATAGAGAAATAAATACTTGAATAACATAGAAAACATCCATGACTCAGGAACAAATATTCGTGCTCATCACACAAATAAATGCCCTTACCGGGATTCAAAACCGGGACCTCCAGCTTCGTAGGCAGGATCACTACCAACTAGGCTACAGAGGTCGTCAACAATTAGTCCTGTTGTTGTAGTTACTAACACACAGGGCTCGGCCCCGAGTCCCAGTGGGGCGCCATACGTGGAAATGAGAGGCCGCGCTCCGATCTCTCGCTGAGAAGAGATTCTCTCAAGCATAGTGCAAGTCATGACCTTTCCTACCAACTAGCGCAACGAATACCTCTATTGCACTTGCTATGTTCGGCCGACAGAGATGAACGATTCGAACTTTGGACTTCGCGGTAACCCCTCACAGTAACGGTCACAAATGTCCTCGACCCGGTCGATCTCGAAAGTCACCATGATACAATTAATTATACACATCAACGCTTTTCTATGAGCTCCTTCGTGGCTCCCAATTATGGGTGTAATTTATTACGGTGTGGTCATTTTAGATGTTCTGATGTGTCTGCAAGGCGGCTACCCCGTCTCGCTGCCGGTCACCGACGGTCACAAAGTGCCCATAGAAGAACTCAATTTGCCTGACGGAAGTTTACCGTAAGTAGACTCCACGTCTTTTAAATTCATCGTTCGTAGGTGATATGAATATCGAATAGGGAACTTGCGTCTTTTTATTTTATTACGAAAATCAAAAGTAGCTATGATCCAGAGGAATATCAACTGTACTGTAGCATTAAAAAATTCTTATAATTTATTTTTCTGATGTTATATGCATTTGAAATCTGCACGCGCCGGCACCCCCCGAAAACGCTCTATATTAAACGGGCTTATGCTATGACGTCACAACATATATTCTCGGCGCGTTTACTATGGAGTAAGTTATTAATTTGCAATTATGCGTTTAAGTATATACTTGTCATACAAAATGTCATTGCTAATTCAATATTCTGTGTAACAGTTGTATTATTATATCGAAAAATAAACATGTTTTTTTTCGTAATTTTAACGTGAGATAAAATTAATACAATCGTTTTTTTTCTATTTTTTTCTTTTGTATGATATCTCTATCGCATCGATAGAGTGCAATTTATTCGAAATTGAAATCCCATGCAATGCAAGTTCCCCATTATCGACTCTTTACTCATATTAACAGAAGATAGTGAAATATGAGCCGTTCCCTGAAGTTAAAGCTCGTATGCGACAAAACCGCTCATGGGCACCCTGTAGGGTAATCTGGTCTGGTGGTGGCGGAAGGTATTCGAACCAGGCGTTCTCAAAGCACACCCTCTGTTCCAGTATATGCATAATGAACTTCAACCAGGGCTGCTTCTCCATGAACAGCAACCGTCTCCGCGGCACGTTCCGCCTGGTGCTGGACGTGCTGGCGCAGCAGGGTTACGCGGCCGTCGCCATCAACGTGCGCGAGTGGCTCGCTGCGCCTGCGCACGAGCAAGCGCCGTATCTGCTGCGCGAAGTTGGCTACAAGTGCGGGGAATGCGGCGTCAAGCTCACAGTTACTTGATGCTGATTACACATTGTTGTTCCTAGCCAATAATAATAATAAATGCTGTTTACCTTTATTATGTTTTCTCAAACATGCTCGGAAATGTATGCGTTAATATCACGAAAAGAATTAAGACATGAAGTTTCTTGTTTAAGCGTCCCTACATTTCTTCTTGGAGTATATCATGCTTCCTGGCAACCCCACTTTCGATTTCGGGATTTCTGAGTATGTGAAAAAATTGTACCAAAATTGTACTGAATTAGTACTTACTTGAAAAAGAAATGTACCTCAATAGTTTCGAGAGTACAATTATTTTAACCCCGAACTTAAAAAGAAGGAGTTTTGCGTAGAATCTAAGTGTTTTGGGTAAAATAAGGCTCTACCGTTGAACGACATAGTTAGGCTAGTTAAATTACCAAATTTGGGTCAGAAAGTGAACGCCTGCGTGACACACCAATACGGAAAACACATGTACTCCATATTTTGCTAATATTTTTCATCAGGCGCAAAAAATCTTGTACAGCAATAGACGTTGCTGTAACGTTTGGACAAAAGCCTCATTCAATAGCCAGCTTTCTGAAAGTGCCGTCGATGCCGAATAGTTTATCTTAGTTTGCCGGGCCGGATTAGTAGGGAACTGTCCACCCACTGGCTTTTACTGCCTGGCGCTACGTAAATTCTAAGGAAGTACCAGGGCCCCATGATGTATAAGGAGGCAAGTAAAGAGGTTGGAGCTTCGGGGATTCCCTGTGTGGCTATGAACTTGTGCGTGTGGCTGCCACGAGTCGTTAGGTAGTGCATGAACCTCAATAAACAGGGGAGTATCCTCTAATTGAGGAATGAGGTTGTATTGTATACTTCAGCTCGTGAAAGAAATGATCCCACTAAAAACATAAATGTGAAAATGGGAGCCAAGTTTTGAGCATCAATTTATCCTAAGTTATCTGCTGTGTGTAAATAATTCAAGTGTTTTATTTTAGGATTATTAACTGAACTTGGCACCCATTTAGATCTCAATTCTTTAGTTGGCGAAGTTGACAACCACGCATATTCTTAATATTGAACTTGGCTCCCATTTTCACATTTATGTTTTTAGTGGGATATCATAACTTTTTGTAAAGATATTTTTAGTATTCAAATATTGTGTTTCTCAAGAGGTAATGCACGAGTTACTATACAAATTACCCAAATTATTTTTTTTTGTATGGGGACCCACCCCCTCTATTTTTTAACTTTTTTATTTTTAGATGTTTGCCTACGCTTACACACCATTACCGAGCTGGATTCCAAATTTCATCCTTCTAGATCATCTCGAAGTAGGTTAGATTTAGGTACTATATGTCAGTCAGTCAGTGCTAAAATTTACGACATTTTGACCTGCATATCTTTATAACCGTTTGAGATAGCTTCATGAAATTTGGGCTTCTAGATGTCCTTATGGATAAAATACACGTTGTTTTATGTGTTTACGCTAAAGAGGTTTTGAGTTATAGAAGGGTCAAAAGTGCCGCCAAGTGGTTCGTGTAATATTACACTCGGCGCTGGCTAGCCAGTTCCTTTGCTTGAACTTGGCTTGACACGCTGCCGCGTATATGTATTCTTCTATAACCATGGCAGCACTGAAAGTCTCATTGAAAGGTGTCAATTTCCAAAAGTCAGTTTTGCTTTAACTTACCAATTTTCTAGATTAATAACTAATAACTATACCTATTCAAAATAATTATATGCATTTACATGGAAGCTTATTAGATGTTGGTATTATTTATTGGTAGTCATCAAATGCAAGCTTCGGAAAGTTATAGAGGATGAGTTTTGGTTTATTGTTATATTTTGTATTGGTATTTGTGAATGTTGTTGGGGGTAAATATGGATTCGTAACTCTACAAGGGTCCAGCATAGTGATGGAGCAGACAGATAACGTACACGACATACCGGACAAGTACGTCGCGAGGGCTTCGTACAAGAATGAAATAGAGAAGAACGGGTAAGGGAGCAGAGATATTAAATCCTGCTCGAGTTAGTTTTTAGGGTTCCGTACCCAAAGAGTGAAACGGGACCCTATTACTAAGACTCCGCTGTCCGTCTGTTTGTCTGTCTGTCTGTCAGCAGGCTGTATCTCATGAACCATGACAGAAAACACAGTTGAAATTTTCACAGGTGATGTATTTCTGTTGGCGCTAGAACAACAAATACTAAAAAACAGAATTACTTAAATAAATATTTATAGATAATGGTACGGAACGGAACCCTTCGTGCGCGAGTCCGACTCGCACTTGGCCGGTTTTATATTATTCAGTTTAAGATTATAGGTAACCACTAATAGCCGAGCGGACCCCGGGTCGTACCACAGGGTTATTAAACAATTCTTATGGTACTACTTACTTACGAAATATCATTTGATCAGTGAAGGAAAACATCGTGATAAAACCGAGCTAATTCCAACAATGTCTTGTTGGAATGTCGGATGAGACGGAAGTCACATTCGTAAAACTAGTGCCTTCGCTAAATCTTGGTATTAGGTGCCAAAGCCAAAGCTGACCCCGAGCTCCTTCAGAAGAGAACCGGGGAAAACGCTAACGCTAATTTTCACAGAGGTATTGTGCCGTTAACTAGAATTGCTTTGGACTAATTAGTTACGGAGTAAACATCTACATCTTATGCAAATTGATAAAGTTTTTCTCAGCTGGGCGTACCTGGAGGTGGGGTCGGCGGCGGCGTACCCGGACGACGCGCAGGCGCGCGCGGCGGGCTACCTCGAGGGCTACCTCTCGCGCGACCTCATGTGGATGCACTGGGTCAACTTACTTGAAGGGTACGTACCTGGAGGTGGGCTCAGCGGCGGCGTACCCGGACGACGCACAGGCGCGCACGGCGGGCTGCCTCGAAGGCTACCTCTCGCGCGACCTCATGTGGATGCACTGGGTCAACTTACTTGAAGGGTACGTACCTGGAGGTGGGCTCAGCGGCGGCGTACCCAGACGACGCGCAGGCGCGCACGGCGGGCTACCTCTCGCGCGACCTCATGTGGATGCACTGGGTCAACTTACTTGAAGGGTACGTACCTGGAGGTGGGCTCGGCGGCGGCGTACCCGGACGACGCGCAGGCGCGCGCGGCGGACTACCTCTCGCGCGACCTCGTGTGGATGCACTGGGTCAACTTACTTGAAGGGTACGTACCTGGAGGTGGGCTCGGTGGCGGCGTACCCGGACGACGCGCAGGTGCGCGCGGCGGGCCACCTCGAGGGCTACCTCTCGCGCGACCTCGTGTGGATGCACTGGCTTAAGTCAACTTACTTGAAGGGTACAGTCGCCATCACATACATCGGTACACTATAGGTGTTCAAAAATATCGGCACATGCACCCTAATCTCCGTAATGCCTTGAAAATAGAGGTGTGTTCCGATGTTTGTGAGCTGCTTGTTTGCTCTGATGTATGTGATGGCGACTGTACATACCGCTTGTTTGGAGCTGATCGACACATACAACCAGCGTCTTGACAAGTTTGATAAGTAAAATTGATGGAACAGGTAAATATTTTTCGTGGTGTTACCTACCGTCACGGACTTAGGGCATGCTCCCTGGATTTCCCGGTACCAGAAGTACCGGGAATTCCCGGGATTTTTCCAAACACTCAGTACCGGTTCTGGTGGGTGAAATCCCGGTTCTTCGGTACTTTTCGGTACTGGGTATTTTTTGTACTTAAATGACAAATTCTTGAGTTAGATTATTTGTAAAACGTAACATGCACATTTGTACATACCAGCGTCTCAAGGGCGACTGCGGCCTCCGCGGTCACAACATACATGTACAAACTCCGTTGTCCAGCAGGGAAAACAGCTCTTTTAAGTAAAAGTGTAATAAATATGGCCCCTCTTATTTATAATAAAATACCTAATGACATATTACAATTAAATTCTAAATTATTCAAAAAAAAAATGGATTTGTTATTCAAAAAATGTTATTATTCTGTAAAAGATTTTCTTAATGATAAGAGTGTTTTGACCTAAATTTGTTATTTATTATTTTTTTGTTATATTATTAATTATTTATTATAATTGTAATTCCGTAATAATAAATAATAAATAAATAAATAAATAAATAAATATTACGGGACAATCTTACACAAATCAACCTAGGCCCACGGTAAGCTCAATAAGGCTTGTGTTGTGGGTACTAGGCATAATGTTTAAATTTAAGTATTTCGTAATTGCCAGGTGCCTTCGTATTTTAAATGTTTATAATCATACTGCAATTATAATATGCATGCTATAAATATTTGTACACCTACACTAGTGGGTAAAACATAGAGAACGATTTGTTATAAATATACCAGCTTAAATGTACCTATGTTTCACAAATAAAATTTCTGATTTCTGATTTCTTGAAATAAAACGCCAATTTTATTTTAATTATATAATTCTGAATAAACTCAATCGAGAAAAGTAACTGAATCAAGTAAAGACCACAATATTTGTTTAAGACCTATAAAAATCGGATTAGGTGCCAAATTTTGCTGAATAAGATAACTTGTTTGTTAGTATTGTTAGTTGTTATAAAATCTTTTCGTCATATCAACCGAAAGACTTTCACTGCTGGACATAGGCCTCCCCCAAAGAGTGCCACAATGACCGGTCCTGCGCCACCCGTTTCCAGCGGACTCCCGCGACCTTTACCAGATCATCAGTCCACCTTGTGGGGGGCCTACCCACGCTGCGCCTTCCGGGACGCGGTCGCCACTCGAGAACCTTTCCGCCCCTGTAGCCATCGGTTCTACGTGCAATGTGCCCCACCCACTGCCATTTAAGTTTAGCGATTCGGACGGCTATATCGGTTACGGATAGCCTCATGTTTGATGCGAGCGCGCAGAGAAATTCCCAGCATAGCCCTCTCCATTGTCCTTTGAGTGACTTTGAGCCTTCTTATGAGGCCCACAGCAACCGACCACGTCTCCGTGCCATACGTCGTCACTGGCAACACACACTGGTCAAGACTCTCGTCTTGAGACACTGCGGAATATTGGACGAAATGATGTGCCGTAGCTTCCCGAATGCTGCCCAGCCGAGTCGGATTCGACGATTGACCTCTCAAAGTTGGACCTACCTAACTGGACAGTCTGTCCTAGGCCTAGGTATATACATGCCATCGTCTACAACTTGGAGCTTTAAGAGTCCGATTGAAATGGGAGTTGGAACTACTTACATGGACATTTGACATGATCTTCGTCTTATCCATGTTCATTATTAGACCAACTCGCTCGTAAGCTTTACTGAGGTCATCGAGCATCGTACTTAAGTCCTCCATGGTCTCAGCCAAGACTACTATCAGCAAACCGAAGATGAGTGATGTACTCGCCGTTGATGTTGATGCCTAGCCTTCTCCAGTCCAGAGTCTTGAAAACATCCTCCAGTGCAGCGGTGAACAGTTTTGGTGAAATAACACCTCCTAAAACGTCCGTAAAAACTCACTCTAAAGCTCAGGTTTGGAAGAAACGACTCTCCCGTATTCAGTTTTCAACTTTGCGAGCTGGCTCTGCCCAATAGACAGATCTCGTGAGAACACTTTAGAGCCCTTATTTCGCTTGTTGGCCTCTTCTTATGGGATGGTAGAATTGGCGCAGATCGTGGGTAAGGGACTTGGATATCTGTTTATTGAGTTGCCGGTATAAAGTCGCATCGGCTGAAGACTGCAGAGTCATTTCACTCCTTTCCTTCATGAGCTTCCGAGTGGAGCTAGAAAGCCTTTTAGTTATATTGGTCCACTGGGATTTGAAGAACTTAGACCCAGTGGCATGGACAGTTTCCATAAACCCGTCGTTGTATTCGACCACATCGCCACCCCTAGGTGGCGATGTGGTCGAATGTTGCAATCGAAACGGTTTTGTAGTTCCACCTGAAAGCTCTCGGGGGTTAGGATTTGTGTGGCTGCTGGATGGAGCGTAGATTTCATCAGCCGAGAGCGCTCTCGCTTGACGCATATATTCAATGTGCCTCTTACCAGGCGGTGATCACTCCCGGTTTTAAACGTATTGATCACAGAGACATCATTGAACATATGCTTCCTCGTCGACATGATGAAATCACGTTTCTAGTTACACCATCGGGATTCACCCAGGTCCATTTTCTGTGCTCGCGTTGCTTGAAGAAGGAATCCATCATGTAGAGTCCCTCCTTCTCCAAGAAACCAGCCAGTAGGTAGTTGGCCCCGATGGTTCCGACTTCCAACTTCAAACTACCCCACTATCAGCTCTTCACCATTTCTCTTGCCCAATTTAGCGTTGAAGTCCCCCATCACAACGGTGAAGTAGGTTTTGGAACTATGCATGTAGACCAATCAAATTAGCTTACCCTGGACATAATTCGTAAACTCGTTGTTTTTATTATTTTATCGGATTTTACTATTCAGTATGAAATATTAATAACATATATTAAGTAAAAAATCCGCGATCGTAACCGTATTAAAAAAAAACACGAGTTAACGTACACTACCTAACTTTTTCCGAAAAGTAAAAAAGGTAACCAAATACCTTGTTAGTATAACTTTGAGGTACATTCAAATGCGATCACCTAATAGCAAAATTAAACTGAAATCAAATTCGCATATACGTTTTTTTTCACAGTTTTCCTCTGATCTCATTATCTAGACAAGCCAAAATGGTAACTATGATGTTTTTATCTGTTTAAGCTATATTGCGTCTTTTTAGACATTTAAGACAAAAATTAAACATTTATTTTTAACGTTTTAATAATAATGTATTCCTCAGTAGTTATAAATAGTAACTATGAAATTTTTGTTTACTAATAGCTTTTTGTGTACGATAATCATGTTTTCATCAAAATTAACCACGTTAATTTCACGCTTAAGAAATTGAAAATTTAATTGAAAATACTCGCGACCTTGTCGTGGAGCCAGATGCAAGCGGTGGGTGCGAGGGGCGCCAGCGGGCGAGCGCACGACGAACACGTCATAACGAGTTTATTTCAATTACGTGTTTTGCACCGACCGCGCCGTGTACAAATAAAACAAATATAATGGAATATCCTTATTGTAGGATTTTTAGCTCTAATGAAAAATTCACAGTTTGTCCCTTACGCCCTTTGAAAACCCTGGTCCAAAGGGCGTAAGGGACGATTGATTTCCTTTTATTATCGTAAACATAAGCAAACTCTTATGAACACACTGTTAAGTAAATGTAAGAGATGATGGCATGATCGTGGTAAGCTTTAAAAAACTGGTTAAGTGCGAGTCAGACTCGCACACCGAGGGTTCTGGACCATCCCCTACAATAGAAAAAAATCCACATAAAATTTTCAGTGATGTAATTAAATTTACGGTTTTCGAGATTTTTCTTTATTTGTGCTATAAGACGTTGCTTCGTACCAAATTTCAAGATTCAGAGTTCACGGAAAGTACCCTGTAGGTTTTGATTCCCTTGCGAGTTTAGAAAATTTGCGGCATAAACGGCTGTATCTTTTGATTTCGTTGGCTTAGAAGTTTGTTTTTTTCACAGCTCCAAGGGACAGTAGACTTGAGTATTTGGTATAAATTTCAGCTGGATACCCTTCCACGCGTTCCTGAGAAACAGGGTCTTGACAGACGGATGGACGGACGGTCGGACAACAAAGTGATCCTATAAGGGTTCCGTTTTTTTCCTTTCGAGGTACGGAACCCTAATAAGTGA
Organism: Epinotia brunnichana; assembly: GCA_963854355.1. NCBI lineage: Eukaryota > Metazoa > Arthropoda > Insecta > Lepidoptera > Tortricidae > Epinotia > Epinotia brunnichana. Next base: position 1,200,317 of record OY977952.1, on the reverse strand, counting down.
AAGCTAAGAATTATTCGATTTATGAAATTACAAATTACTACTTATTTAATATTTAAAGCAAGAGTATTTTGGCGTAACAGACACATGTGTGTAAAAGTTCACAATGCAAAATGGCGTATCGTACAATGAACTGAGAGTTACGACAAAATGTATCAGAGACATTTCTTCTATACCAACCGATAGAGAAAAAAAAACTGAGTATGACTGCATTTCAACTCATTTTCGATATTTTGTCCCATACGCCCTTTGAAACTACGGTAGTCGATATGCTTATTGTCACCCACCCAGAGATGGGCAAAATTTATTCGAATACGATT